>CM035160.1:120956551-121296551 GCA_020205615.1 Panax quinquefolius | reverse complement strand
TTATATTATTAATCATTTTGGAATATATTCTTTGTTTTTGTGTAAAATTACTTTTATGTTAATCATGCCATATCATATAGGACTCAGCAGTTCCCAATGTTCGAAAAAGCTAAAATCGGTACGAGGCATTTTTCTCTGGGCTATGCGAGACGTAAGCCTTTAGGCGGAGCGAGGCGGAAGCCTTGATTTAAAGACATAAAAGTCCCCAAAAAATTATGAAAAAATACTAATAAAATCATAAAATAATTCATCATTACAATTAAGGTCATAGGAGATATAAATAACCAACGTCATAGTAATGTATCATTACAAAACATCAAAACAACATAATATCATCAAGTACTTATATAGTGATCATCCATCACTATGTAAGTAATGTATCATTTGTATCTAGCGGCTTGAATAATGGATCAAATCCTAGATCATCATCCCCATCACCATCATCACTATCATCACTAAGAGGATCCTCCATGGAATCATCATCGTATCTAATTGCTTTGTCATCCTCCTCATTGTCAATGCTAAGATCCTCAAACTCAGGTTCTTCATCAACCAATTGCAATCCCTTCCCTTTATCTATAAATAAACAAGTGAATATATATTTAATCGAAATGAATATATTTTTTTAAAGAACACTTTAAAGGCAACTTAAGTAATGACACTAACCTTTTGACATAGTTTTTGATGGAAAAGTGTTTCTCTTTCTCTTTTGACTTCCTTGTTTACTACTTGTACCCCAAGTCCCTTGCCCTCAAAGTGTAATCTCCCTCGTCTCTTCTCCCCCAACTGTCTTCTCATTCCCACGAGTCCTTTCACCCTCCTCCATATCATCATTCCCAGAAGTCAGTCCCGATATATTTTCATCATTTCCCCCCGCAATCCACTCACTATCAGATGGCACATTTTCAACAACCAATGGATCTTCTTCTTCCGTTAATGCCTTTTTCTTGAGATCTTAGATCTTTTAATTTTTTTATTGTACATAATGTAAGCCAATGAGTTAAGTCTGGATGCAGAAAGTCGATTCCTTCTCTTTGTATGTATCTATATTACAAGTAATTTAGCATTAGTGACAATGTCAGATCTCATAAAATCTTAATAAATGATTTATATGATTATATCTAATAAATACCTGACTGAAAGTACTCCAATTACGCTCACACCCCGAAGATGAGCAAGTTAAACTCAGAATCTTCACTGCAAAGTTTCTTAATTCTGGAGCTTCATCTCCATATGCGATCCACCAATCAGCTGGATCAATATTAAAACATATGTCAATCTTACTGGTACACGTTTAATCAAAATGAAAGCATAACCGGACATTTATCAACGGTACTTCACAAGAACACGTTTCTTACGTGTTTACGGCATTTGTGTAGCCAAATAACCCTTGCCTCAATCGGAATGCATCCATTGCAAATCGACTTTCTCTCTTTCCACAAAGATAGGAATAAGCTTGTCCATACATGAGTACAATCCCACTTTAACTTCCGCATTGGCATAGAAATTATCTTCATATTGAAACTGAGGATTTAAATAATATGCAGCAGCGTGCAAATGCCGATGTAACTGATTATCCCACTTAGCATCTATTATGCTCCATATCTCTTTATAGGCCCCCTCCTCATTATCCAGATTTTTTGCAATCTCTTCTTTTGCATTGTCTATGGCACCATATAAAAATCTCATTCCCGGCACCTTCTCTAAATCTGCCATCCTCAATACACCTACTAGAGGTTTTGTGGTCTTAATTACATATCCCACACTACCCCAAAAAGTCCTATCAGTCAGTATGATTTTTCTCGCCTCCTTACGTTCAGGTTTTTTTTCCCAAGCACAATTTGCCCACTCCCTAGATGTAAACATAGCCTCCAAAGGCTGTCACAAACTATCGTACTACTGCCAAGTTAAATAAGCGATGGCAAATCTAGTGGCGTTGGTAGAAACAAGGTCTTTATTAGTGTTTGCCCTCATCAATGCCAAGACCCATCCATGATTATATATGAAGTTGCTTACCTACATAATGAATAAAAATAATAATAATTCAAGTATTCATTGAATAAAAAAATTAGATCCAAATAATAATAATAGTAATTACCTTTTTGCCTTTGTCAAAGCATTTTTATGTTGAGGCAACTCTCCAAGCTTCTCAAGCATCAAATCAATGCAATGCGCTGCAAGCTACGGTGTCCACCACATCGTGGCCTCTTCTCCATTAACATCCTTCCCGTAGCCTTTATAATTTGATGCATTGTCGTGACTACTTGAATGACAAGGTCTTCTCCCACTTCTCAACAACCTCATCTAGTAGTTTAAACATCAAAGTAGCATCTTTAATTGCATCGGATGCATCAATGATTTTAAAAATACAGTTCCATGGGGGTGTTTACAAGAAAATTTATTAGTTGTCTTCCCTAATATCTTTCCAACCATCCGACAAGATTGACACTCCCGTATGTGCCCAAGTCTTTTTGACCTCCTCAACAAAGGCCTTTGTAGTCTTCTCTTCCTCCTTCAATATCCAAGAGCTAAGCTCATATGGGGTAGGGGGTTTCAAAGCACGACCATAGTTCCCGATAGATCGACACATATTTATAAATGAAGGACTATCAATGAACATTGAAGGAATCCCATTTTCAAAGAAGAATCGACCTATATCAAGACAGATTGCATTCTGAGCCTCCTTTGAAAATACTGATGCATGTTTGTAGTAGCATCATCATCACCATATCAACATCCACAACAAATCTATCCATGGGTCCCCGAACTCCCCTCTCGGAGGCACTACCCACGCTTGAACCTCCCATTCCCAAGGATGGATGACTACCATAATAAGACCCACTTTGTATTTTTTCAACTTCATCTCTTTGTCTTTCCTCCTTGGAGTCCAAATTTTTCTTCATATATGAAGCAATCTCTTCCTTCACTTCGCTTGGTACTTTTTTGTAAGCCTCGACGTTCTTCATGATTTCCCACAAGATGATTTTTAATCTTGTAATCCCTCCTTTGCAAATTTTCCTACAAAATTGCATTCCACATATAAATGAGCTTTATTAACTCAAGGGTCATGTGATTGCCATATTTCCATCTAGGATCTTTCTTACCCATAATCTTAATTCACTTTGTAATAATAAAATCAATTGTTATTGACAGTCTAAAAAATCAAATAGAATTATAAACTATAATTGTTATACACTATAAGTCTATAATTGTAAACTATAAAATTTGTAATACACTGTAAAAGAAAGAAAATTATATAATTATATAATTTTTATACACTATAAGTCTATAATTGTAAACTATATAATTGTAAACTATAAAATTATAATTGTAAACTATAAAATTTGTAATACACTGTAAATTTTGTAATACACTGTAAATTATATAATTGTAATAATTGTTATACACTATAAGTATATAGTAACTAATCAAATTTGTAATACACTGACCACTGTAAAAGAAAGAAAAAGAATTGTCAAGACTCAAGAAAGAAAGAGACGAAACAAGAAATAATTTAGTCGCTACAAAAAAAACCTCAGTCAATCGAAGGATAACTTTTAGACTTTTAGTCGATCGAAGGAGAACTCAGTCGCTAGGAGAAAGAGACGAACTGTCAGTCGCGAGGAGAAGGAGAACTTTCAGACGCGAGGAGAACTCTGTCGCGACTCTCGATCGAAGGAGAGGAAGTCTCGACTCTCGACTGCGAAGGAAGGAGAAGGAGAAGGAAGCCTCGACTCTCGACTGAGAAGGAAGGAGAAGGAAGCCCAGAAGAGTACGCATAATAAGGTAATTTCTAAAAAGTTATCTGATATTAGGTTTTTTTTTTCTAAAACAAAGGCGTCGCCTCGCGACGCCTCAAAGTGCGACCATACGAGGCACGACTTTACTGGCAGAGATAATGGCGCGTTCTCGGCTGAGGCGAGATATAAGGCGTAAGCCTCGCGAACTTTTCACCCGCCCACATCTGGCGCGCGCCTCAGCGTCGCGCCTCGGCGCTATTTTCAACATTAGCAGCCCTAAAGCCTAATATGTTGTTCTTTACAGTTGTTGCTTTCTCCAATACCTTTTTAAAATTAGAGAGATACGAGCTAAGTCATTTTGTTGATTTTATCCGGATCTTGAATGTGTCTTCACCGCCATTTGCAATCTTGTTAAGAAGTCCGCACTGGATGAAACACTTGGAGATGGCTAAGCTAATATCCACTAAAATCACCCAAAGACCACATGATAAGCTTCGCATGTGCATTTGAAAATGTAATTGGTTTGATAGTGATCATTTGAGCTCGTAGATTTTTTGCGGCCTTATCTCATTTAATTTTCTTTCTTTTCCCTTTTCTTCCAAAGATGTTCAATCTGAGCTTATTGGAGAATCCATACACCGTTTCTTTGTCTATATGAAGGCCCTTGATTTGGCAGTCCATGGAAAGGTCATCGAACTTATTATTCCCTCTTTCAAGAAAGATCAGTCTTAAAGGGTGACTGTTTGGATGGAGCAATCTTTTATGAAAAGTTATGGGCTTCACGAGGAACTGCTGCTGGATAACAAGGATGATAGCTTCTTTATGGTTAAACCAACAAAATTTCTTAAATACCAATATACCTGCCATCGTTTGTTAGTTAGATACAGGGAACTTTGTCAAAAATCAGATAATCGAAACTGTAAAAGTGGTCCATTGCGACCAATTATTACTTGAAGCGAAGAATCATTTGTCCGGATAGTGGAAATCCCCAAAATCGTATTTTTCTGTCTTATCATAACATAATCATCTTTCACTCTACTAGTTGTCTGGAGGAAATAACTTGTGAAGTTTGGAAATGTATAATAATGTTATACTATTTTAGAAGTCATGTAACTATCTAAGTCCATTTGCAGTTGGCGTTATTGGTAACATATGTTGGCGATGATTTCCTTGCCTTGTATCACTGTGTTAGAAGTTTGGCTATTAAAGAACCTTTTCCCGATGCTTGGGATAACCTAATGTTACTCTTTGAAAAGTCACGCTAATGGTAATTTTATTCCTAGATAACTCTTTTCTTCCGAGTGTTTCTCTTGGGTCTCAGTAGTTCTTCATTGTTTGATTTGTTTCCTGGAATATTGCAGAACAGGTCTTATCCATTGCATTAACTTTCCAGTGAGGTGCATTTTGACCTTGTAAAACCATCTCGAAGAAGTTACTCAAGGACCAAGTCATATGCACTCCAATGGTTCCTCAAATAACAAGAAGTTGGAAGCCACCGAACATGTTTCATCCGGAATAATTGATTTATGGCCTCTTTTGTAAGAATGACAAGTTTCTTTTTGTAAAATCCAATATTTAGTGAAGCATTTGTCCTTTCAATATCTAGTTTTGTCATATTTCTTGTCACTATCTTCTTTTTTTTATTTAGTGTAATCTTTCTTTCCTAGAGTGTTTGTTGGTGTTTGAAAATTTCTTATATATTGTTGTATCTTGGTATCATCATTGTTTTGCTTTCCTGGAGTTTACTTTTACCCATTTTGTTGATGAAATGCTCATGAGCTGTTATATCTGGTCATTCAGTGACATTTTACCATCCTCATTTAATAATCTAGCGACTGACATGCACTAAAGGATCGAGAAACTTTGTGATGCCCCTGTCCAACATCTAGTATGTGGGAATAAGATAAGTGATTTATAAGGGTCTTATTTGCTAACTAGTAATCCATGAGGGTAGAGAGCTAGTACTTTATGCTCAACATAAGCTTCTATTTCCATGTAATATGGTTACCTTGGTTTTGAACCAGATCAATCATTGATAACTCATGACAATACCTTCTCTTGTCATTCCTGTAAAGATGAAATAATACATTGTAATCATAGGAAATTAACCGACATACATCAACAACTTGTGGCACAACTTCCATATTTGTGAGGTTTATGGGAAGGTGGTTCACTGAACCAAAGTCAACTAATAAGAACATTTTTAAGGGAAATACTACAAAGATGAGCTTGATCAACTGTTGATATAAAGCACTACCCAGTTTATTTTTGAAATGATTAAACACCTTGATAGCTACTTTATTGATTTGTAGTTTTGTGCATGAGTTGTGGCCAAGTGTTGCTAACTAACAGCAACTACTTCATTTAGTCTATTCCATAAAGTGCTTGAAGTAATATAGTTCACCTTTTTCAGTCTTCTTCTTTTTGGATCCCCTTTCAAGTTCCAAGATAAGCCAGAGGTTTATTTTGCCATCTGTTATACTTGTCTGAGGTTACTTTTCTAGAGAGAAATGTGACATAGTTTATTGATGCTAAAATTATATGTCAATGGTCATAGCTACAATCTTAAACTGTTCTTGCAGTTAACTATTGGATGCATTTTAAAATTAACATTTTTGGTGCTTTTATCAATGTACTTGACTTTAACAATAATATCACTTGCAATGCAGGTTATTCCCGGAATAGTGGAACATCGAATTTCAGACCAATTTTCAGATCAAACATTTTTCGTAAATATGCTATCTTTTATCGTTCGAACAGTCAAACTCCTATTGGGGAACCCAGGTTAGATGCTTCTACTTACTAAATAACTTTTTCTATTTTTTTCCTTTTTTGATTCATTAATTCGATTTCTGGTAAAGATGATGGCGTTAAGAATTCAATGGCACACATATTATTACTAACTGTGAGATACATATATAAATACACACACACACATAAAAGCTTATATATACATATATATGTATATATTATTCCATCTATAACACAATTACTGTGTCCTAAATTATGTTGCTGAGGTGATTGTAGTTTGTGTACTTGTTGAAGGGGAGAAAGAGGTATATAAAGTGTTTAACTAATGTTTTTTTCATGTTGTGCTAGATTGATAGGATGGGCATTGATTAGTTGTAGCCTTTAAACTTTTCTCTTTTGGGGATAAAATAATATTAATCCAACTTTATGTTTATTATTTGGTGCATCAATGGATCGATCTTGTGCGGTATATTGGATTACAAGCTAAGAAGAGTGAACCATCCTCTGACCAAACTCCAGATTGTTCTAATACTGTTGCATTGGGTTGCAACACTCTAGAAGATGCCAATATTGATGAAATCAACAATCAGTGAGATCTTAATCCTGCAGTCATTCTGTGTTCATATATCTCCTGGAATGCTCTGTAAGGAGATCATTACATTTTACATGTTTTGTATGGTTTTCCTGTGGCTTAAAATTGTATTACATTCATTATAGATCTTCCAAATTCTAGTGAGCATACAACGTAGGGACTAGATTAATCTGCTGAGGAGATAGATTAAAGTTTTGTTTCTTCCACGTCTCTATGTGCATTGCTATTGATTAATGAGCCACGATTCTAGAATTGTCACTAGCAGCTTTTTTTTTGTTCTGTTAGTGTGGTCTTGCTATTTCTTGAACGCCCTCTAAGCCTAAATTATGCTCTATTTATTGATGTTTAGTTTAATAATCTTTTGTGTATACTCACTTGACAGTGTGATTTACTTAATATGCCTGTTGTCGTCAACTGTGTATCAAATTGCATGCTATTTGTCCAGATTTAGTAATTTTGAGTTTGTCAAAAAAAAATTAAGGACTGTGTAAATAGGCATACAGAACTGTGTGCCAAGTGTAATAGAAGATTTAGTTTTTTTTCACATAATAGTTACTTCAAAGTTGGACACATAGAGCATGTGTATCTTTGTCATAGTTGTTGTAATCTTATATATGCACATTGCACATGGTACCATCTTGTGTATGTTTGTCAAACTAGTATGTACTTCATGTTATCTTGTTTAAGGCATTTTATTTAGTTAGTTGAAGGACTCTGGAATCTTTCTATATGCTCAACCATTAAATAAATATTGTGCGTAGTCTGTTGGTTTAATAATATTAGTACAACGTATCAACTCTATTGTCTTGCTCACAAGAGGCACTTGCCTCTGGTGACCTATTTGCTTCATTTTTTTGACTTGCTATTATTTTCAAATATGCAGGAAGACTGGTTCTACGACATGCCTTGCAATACTGGGTATCAAATTTTCGTGCTACGTTTACGAAAGACAAGGGACGAAATTATGAAGTGTACTATCTCTCTATATGTAGATATTTACTTTGATTGAAGAATTGTGGTAGCTTTAGATAGTTAATTGTAAAGATAATGAAAGATTATGTAGTGGATGATTTTATTAAGTTAATAATATTTTAGTTTTTTGTATTTTTGCCATTATTTGCTATGGGGACATTGAGCCAGTCAGGTACACAAAAAGAATGTCAAATTTTGATTTGGCAACAATATAATTCGTTACCAAAGCATTGAACAAGTTTTAATATAGCAACAATTTTTTTATACATTTAGCAATAAATTTTCGTTGCTAATGACATTAAAAATATAATATTTGGCAACGAAAAATTAACCTAATAACAACGGAGATGATATTGTTGCTAATACTAACATAAAAGGCAACATTTTTTATCGTTGCAAATCATATCAACTTTCGTTGCACATATAAAGAAACAACAACATATACTCGTTGCTAATCAACGACTTTCGTTGCTATTGAAAAATAACCAGCAACAAACATTGTCGTTGCTAATTCAGCATAATGTCGTTGCCAAATAATGTAATCAGCAACGAAAATCGTTGCTAAAAAGTTTACATTCCGCAACGAAAGCAAGCTTAGGCAACAATTTTCATAATTTACCTCAACGAAAAATGTCGTTGCAAAATGGTGTTAATTGCAACGAAAATGCATGATCGTTGCAAAAAAAAAGAGTTCATTTCGTTGCCAATTAGCAGGCTTTTTGCAATGAAATGGGGTTTTTAGCAACACAATTTTAATTATTCTGCAACAATACATTTTGTTGATAAAGGATCGATGTCTCTGTACGAAAGTCAAATTTCGTTGAAAAATGTATTATTTTTGGCAACGAAAAAAAACCGTTCGTTGCGGAACAATTAGCAACGCTCATTGCGCAACGAAAGACGCAACAACATTAAAGTCGTTGCCAAAACCTTTTTACAACGAAATTTGACACCTTTAGCAACGAAAATTGGTTGCTACTGAAGCCCTATTTTTTGTAGTGAAAGTATTAAATTAACACTTAGGTTTTTCCCTATTTACAAATTAGGGTTTTAAATTCGTAATTAGGGTTTTGTAACCAATTTGTTAAGATTAACCCTAATTAATCCTATAATTATTTACACTTACGCCATTAAGTTCCCGATTTAGGGTTTCATGCATCGAATTAGGGTTTCGGATTCCCGGAACTGAAATTAAGATTTCCAGAATCAGTTTTAGGGTTTCTTGTTAAACGCTAGGGTTTTCTAACCGAACGTTGACGTTCTTAATATATAATTAGAGTTTGTTACAGATATCGTTTATCTGGTCAACCCTTGACCCTTAACCACATACTTTATACATATACACAGAACATATTCACATAAACACTTAATCCTAAATAATTCACTTAAATCCTTCACGAAATTTTGAAATCCTCAAAATTCTATCTTAAAAATATCAAACGCATACACTTATTTTCTGTCTAGGTTCTAATTTTGAACCTTAAATCAATAAATTAAATTTTAAAAATATTCTAAATTCTCCGGTTGTCACAAAGTACCCTTGAAATCCATGACGCAAGATCTTAACATATCTTCTAACATCTGAATTGTTCTCTCGCTCTGTCCATCAGTTTGTGGATGATATGCCGTACTTAACTTCAATTGTGTTCTCAACTGTTCCTGTAGACTTCTCCAAAAGTTCGACGTGAATCGTGGGTCACGATCTGACATAATCGAAACTGGTACTCCATGTTTAGAAATAATTTCCTTAACATAAAGTTTAGCTAACTGGTCTAAGTTATACTTAACCCGAATTGGCAAAAAGTGAGCCGACTTTGTCAACCGGTCCACTATTACCGAAATCACATCGTACCCCTTCTGAGTAGTCGGAAGTCCCACCACAAAGTCCATCGTGATATGCTCTCATTTCAACTCTGGAATCTCTAATGACTTTAACAAGCCACTTGGTCGTTGATGTTTGGCCTTAACTTTTTAACAAGTCAAGCACCTACTCACATACTCCGCTATTTCTCTCTTCATATTTGGCCACCAAAAACTCTGTCGAAGGTCTTGATACATCTTAGTGCTACCAGGATGAATCGAGTACCTTGAACTATGAGCCTCTTGTAACACTTGATCTTTTAATTCCGTCTCATTTGGAACCCAAATTCTTCCTTCAAATCTTAATAATCCCTCATTATCATGACTAAACATAATATCTTCTTCATTGGGCAAACGCTTCTTCAACTGATCACACTCACTAGTTTTGAGCTGCACCTCCTTAATTCTCTCTGCGATGGTAGATTGGATCTCTGTTGCAAACAGTCTCTGTCCCACTTCACTTGACATCTTCACCTCTATCTCCATCCTAGCCATCTCTGTTATTAACTCAGTTTGAGCCGTTAACATAGACAACTTTTCTCGACCCTGTCTACTTAAGGCGTTGGCCACTACATTAGCTTTTCTAGGGTGATACAGGATTTCACAGTCATAATCCTTTATCAACTCCAGCCATCTCCTCTGCCTCATGTTCAACTCCTTCTGTGTGAAGATATATTTTAGACTCTTGTGGTCCGTGTATATCTCACATTTTTCCTCGTAAAGATAATGTC
Organism: Panax quinquefolius; assembly: GCA_020205615.1. Taxonomy (NCBI): domain Eukaryota; kingdom Viridiplantae; phylum Streptophyta; class Magnoliopsida; order Apiales; family Araliaceae; genus Panax; species Panax quinquefolius. The sequence continues at coordinate 121,285,905 of CM035160.1, read as the reverse complement.
GCCATATCTTTAAGGCAAATACTACTGCGGCTAGTTCCAGATCATGAGTAAGGTAAACTTTCTCATAATCCTTCAACTGCCTAGATGCATACGCAATGACCTTGCCATGCTGCATGAGCACACAACCAAGTCCTTTATGCAAAGCATCGCTATAAACTACAAAATTTCCTGTGTCATCGGGTAATGACAAAACAGGCGCTTCACTCAACCTTTTCTTCAGTTATTGAAAACTATCCTCGCATTTCTCAGTCCATGCATACTTCGACATCTTTCTTGTCAAGTTAGTCAACGGAGTAGCTATTTTTTGAAAAATCTTGAATGAATCTCCGATAGTAACCCGCTAACCCTAGGAAACTACGCACCTCAGTCGGCATTTTCGGTTGTTCCCAATTCATTACGGCTTCAACCTTCATTTGATCTACTGAAATCCCCTCATGGTCAATGACATGACCTGAAAATTGTACCCTCTCTAGCCAAAATTCACACTTAGTGAACTTTGCATATAACTTCTCCTTCCTTAGTGTCTCCAACACTGTTCTTTGGTGTTCGGCATGATCTTCTGGCGTCTTAGAATAGACTAGAATATCATCGATAAACACCACGACGAACTTGTCCAAATATTATTTGAACACTCTATTCATCATATCCATAAATGCAGCAGGTGCATTAGTCAACCCAAATGACATCACCAGAAACTCGTAATGACCATAACGAGTCCTGAATTCTATCTTTGGCACGTGATCATTCCTAACCTTCAGCTGATGGTACCTCGTCCTTAAATCTATTTTAGAAAAATACTTTGCCCCTTTCAACTGATCAAAGAGATCATCGATCCTGGGCAATGGGTATTTATTCTTTATTGTTAACTTGTTCAACTCTCGGTAAACAATACAAAGTCTTAACGATCCGTCCTTCTTCTTGACAAACAGTACCGGTGCTCCCCACGGTGAAACACTTGGTTGTATGTACTTTCATCCAATGAGGTTCTTATAATCGCACCATCAACTCCTTCATCTCCACTGGTGCCATACGATATGGTGCCCTGGAAACTGGTGCCGCTCCTGGCACAATGTCTATTACGAACTACGTCTCCCTATCCGGTGGAAGACCCGGTAATTCACTTGGAAATACATCCATGAATTCACTCACTATAGGTATTTGTTCTGTGGTTGCTCCTACTCTCTGGGTATCAACCACATGACACAAATAGCCTACACACCCCTTCCTCAATAATTTCCTAGTTTGTGTTATGGTCAGACAACACGAACGTCCCGGCGATTTATTACCGTAAAATACTATTTGAGGTGGTTTTAAAGTTCTAATATTTACGCATTTCTTTTGACAATCTATAATTGCCCCATGGTTCACCAACCAATCCATTCCGAGAATTACATCGAATTCCCCTAACTTTATCGGTATCAAATCTACCGATAAATTACAACCCCGTATATCTACGCAACAACTCCTATGAATATCTTCAACATGAATAATCTCTTCGTTTGCTACCTTAATGTTTAAAGGTATAAGCAACTTTTCGGGAAGTAATCCTAATCGCCTAGCAAAAGCAAATGCGATAAACGAACAGGTAGCACCCGAATAAAATAGCACATATGCATTTAGATCGTTGATCGGAATAATATATGCGACTACGTGTGACGCCCCAAAAATAGGTATACATCACCCATTCTGAGTTATCAATACATGGTACAGAAATAACTACAACTTTATTATTACAACAGTAAAACTGTGAGTTTGAATACAAATATTATCTTCTAGACAATATCTATACTCAAATAAATCCTCATCACATTTATTGATACATTATTTTACAAAAATGGTAAGGACTACTAAACAACTCTCTCTAGAACCTTCATTCCATACCCCGAATCGTACTCGCTATATTCTCGCCTCCTGAGAAGAAAAATGGAACAAAAAGGAAAAGGGTGAGCTCAACTAGCCCAGTAAAGAATATTATGACTAAGATAATATATAACAAATTATCGTTAGTCTTCAACTGGGAAAAATCTAATAGAATACAATAGACAACAAGTTTTAAATCAATATTCGCAGCGGAAATAATAATTCATTAGAAGAGTTAAGTAGAGAATGCAAACTAGTATCTTCTATGTATAAATTTAAAAGTTCATCGCTCATCTTTTATCCTGTAAACATCAATCAATATATATCTCGAATCAAATATTCATCTTTGCACTACAGGGCCAAAGATATTCATCGATTAATCATGTTCATCTAAACACTGCTCATCTTTGCACTACGGGCCAAAGATATTCATCGAAAATCATTCATCTTTGCACTACAGGCCAAAGATATTCAATAATATCATCATTTAAGACGAGGATGATGAAAAATATTTTTAAAGAACGAATCCAATGAAACAAAATGACAAGGATTAAGGATTAAGAATTCGTACTTTGTTTTATCCATGTCCAAAAATACCTCAAAAATAATCATAGTGGTGTAAAATTCAAGAATGATCAAAACATGGATACAATCAGAGCTAGTATCCAGAATAAATATTTTGGACGAAAAGGAAAATTTTCATTTTTCGATGAATAGTGTCGTATACGTGAATAGTGCCATATACGTGAATAGTAACCCCGACACTAAAAGTTCCAAATTTGATTAAAACGTTCAGATCAATACTTCGGCATAATGATATTAGAATAAATAATATCATTAAAAAATAATATCCCTTACCTCGAAAGATCAATACTTCTAGCTGAAACACCGGATATAGGCTATAACTTAAACTTGCACCGTATAGCAATACTCAAAGTATACTCAAAATACTCACAAGAATACGCTCGATAATATAGAGAGAGAAAACTTCAATTTCTGGTGTGATTTTCAATTCTAACCTAAGCACCCTATTTATAGGAAAATGCATAGAACACCAAAGTAGAAAATTTATTAAAATATTAATATTAATATTACAACTCCTACGCCCACTTCTAAGGATCTGAATTCAGCCACTTCTAACACATGTAAGACCCACAACAATGACAAAAAACGTTTTTGTCATTTTAAATATTTTATACTTCCAAAAATTAATTATTTTGGAACTCCGAAACTTCAATAATTCATAATAAATAGCCCTTTTATCAAAAAATTTGAATCTCATTAATTTCTATAGGAAATTAAATTCTCTACAACTTTGCAGAAGAAAGTTTTTCCAAATTCCAAACAGAAATTGACCGAAATCCACAAACGGGCGATTTTACAAGCTATAATCAAATTTCAGTCAAGAAATGGGGTCCACCGACACATAAAACATGCTTTAAATATTTTTGGTAACAAAAATACTCCTCCTCCACATATACTCATATATCCCACATTCATTGTAAAAATATCACCATTATTATATTATTAAAAATATAATAATATATTTAAATGAATTATTTTATCAGAAAAAGATAAAATTTTAATTTTCAACAATTGTCACATTAAAAAATTTTCTCCATCTATATCCACATAAAATCAATACTTTCCTCATCATATAAATCAATAATTAATTATTCACGAATAATATTACAGAATCACAATACTGACAACCAGGCAGTTCCCAGGAAAGTGGGGGCTTTCCAATAAGAATTTCTCCTTACTAGCGTGCAATTAGGTGACCAAACCTCTTCTTAGACAGAACTTTCAAGACATTGCCAATAATGTTATCTAATAATATTATTCAGATAATATGAATTATTGCTTCGATAATGAAAAATATTGTGTAATGACAATTATTGAAACAACAAAGAATATAAAATATCAACGCAAAGAATTATTAAATCAATAAAATAAAATATTTGAGCATAATTCTTGTAACAATTATTGAGTAGTGCCTTCTTACGTAAGAATCAATAATTGGTGCAATACTGCAAATAACTACTTGTGTTTTAACCACCGAGTATTTTAACAATGATTAATTTGTAATAACTACTGTAGTTATTTTTAAACAACTTATTCTTGTCGCTTTTTCTTCCTCCAATCGCTTTCAGTTATGGGGCCCACACATGGTCGCGCCGTATCGCATTTAATATTCTCGACAAGACGAATATTCCACGACCAAGCGGATATTCCCCAACAATAATGAATATTTTATAACCACTTGCTTATTTTGAAATATTTGCATATTTACCCATAACTATCCACATTAATCAAATCAACCCTTACTATTTCAAAATAATAAATAAAGAAAATTAAATTTCATTAATAATAAGTTGGGGTCTTACAACCTCCCTCCTTATGAAATTTCGTCCTCGAAATTTGACGTGCGTACACAGGTGTTTGAAAAGGTGAGGATACCTCGCTTTCATTTCCGTTTCCAATTCCCAGGTCATTTCCTCTATAGCATGATTCCTCCACAAAACTTTAACTTGTGGTATGACCTTTGCGCGTAGGACATGCTCCTTCCTATCCAAGATCTTGACAGGTACCTCCTCATTCGTTAAGTCTTCAGCTATCTCGTCCGGTTCTAACTCTATAACGTGGTTCGGTCTTTCACATATTTACGAAAGCACGGATATGTGAAACACATTATGAACACGAGACATACTCGGAGGTAACGCGAGTCTATAGGCTACATTTCCTACTCGGTCAAGAATTTGAAATGGACCAATAAATAGTGGATTGAGCTTTCCTCTCTTCCTAAATCTTGTAACTCCCTTCCATGGAGCAACTCGTAACAATACATGATCCCCTATACTAAATTCCACGTCCTTTCGATGAAGATCCGCATAACTCTTTTGTCGATCTTGTGCCGTTTGTATACGTTGTCGAATCATTTGGATCTTTTCCGTAGTCATACGTACCAACTCGGGTCCCAACAATGTTGTTTCACCCACCTCGTCCCAACATACTGGAGAGCGACACTTTCGTCCATATAATGCTTCAAATGGAGCCACACCTATACTTGCTGATAATCGTTGTTGTTGTAGGAGAATTCCACCAATGGTAAATACTTATCCCAACCGCCTTGAAGTCTAGGACACGAGTCTTAATATATCTTCAAGAGTTTGAATAGTCCTCCCCGATTGTCCGTCTGCTTTGAGGATGGTATGCGAAAATCAATCGTAAATCTGTGCCCATAGCTTTTTGCAAGCTAACCCAAAATCTTGAAGTGAATCTTGGGTCACGATCCGAAACTATGGATACTTGGCATGCCATGAAACCTCACAATCTCGTTTACATATATACTAGCAAGACGTTCAAGGAATAAGTCTCCGTGTCGACAAGAAAAATGCGCGACTTGGTTAATCTATCAACAATAACCCAAATAGCATTAATGCCTTGAGAAACCGTAGGAAGACCCGTGAATGAAATCCATGGTAATGTGTTCCCACTTCCATTTCGAATCTCAAGTGGTTGCAACGGACCCTTAGGTACTAGATGCTCCGCCTTTACACGCTTGACAAGTTAAACACATTGAGATAAACTTTGCAATCTCTCTCTTCATATTGTTCCACCAAAATGTATGTCAAGATCACGAAACATTTTGGTACTTCCGAGATGGATTGCAAATGGTGTATTGTGTGCCTCCATCATAATCTTGTACTTCAAATCGTAGTCGTTAGGGACACAAAGTCCGGAGTGGACTCAAGTATTCCTTCTTCATCAATTCTTGCTTCGAATAGCACCTTCTTGTACTTTCTTCTTCATACGCATCGGCTCCGGGTTAGGTGGCTTGAGCAACCTTAACTTTTTCTATTAAAGTTGGCTCTGTCGCGTATACTTGACATCATCGTACTCATTCCTCGCATATGATCTTCTACTCAACGCCGTCGCCTACCACGTTCGCTTTTCGGGATGGTATTGAATAGTGTGGTCGTAATCTTTCAACAACTCAAGCCAACGTCATTGCCGCATGTTGAGTTCCTTTTTGCGTGAAGAAATATTTGAGGCTTTTATAGTCTGAATATATCTCAACTTTCTCCCCATATAGATAGTGCCTCCAGATCTTTGGCGCGAAAATGACTGCTGCCAACTCTAGATCATGAGTATGATAATTCCTCTCATACTCTTTAAGTTGTCGCGAGGCATAGGCTATGACTTTCCCACGTTGCATGAGAACACATCCTAACCCTTTGCCCAAAGCATCGTTGTAGATAACAAATCCATCCGAACCCGGATGGTATTGTTAGAACAGTCTTTAATAAATGAGTCTCCTCTTGAGCTCTTGGAAACTCTTCTCGCATTCCTCGTTCCATACGTATTTTATATCTTTCCGAGTCAGCTGAGTTAATGGAGTAGCGATTCGAGAAAATCCTTCCACGAATCTCCGATAATAACCAAATTAAGCCCGTAGCTACGTGCTTGATCCACCGACTTCGGTTGCTCCCAACTTTGTATTGCTTCAATCTTCACCGGGTCCACGGATACTCCATGTTTCGACACCACGTGCCCAAGGAATGCTACTTCCTCAAGCCAGAACTCGCATTTCTTCAACTTGGCATAAAGCTTGTTTTCACGAAGCCTTTGGAGTATTAGCTTCAAATGGTGCTCATGATCTTCACGGCTTTTGGAATATATGAGGATGTCATCAATAAAGACAACAACGAATTGATCCAAATATTCCTTGAATACTCGATTCATCATATACATGAAAGCCGCAGGAGCATTAGTCAGTCCGAAAGACATGACTAAGAATTCATAATGCCCGTCTCGAGTTCTCAAGGCGCCTTTGGAATATCCTCGGTTCTAATCTTGGTGATGATATCCGTAATCGAAGATCGATTTTTGAAAAGAATTGTGCTCCTTGCAAATCGGGTCAAACAAGTCATCAATATGAGGTAGAGGATACCTATTCTTGATAGTGACATGGTTCAATTCCCGATAGTCAATACAAAGTCGCATACTCCGTCTTTCATCTTTACAAATAAAATAGGAGCACCCAAGGAGATGTACTAGATTTAATGAAACCGATGTCCAACAACTCCGTAGTTGGACCTTTAACTCCACTGAAGTTCAATATGAGCCATTCGATATGGGGTTTTAGAAATGGGATTTGTACCAGTTCAAGATCAATAAAGAATTCAACTTCACGTTACGGGGTAGGCCGGGAAGTTCTTCAGAAATACGTCGGAAAGTCAATAACAACAGAATATTATTCAAATTTGACGTGTCTTTATTCAAATCCATAACATGGGCTAAGAAAGCTTGGCATCCGCTTTTCAATAAACGAATAGCTTTATGATTAGATATGATGTTGATTGATTTTAATGGTTTAGTTGCTTGAATTGAACAACAGTTTGGTTAGGAATATGAAACTAACAACCTTACGAAAACAATCAATTTTAGCATGATGAGTAGTTAACCAATCAATCCCTAAAATCACATCAAAAGCAAGTATCTTTAAAGAGATAAGGTCAACAGGTAAGGTGATGGTGCCAACTTGAATCAAACAAGATTTATAAACAGTGGATGTGATAAAAGTTTCTCCTAACGAAGTTTTCACAGATAGGTCAAAGTCTAATTTTTCCAGAGTCAAATTTAAACGTTGAGCACAAGTAGGAGAGATAAATGAATTGGTAGCACCGGTATCTAGTAAAGTATAAACTTCACAAGAATTTATGATTAGCTTACCCGTGATCACCTCGTTTGGGTTCCTCGTATTTTGACCAGTCACAACAAACGCTCTTCCAGGAACCGTTGTCTTTGACTTTTCTGGGACAATCTTTTGAGTCACCGTCCCCGCTGAACTAGGTTTCGCTACCTTACAATCCCGAGCGATATGTCCTTCCTTTCCACAATTATAGCATACCTTGAACTGTTGTGGTCTGTTTGGACTGATATGTCCCTCTTTTCCGCATTTGTAGCATACGACCGGTGGTCGTTCCGCTCCCTTGGAACCAGTTGCTGCTGGTGCTGCCATTTTTATATTGTCGTTGTTGAATCTCCTCTTTTTAAAATCTCCTCCCGATTCGCTTCTTCTATTCTCATGGCCATGATTACCACCAAGAGTGGTTACCATTTTGTCGATCTTTTCTTTCTCCACCGGTTATCGTTTTTTTGTTGATCGCCATCTCCTAGATGATCCTGGTTGTGGTCCCTCGGTTGACCGTACTCGTTATCTCGCTTCTAATAATTGGGCCTGCTTACAACATCCTGAATAGAGAGAAAATTTATGAGAAATGAGATCTTCGACTTATGCTAGGTTTTAAACCTCTAAGAAACATCCACGTCATACGTTCCTCATTCTCCACCAAATGAGGTGCAAACTCGATAACTCTGCAAACTTTGCCTCGTCTTCGAGACACCATCATGTTGTTTTGCTCTAATCTAATGAACTCCACTTCCTTCATATAGACGAACACTTTCGTGAAAGTATTTGTCATTAAATAGTTTCTGAAATGTCTCCCAAGACATCTTTGAAAGTCTTGATGGGTATGCTTCACGCACTCTCCACCAAAGAGTCCGCCTCGCCACGGAACATAAAAGTGGCGAATGGAACCTTCTGTTCCTCCGTGCATCCCAAGACATCGAATATCTTGGTAATTTGCTTGACCCATGTTTCCGCCATGATCGGATCTGGCTTCCCTTAAATTCGTGGTCCCAACTCTTTGAACTACTTGGTCAGTGACAACCCGTGAATTGCTATCATTTCTTTCCGTATTTTGAACACGAGTCTCCTCGTCTGATTTTGCATGAACCGCAAAAAGCTTCTAAACATCCCTCGTTCATCATCTGCTCGATTGGTGTTGTTCACGGAGGAACATTTCACACTGTTGCGCTTCTCCTCGTTGGTGAGTACAGCATCTCCACGGTCTCATTTACTCCATCATTAATATTCTCAATCGACATTCTCAAATACTATCATAAAACAAGGGGTTAATTAAGGAAATCAATATATCACATAATATCCCTATATCTTGACCAACTAACAAATAAGCTTAGTTAAGACACACTAGCGAAGGATTTACTAGTCTCTCCCCCTAGTTCTATTCCCCGATCTCGCCAGAGATCATATCCCTAAGCTCGATACCAACCGTGGCGCCCCAAAATAGGTATACATCACCCATTCCGAGTTGTCAATACATGGTACGAAATAACTACAACTTTATTATTACAACAAGAAAAGCGTGAGTTTGAATACAAATATTATCTTCTAGACAATATCTATACTCAAATAAATCCTCATCACATTTATTGATACATTATTTTACAAAATGGTGAGGACTACTAAACAACTCTCTCTAGAACCTTCATTCCATACCCCAGACTGTACTTTCGCTATATTCTCGCCTCCCGAGAAGAAAAAATGGAACAAAAAGGAAAAGGGTGAGCTCAACTAGCCCAAGAAAGAATATTATGAGTAAGATAATATACAAAAAAATTATCGTTAGTCTTCAACAAATGAAAAATCTAATAGAATACAATAGACAACAAGTTTTAAATCAATATTCACAGTGAAATAATAATTCATTAGAAGAGTTAAGTAGAAAATGCAAACTACTATCTTCTATGTATGAATTTAAAAGTTCATCATCTATCTTTTATCCTCCGTAACATCAATCAATATGTATCTGAATCAAATATTCATCTTTTACTACAGCCAAAGATATTCATTAGTTAGTCATGTTCATCTAAACACATGTTCATCTTTGCACTACGGCCAAAGATATTAATCGAAATCATTCATCTTTTGCACTACAGGCCAAAGATATTCAATAATATCATCATTTAAGACCGAGGATGATGAAAATATATTTTAAAGAAACGAATCCAAAGAAAACAAAATGACAAGGATTAAGGATTAAGGATTAGTACTTTGTTTTATCCATGTCCAAAATACCTCAAAAATAATCATAGTGGTGTAAAATTAAATAATGATCAAAACATGGATACAATCAGCTAGTATCCGAATAGATATTTTGGACAAAAGAAAATTTTCATTTTTCGATGAATAGTGTCGATATTAGTGTATAGATCAAGATATCGTGAATAGTCACAGATATCGTGAATAAGTAACCCCAACACTAAAAGTTCCAAATTTGATTAAAAAGTTCAGATCAATACTTCGACATAATGATATTAGAATAAATAATATCATTAAAAAATAATATCCCTTACCTCGAAAGATCAGTACTTCTAGCTGAAACACCGGATATAGGCTATAACTTGAACTTGCACCGTATAGCAATACTCAAAGTATACTCAAAATACTCACAAGAATACGCTCGATAATATAGAGAGAGAAAACTTCAATTTCTGGTGTGATTTTCAATTCTAACCTAAGCACCCTATTTATAGGAAAATGCTTAGAACACCAAAGTAGAAAATTTATTAAAATATTAATATTAATATTACAATTTCTACGCCCACTTCTAAGGATCTGAATTCAGCCACTTCTAACATATGTAAGACCCACAACAATGACAAAAAACGTTTTTTTCATTTTAAATATTTTATACTTCCAAAAATTAATTATTTTGGAACTCCGAAACTTCAATAATTCATAATAAATAGCCCTTTTATTAGAAAATTCGAATCACGCGAGTTTTTATAGGAAATTAAATTCTCTACAACTTTGTAGAAGAAAGGTTTTCCAAATTTCAAACAGAAATTGACCAAAATCCACAAACGGACGATTTTACAGGCTATAATCAAATTTCAGTCAAGAAATGGGATCCACCGACACATAAAACATGCTTTAAATATTTTTGGTAACAAAAATACTCCACCTCCACATATACTCATATATCCCACATTCATTGTAAAAATATCACCATTATTATATTATTAAAAATATAATAATATATTTAAATGAATTATTTTATCAGAAAAAGATAAAATTTTAATTTTCAACAATTGTCACATTAAAAAAATTTCTCCATCTATATCCACATAAAATCAATATTTTCCTCATCATATAAATCAATAATTAATTATTCACGAATAATATTACGTAATCACAATATCGACAACCAGCGGTTCCTTAGGAAAGAGGGGCTTTCAATAAGAATTTCTCCTTCTTGGCGCCATGATTAGGTGACCAAACCTCTCCTTGAAGCGTAACTTTCTAGACATTGCCAATAATGTTATCTAATAATATTATTCGGATAATATGAATTATTGCTTTGATAATGAAAATACGTGTAATGACAATTATCAAACAACAAAGAATATAAAATATCAACGCATCAATTATTAAATCAATAAAATAAAATACGAATAAAGAATTATCGTAACAATTATTGAGTAGTGCCTTCTTTACGTAAGAATCAATAATTGGTGCAATACTGCAGGTAATCTTCTTGTGTTTTAACCAATTTAGTATTTTAACAAGATTAATCAGTATAAACTACGCCTGCTTATTTTTAAACAACTTATTCTTGTCGCTTTCTTCCTCCAATCGCTTTCAGTTATGGGGCCCACACATGGTCAAGCACCGTCGTATTTAATATTCCCCGGCGATTTAATATTCCACGACCAATTAATATTCCCCAACAATAATGAATATTTTATAACCACTTGCTTATTTTGAAATATTTGCGTATTTTACCCATAACTATCCACATTAATCAAATCAACCCTTACTATTTCAAAATAATAAATAGAGAAAATTAAATTTCATTAATAATAAGTTGGGGTCTTACACTACGTCCCTTAAGGCCATCGCATCTTGGACGATCATATTAAATGTATGGGCCATCGGTCTACCAGGCTGCGCTGGACCCCCAATAGTTAACTTACCACTATTGGCGCCCTTATTCCCGTCCATCCCCTTCTTTGGGAAATTCCTCGCCATGTGGTCAGTTGACCCACGCACAAAACATCCATTGTTTATTTTGGACTTTCGGACGATTAGTATGATGTGCCCCTCCATCCCAATTACAACACACTACCATTTCCTTAACAAAGACTCCTAAATGAGTCTTCCCACAGGTCTTGCAGGCCTCCATCCTCCTCTTCGGGTCTCCTTGTTTCACTTCGGCATTCCCAAAGCTAACCACCTTCCTCTTGTACCCTTCACCACTACTGCTGGCTCCCTCGATCTTTACTCCCCCATCTATTTTCCCCTTATTCTTCTTATCCTTGTGGTACTGGCTCAACGCCTAGTTACCACCCTCGACAATTATTGCCTTCTCTAAAATGACTTTAAAGGAAGTACTTTGGAATACTGAAATACTATTATAGAGCCAGGGTTTCAAGCCCTGTTCGAACCGTTGTGCCTTCCTAACTTCAGTATCCACTTGGTGTGGAGTAAACCTTGCCAGTTCATTAAACTTGGCGGCATATTGGGGAACTGTTATGTCCCCTTGTTTCAATTCTAGAAACTGCATCTCCATCCTCCCCTGCATGCTTGTGGGAAAGTAGTTCTCAAAAAATATCTCTTTGAACCTCGCCCACGTTAGAACCTCTATACTGGCCCTAGCTTGATTGGCCTCCCACCAAAAGTTGGCCTCTCTCTTCATCATATAGGTTACAAAGGCAACCTTCTGGGCGTCGTCGACATTCGCTATCACAAATGCCTTCTCGATTTCCTTTACCCACGTTTAAGCTTCGATAGGGTCCGTAGTTCCTTTGAACTCCGGCGGACCCACACTTTTAAAATCCTTAAAAGTGGTAGCTCGTGCTACACCAGGATTTAAGGGGATGTTAGCCCCAGTTCTATTAAATGTGGTTGTTAAAAGATTCACAAACTCCTGCATGGGGTTAACCGGAACTCCCTCCGGTTCATTTATGTTCGCACCCTGATTACGTGGTACTCTTCTTGGCGGCATTTTGCTGGTACAATAAACAACACATTTTGTTATTATTCATTTCTTGTTAGTTAATTATTATTCAATTTTAAACAATAATTTAAACATTCATTACTCAACATGTTTCGAAAAAGAAAACTTATATTGATTCATTGTAGTCTAACACTACATCGGTTACATTACACAGCCTAAGCTGATTACAGTACTTTCCCACAATTGCTTTCCAAAAATTAGGATTTACAAAAGACTACCCTTTGTTATACAAAAGAGGGTTTTACGTCACTACTAGATACAAAAATATTTACATATCTAATTACTCTAGCCACTACTAGATCACATCTGCCTTAAGGCATTCTCAAAATCCGCCTTGGCAAGACCGGCGATAATATCACGACTAATAGTATGCCTCGTCTGCCCTGATTCTACTAGGATAACAAACTACCTGTAGTTGGAAGTCTGCATGAGAACTCTTTGTTAGGTTTGTAATATTCAAGAACACAATCAAATTGCATAAATTAAGCGGAAGCGAGATAAAATCAGAGTTTAAAATTTTTTTTCAAACCATATACCCGGATCACCCTTTATGCAGAATTATTAATTAAACGAAAAGATATGAAGAACAAACATACCCTTGAAGATCCGAGCTTCCTCAGGTACAAGTTCACCTCCAATCCTTTTCGCGTTCAACTTGAATCCACCAGGTTTGGTTCCTTCCTTTGATTAACGTTAGCCACCCAAGTGTTTGGCCTCTAGAGGTGATCCACCAAGGAAGAAAAGGAATTCAAGAAGTTGGGTATTTGGCTCAAACCCTAGTTTTCTATCTCTATAGAAAAGAACGTACTCTCCAACAAATTGAAATTATGTCGTATGTTGTAAAAGTCAACAACTCCATCACCCATAATAAGACTCCTCTTATTTATAGATGTGGGTAACCCACCTTAACAATTAAGGAATTGGGTTTTATTTAATTAATTAAATTCTTTTAATTAATTAAGCTTCCTAATCTTATTAGGGATAATTAATTAAACTCCTTTAACTAATTTTCCTTCCTAATCCAATTAGGAATAAATGAGAGTACTTATATTAAATTAATTCCTAAACTCTTTTAGAAATTAAAATAATAATAATAATTGTAATAATATTAATAAGACTCCTCTTATTAATTTATATTTAATATTTCTAAAATATTAAATAATAAATATTAAGCTATTTAATTTATTCTATCACCATAGATTAAATTAAATATACATAACATATTATTACGATTATGCCATTAACTTCTTAAATAATTATTCTTCCTTTTATGGTGTGACCCTTTAGGTTCTCCATATTAAACCTATTGTGAATAAATCAATTAGAACCATTCTAATCTTATTTAAATAAATAAATTAAACAATTAATTTATTTAAATAAATAATATTTATTCTACAATAGGGATAAGCCTCCCCTAGCGATCAATGACTTTCCGTGATAATATAGATTTCAACATTATTCATAAAAGAACCTTTGAGTAAATAGTTACCGTATAATTCAATCCTTCCACCATACAATGTCCCAATTAAATATAAGACATAGAATTTCACAAGTCTTATTTTATTTAATTATATGTATTTTGACTCTTAAATGCACAACTCCAAATAATGCAAATTAGAAACTCCTTTCTAATTTCATTCTCGCATCGCCAAGGACTCTTTGGGTTGTCATTTATCGAATCACATAGGACATTTCTCTTTTTTAATAGAAGTGGTAGATTCTTTATTGATCATACATTATCTCCATGTACAACTTATTATACCCAAGCATACCCTTTGATATACCCTAAGGGTCTTAAGGAATAAGTCAAAGTATAACTCATCATACACAAGATACTATGATGATCTCAAGTCCAAGGATCACTTGTACTACTATCATCGCTGCAGAATTCCTATTGACAAAAAGTAAAACTCCATTAGGTATTCCTTAGTGAGCCAATGCTCGATGAACTTATTCTCTAATAAGTACCTACATACTTGCTTTTAGTGTCTCCACACAAATTTTCATGAGATCAATCATCCTCATCCAATGAGCAAGCAACGTATGTACCAATCTATCCGGATTCACTAATCCTCAATTTAGTAATCCAATGATTGGGAACTATTTTAGTTTTAAGCTTTCTAAGAATTTATATCTCGTTAGAATGATCATCATCATTATTCTAAAAGCATTGCTTAAAACTATGGGTTTATCACATATTATAAAACAGCATCATGTAGATAATTAAAAGCCTTTAATAAATTAATACTTTTTATTAATAAATGAATAAGATTGTTACAAAGTATATGCTTTATCATCAAACATGATTGGCTTGTATGCATACTACTTTCAATCTCCCACTTGCACTAAAGCCAATTGCCATTGTATCTTATACTCTTCTTCTCTAAGTGACGATTATCCTGCTGTTGGATAAGCTTTAGTTAATGGATATGTAATGTTGTTCATGAGAGTCCACTATATCTATAGTGATTTCCCATCTTTCAATGATTCTAATAATCAAATGAAAGTGCTACAACACATGTTTAGATCCAAGATGAGACGTAGGAACTATTCCTACTTCTGTAATGAACTTTTAATCCAAACAATCAACTTGCGACTTCATTTTATAGCTATATACTTTGTCTTTATCACTAAACCAACAACTCTTTCTTTGTTTGGAACCTTTCCAATTCAACTTGCTAATCGCTCAAGGTAACCCTTTACCTTAAAGTGGATTTTTCGTCGCCTTGTGCATCTGAAAAACTTGAGTCTGCATTAAGCCCTCTAGTTTTAATTAAGACCCACCATGAATATGATCACATCCTTAGTGCTTGGGTTAAGCACTTTAAGATGTTTTTCAACGACTCATAGTGAACTTCTCCATAATATGACCGATCAACATCGTGTCTCGTACATTTCATTGCATACATGATTATCACTCATGCGACCTCTCTTTTTGTGAGAGTCTGTGGGGACTATTAAGAGAGATACACTCCATAGCTCATCGACATGAGACATCTCTTGGAGTTTGCCATGCTAAACGACTTTAGCATCAAATGAATATACGTTCCTTGGGTTAAGTTGAGCATCCTCTTGTATCTATCTATATAGATTTTATCCCCAATTAAGATACTCTTCCCAAACCATTCATGGAGGAATGTTTAGACAACTTTATCATTACTGATTGTAGCATTAGTATGTCATTCCTTATCTGTAGTATATCAACATATAATATTAGGAATGTCACGGCGCTCCCACTGTCCCTTTTGTACACATTAGAACTCTTACCTCATCGTATGTAACTCTGGATCATCATCTTCTATGATGCGTACCTTATCATCATCATCTATGATGAATCCATACCTCCTAGGTATCTTCTTGTACTATTCCGTTTTACGATTCTGGTTGTGGTATAATAGGTCTATCTACAGTGTTCCTCTTATTTGACTTATAGTATTTTGTGGTTCTTGAACTCTTCAAGATCTATTATCCTCCCACTAGCCCCTTCAATGATAAACACATTTATCTTAGAAGGCGCGTGTTTCGCAATAAACACCTTTTGCTAAGCAGGATTATAGAACATATACCCTAAATTTACTTTAGGATGTCCCACAAATCGACACTTGTCAAATCTTGTCCCAAGCTTATCCTTTGAAACCTTTTCACATAAGTTGGACAACCCCTTATCTTAACATACTTAAGATTAGGAATCCTCCCTGTCCATAACTTTTATGGAGTCTTGGGGCCGGATTTTGAGGTTACCTTTTCGTAGATATGCAGCCATTTCTAGGACATGATCCTAGAAGGTTGCTGGAATGTCGGTAAAATCATTATGGATCGCACCATGTCCAAATAGGTACGATTTTTCCTTTCAGATACATCAATCAATTATTATGTATCGAGAGGCGTCCATTATGAGAAAACCATTTGAGATGATCTAGAAACTTATTTCACAAGTATTTATTCCTTGATCTAATCAAATAATCTTAATACTTTGTCAATTTGTTTCACTTTTGAATTCTTTGAACCTTTCAAATAATTCACACTTGTATTTTAGCAAATACACACATTCAACTCTTTGAATGATCATCTCCTTTTCTTACACTAATTTGTTCAATATGCAAAATTATTTTCATGCAAGTCAAGTATACAAAATTTATTAAGTAATATTCCAGTTCTATACAAAACATTATTATTATAAATAGAACAACAATTGTTCTTAATTATAATACCAAAGATTTCATTGTCCAACAATAAAATGGAAATAATATTTTTAACAAGAACTGGAATACAATAACAACTTATTGACTTAATAGATTTGCCCGTAGGCATTGCTAAACTATAATTTTCTATGGCTAATATGGCAACCTTTGCTACATTTCCCGCACATAGGATTTCTTATATTTATTTAGCTTTCTACTTCTGCTTGGTCCCTTCATTAATCTATATTTATGATAACCAAAGTCCGTATCCAATACCCAAGTAGAACCTTGACTTAAAGAAAAATTTATTTTAAATCATGAACAAATTTGTATTTATAACCGAAACTTCACTAAGCTTCTTTGGTTAGCCTCTGCAAGATGCTTCTCGTAGTTTCTTTCCAGTGTCCAGGCTTATTGCAGTGGAAGCAAGCTCCTTTGCTATCCATATCAGTTTTGTTCTTATTATCCTTTGTTTATGCCTTTCTATTTACCTTCTTTGAATCGTTCTTCTTTTCAGAAGATCCTTTGGCCCCTACCAGTAAGACTTGATCTTTCTTGGTTGGAAAGTGACTCTCATCATATTTCAATATGTTAAGCAAATCAGCGAGGCTGATATCTAGCTTGTTCATATGAAAAATTCACAACAATTGTGAAAGGAGTCCAGGAATGAGGGCAAGATCAAATCTTGGCTCAACTCTCCATCCATGACAAAACCAGTTATCCTAATTGATCAATCAAATTGACTATGTTAAGAACTTTTTGTCTGTACTATAGTGCCATTGGCCATTCTAGATCTAAGAGCTCCTTAGATATCGATATCTATCGGTCTACTTTCCTCACCAACAACTACTTGATGTGCGGGAATATGGTAGAGCATCCATAGTTTCATCTTGACGAAGCTCGTTACTCATGGATGCGAGCATGATGCATTGAGCCAATCAGTGCATCATCTTGCCACTTTCTAAAAGTAGCAATCTCTTCCTCGTGAGGCATTGTTCTAAACCATTGCGGGATAGGCGATTATGGACATAAGATAGCTTTTCGGCTATGAGAACTATTCTCAAATTCCTTAACCAATCCATTTAATTCAGTCCGGTTAATTTAGCATCTAATATGCTACGCAGTGATAGTAATTTAGACATTGTAAAATTCTGTAAATGAATTTGTAATTAACAACATTTTAACATACATTCTTTTATTAATTACCAAAATAAATTAGGTCTTATTTTAAATTGGTATCTCCCACTATTTTCTTCAAACTATATTACCCTCACTTATATAGTTCGGCAAAATCTAATTAAAGATTTGTTAGTGAGAATAAGGATCCCATTTCAAATGTATATAGCCTTGTGGTGACACAACAAACTATATATAAATAAATATGTAGACAACTTTTTGTCAATTACATCAACTATGCAACTCCTTTTCTTTTTGCCTCTTAGATTATTTTGATCAAGTGGTGGCACATCCAATCAAAATTATCCAAGTTAAGTCCGACCTAGCACTCCATATATTCAAAAAAGAACAATATCATCCTTGTGGTGACACAACAAAATAATATTGTTCAATTTTCTTTATAAGCATCAAATGTGATAAATTAACATCTTAAATACTTAATACTTGCCTTGTGGTGACACAACAAACTCATATTAAATATTTAATACTCTATTAATTTTATCATGCTAGAAGAGGACGTTCGATATTCCAAATATCTTTGAACGCTTAGAACTTAATATAAAAAAAATTGAGGGGTTTGTTATTAATTTGTCTCATCTTGTTTAGCGCATGCATATATATATATATATAAAATCGCATCATATTAATGAACATGCGCAGCATGTTTGCATAATATATAATATATATAGTATAAGCATGCACATATAGAATACTATATTCTACCCTTGATTGATTATGGACTTTTATTCTAGTTTGGTTCACTAGAGCCACCAAGTGAACCAAAAGGTCAAACCCTAGGGGTGCAAGAAATAATATTTAAATATAACTATTACATTTAAACCCGGGCTCCATTACAAACGGGTCTTCATGCGCTCCTTGCTCCTTGATCTCCAATTTTTCAAAATTAATTCTAACTATTCCTATTACAAAACTATTTAAAATAAATAGAAACCTTGATCAGCAGTCAAGGGGAAGTACATAGGAGGGAGTTAGAATTTACATTAAGAAAAAATTAGAGAAGACGAAGTACGCAGACCCCATTTAATAAAACCCATACATTCATGCATCCAACTAAAATAAAATTCAATCACATTGGTCAATAGTCCATAATCAATTCCATTTATTATCATACACATCATCATATGCATCAATAAATAACATTCATCATATGAATAATAAACATTTAATATATATATTGATATCATTTAATGGGCAAATTTAGTTAGTATAAAATCTATTTTTGAATCAAAATAAACTCCTTTATTTTAATCCAAATTTAAATCAAAATAAAACTATTGTATTTTAATTTATCCAATTTTGAATAAAATAAACTATTTTATTTTAATCAAAATCTTTAATCAAAATAAACTCATTTATTTTAATTAATTATGGAATCCAATTCCATGTAAAAAAAAATTTATTAAAGGAAACACGAATTCTTTTTTCCTATTCACAAATAAACTCCTTTATTTTGAATAATATGAAATCATATTTCATATCTAAATAAACTCCTTTATTTAAGGAAATTAGGATTCTCTTTCATATTCACAAATAAACTCCTTTATTTTGAATAATATGAAATCTTATTTCATATCTAAATAAACTCCTTTATTTAAGGAAAGATCAATTTCAACTCCAATTAGTTATCATGGAATCCAATTCCAACTCTAATTAGTTAGTATGAAATTCTAATTTTAAAATTAAAATAAACCTATTATTTTAAAATTAAAATAAACCTTTTATTTTAACATTAAAATAAACCTTTTATTTTAATTATAAAATTATTGAGAATAATATATTATATATATATAATATATAAAAAATAACCGAATATTCCATGTTGTGGCCGTGGAGATCTGGGCTCGGATCCCATTTAATTAACCCACGTGAATAAGCTTACAGTCATGCAAAATAAAATAAAAAAACCGTGGCTTTTTAAAATTGACCAAGTCATTCGGCCATATAAAATTATCCTGAGACATATCACGTGCTCCCCTTGAAAAGTTATTCACTCCTGTTGATTTTAAGAATCAAATATATATATAAAATATATATAACTTCCTTTAACTTAATCACCACGTTCAAAATTTCCCTGACTTCTCTCCTTGCGTGGCTGACTTTACTTTTCAAAAAAAAAAACTCATCCTGATGCTTCACGTTGGTTAACATGTACAGGAGTATTTTAATAATATAATAATATATAATGATTAGCCATCCACTTGGAAAGATAAAAAAAAAATTGCAGCGGCGTAGCAGCACAAAAAAAAAATCGCGATTTCCTTTTCTTTTTTTTTTTAATTTTATACAATTAAATTATGCCCAATTAAATTGTTCTAAACACATATCAATATACATATCAAATTAAAACAATTAATAATTAGCATAAAGGTTTGGCTCTGATGCCACTGTTAGGTTTGTAATATTCAAGAACGCAATCAAATTGCATAAATTAAGCGGAAGTGAGATAAAATCAGAGTTTAAAATTTTTTTTCAAACCATATACCCTAGATCACCCTTTATGCGAAATTATTAAT
Organism: Panax quinquefolius; assembly: GCA_020205615.1. Classification (NCBI taxonomy): domain Eukaryota; kingdom Viridiplantae; phylum Streptophyta; class Magnoliopsida; order Apiales; family Araliaceae; genus Panax; species Panax quinquefolius. The sequence continues at coordinate 121,265,265 of CM035160.1, read as the reverse complement.
TAAATGAAAAGATATGAAGAACAAACATACCCTTGAAGATCCGAAGCTTCCTCAGTACAAGTTCACCTCCAATCCTTTTCGCGTCAACTTGAATCCACCGGTTTGGTTCCTTCCTTTGATCAACGTTAGCCACCCAAGTGTTTGGCCTCTGAGGGTGATCCACCAAGGAAGAAAAGGAATTCAAGAAGTTGGGTATTTGGCTCAAACCCTAGTTTTCTATCTCTATAGAAAAGAACGTACTCTCCAACAAATTGGAATTATGTCGTATGTTGTAAAAGTCAACAAATCCATCACCCATAATAAGACTCCTCTTATTTATAGATGTGGGCAACCCACCTTAACAATTAAGGAATTGGGTTTTATTTAATTAATTAAATTCTTTTAATTAATTATGCTCCCTAATCTTATTAGGGATAATTAATTAAACTCCTTTAACTAATTTTCCTTCCTAATCCAATTAGGAATAAATGAGAGTACTTATATTAAATTAATTCCTAAACTCCTTTAGAAATTAAAATAATAATAATAATTATAATAATATTAATAAGACTCCTCTTATTAATTTATATTTAATATTTCTAAAATATTAAATAATAAATATTAAGCTATTTAATTTATTCTATCGCCATAGATTAAATTAAATATACATAACATATTATTACGATTATGCCATTAACTTCTTAAATAATTATTCTTCCTTTTATGGTGTGACCCTTTAGGTTCTCCATATTAAACCGGTTGTGAATAAATCAATTAGAACAATTCTAATCTTATTTAAATAAATAAATTAAACAATTAATTTATTTAAATAAATAATATTTATTCTACAATAGGGATAAGCCTCCCTAGTGATCAACGACTTTCCAGATAATATAGATTTCAACATTAATCATAAAAGAATCTTTGAGTAAATAGTTACCGTACAATTCAATCCTTCCACCATACAATGTCCCAATTAAATATAAGACATGGAATTTACATCAAGTCTTATTTTATTTAATTATATGTATTTTCGACTCTTAAATGCATTAACTCAAATAATGCAAATTAGAAACTCCTTTCTAATTTCATTACATATAAACCAAGGACTACTGGGTTGTCATTTATCGAATCACATAGACATTTCTCTTCTTTTAATAAAGTGGTAGATTCTTTATTGATCATACATTATCTCCATGTATACAACTTATTATACCCAAGCATACCCTTTGATATACCCTAAGGGTCTTAAGAAATAAGTCAAAGTATAACTCATCATACACAAGATACTATGATGATCTCAAGTCCAAGGATCACTTGTACTACTATCATCGCAGAATTCCTATTGACGAGCAAGTAAAACTCCATTAGGTATTCCTTAGCGAGCCACGTTCAATGAACTTATTCTCTAATAAGCACCTACATACTTGCTTTAGTGTCTCCACACAAATGATCATGAGATCAATCATCCTCATCCAATGAGCAAGCAACGATGTACCAATCTATCCGGATTCACTAATCCCCAATTTAGTAATCCAATGATTGGGAACTATTTTAGTTTTAAGCTTTCTAAGAATTTAGATCTCATTAGAATGATCATCATCATTATTCTAAAAGCATTGCTTAAAACTATGGGTTTATCACATATTATAAAATAAAAGATCATGTAGATAATTAAAAGCCTTTAATAAATTAATACTTTTTATTAATAAATGAATAAGATTGTTACAAAGTATATGCTTTATCATCAAACATGATTGGCTTGTATGCATACTACTTTCACTCTTATGAATATAGGTCATTCTCCCTATCTTCTGTTTCTTGGTCTTTAGCTCTCCCCTAAGCTCAAAGACCTCCCGTTTCAGCTCGTGGACCTTGTCCTTAGCCAAAACCCTTTTATCATGCTCCTGCTCCCACATGGGCTCCACGTCCGTCTTATCCTGTATGACCGCTTGGAGCTCTGCTTTCAGCTCCTTAACCACTGACAGTAGTGGATGTTTCTATCCATATTGACATAAAAGTGACATCATCGACTCCCCTAGAGTCATCTCTGCCGCTATAGCTAATGGATTGAAGGACACCACCTCCACCTCTTCTTCTATCATGTCGTCAAACACCGACATGAGATCTAAACTCTTTGAGTCTCCATACTCAACCACTACTATCTCGGGATCTACTGTTATGGGGCTCGGTATAATCTCTAACTAATTAACCAATCCTTCACTGATTACTTGTACATCTCTATTTTCTCCTGACATCTACAACAACACAAAAGTTTGATTAGTACACGTCAGTAGAATAATAAAAACACATAACATATAAAATGCATTTTTACAAGGTTATTTTCCATCTTTTATTTCTTTGACTTTTCTTAAGGTTATGATTTAAGGTTTATTTCCCCCTTAAGTTTTATAACCTAATGCTTTGATACCAACCTGTGACGCCCCCAAATCCGGGTATCTTCCAACCCAATAGATGGTGTTACACGGTGCTACACGGTGCTACTGTTCACACAAACATTCAATCGAAAGGCCTCAAAAGAACAAATATGTCTTATATATATATTCAAAATAATATTAACATTCTCCCAAGTTCTTTATAACCATTACATTTGTCTTGGTCATAGAATAGAATATTATCATTACAAAACTTATACTATTACATAGGTACTTTTAAGGGTTCACCTTAGCCTTCCCTTTATCTTTGCCGGATCCGTCGGTCCATTCGGTCTTAGCTGCATTCATATGGTTCAAGCAAGAGTGAGCCTAACTAGCTCAGCAAGTACAACAATTCAAGGAAAATAGCATGCTTGAGACATAGGAATCGTATATCTTCAATAACTGAACAATAGTTACGATGTACTTTTGATAGTTCAAAATAGCACTTCTTTTCCTTTAAAACATTTTACAATAATAATATTCAGTAAAACATCAATTCTCGGTCCAAGACCATGAGCATTTAATAAGTACTTTTAAAAAGGACATCCTGGCACGAAGTCTGTAAGTCCGGCATAGCTTATGAGCACGTCTAGGTGATCAGCCTATAGTACTCTATGTTGATCAACACTACATTCATTAAACGTGTATACGTTTAAGTTGTGGCAACCTCACGTGCCTGTCGTTTGACGACAAAACAATTTAGCATACTCAGTCTCCTTTTGAAAACCACAACAATATTAGTTTAGTAAATCATTGCATATACTAGAAAGATTTAAAAGAAATCCAACATATCGCAAGTCTAGCCGAAGGAATTTGGCTTTGACTTCATCAGATATTAACTCGTGCAAAGAATACATGAGTCACAAAACTTGTCCAGATCGAATTGGAACAAGGGTTAGAGTACTTGCCTTTAGCGTCTGCTTACAGATATAACACGTTCACTTTAGGTCTTTAAGGTATCTACAATAGAGGATAACATCACATAGCACATTAGGTCATGAATAGTCATACATGGTTGCTAAAGAATCTTACCCTTCTTCTCAATCTAATCACGTATTAGATTTGTCATTATTGGTTCTTGCTTTTCGTTAGGTCATTCTTACGTTCATATGTAATTGACTTAACTTGACCATAAGTGGTCATACTTAAGGCTTAATTATGTCTTAACAATGTTTCATTAAGATCCTTAATTAAATGTTCATCAATTACTAATAATGTTCAACATGTAAACATTCATTATTGTTTAGGTTATAAGGCTGGCGCTGCGGCGCTGATTATTACTCTTGGTTCCGCGATGCGGCGTCACCTGTTATTGCCTAGAAACCAGACTCGGCACTGTGGCGCGAGTCCCTTCGTTATGGATCGCGCCATGATTGACTCTCCGATGGATGATGCCCGCTTTTGCCATTGCGCGACGCCTTGGGTCTTTTAACTTGAGTCGCCGCATGACTCGTGCCTGAAAAATTTTGATAGACTTTTAGAATTGTAAAATTCCCGGACTCGTAACTTCTTCGTTATAAGTCCGAATTGGTTCGTTCAAAAGCCTTCGGTTCATAAATCACATATTCTTTGTGTTCATGCATGAATTTTATCTATTTGACTTCGTTTGCTAAAAATTCACCAATTAGTCCATTTTTAACAAAAACGATAAACATTTGTGAACGTTCAACACTCGTTTCTTCATTCTAAGCTATAGTGCCAAATACGACTTGTCTCCATCGAAAACCAATGTTTCTGAGTTCAAACACAAAATACAACTTACATTCCGATAATTTCACGAATTCGACAATTGTCGTGCAATTGTGTGAATTCCGGCAAAACTTTATTATTAACTATTTGTTTATCATTCCAAATGGATTCATTTCAATATCTAGACATCTCAACTTACATGATACAACAACTTACATTCAAATTAGATTATGGCTTATTTCTTATGAGTTCATAACTTAATAATTTTTATCATACAAGACTTTCATTTCCTTATGACTTACTCTTAATTAAGTCATTTAAGCTACATGCTTACATCTTATTATTCAACTTCTTAAGTTTAATCATATGACGGGTTCATATGTGTATTCTATAAGTTCATAACTTGTTTAAGTTTAAGTTACTTATTCATAACTTATTCGGCTTAAGTCCATTGCTTATCCACTTCTGATTTGTTTTTAGCATATAAGTTCATTAGATTACACTTCTCTTATCACCGTACTATGATAGAGATAGAAGAGACAAGATCAATTTCCTTTGAAGACTAACTTCTCTTTCTTTGGAAGTCTAACAATGGAAGGTTTAAGCTTCAAAGTGCTTATTAGCTCTAACAAATAAGTTGTTTGTAAGGAGAGTTTGTTGGATGAAATTTGAACAAGTAAATGACAAATCCAAGCTTACTATTTATAGAGGGGCTAAGGTTAGGGTATTAATGTCATTAAGACATCCCACCTCCTTAGTTAACCTCCTTACTATTTATGTCTTAAAGCCTAAGTAATCTTACTCATCACTCTTAATTCTTGCCCATCACACCAAGTTCTTGCCAACTACTTCACCCATGGTTAGCCCCATTGATACTACTTTACCCATTGGATCACCATTTGGGCTTAGGTTTAGTTTAATTAGCTTATCTTTTAGGCTTGCTTTAATATAGCTTGGGCTTCACATTATTAACTACTTGGGCTTAACCTTAGTTCATCTTGGGCTTGCCCCTTAAAGCTTATGGACTTGCACTTCATACACAATCCACGAGTTTAATTCATTATAAATTAATACATAACATTCTTGAACTGCATACGAAATCTTACGTTTTCCATACTTAGATTATTATTACATAATCCATCTCGCCTTGATATTATAACGTTACGTATTTCTCGAAAGTTCAAAAATAATTCCCGAGCGATAACCGATGAATAGTGTTTTTCATAAACTTTCTCGAAAAACTTTTATTTTCGTTTTGGAAATTCAATCACTTTAATTCTCTCACGTGATTCAAATACTACGATATTCCGACGTTGCTAGGTTATAGAACGACATACATCTTATCAACACATAATAATAACAAATAATATTATTTTATTCATTATAAACGTATTTACAAATGGTTTGATTTTTCCGGGCGTTACAACCTCCTTCATGTGACGAATACTTTCGGGAAAGTACTTGTCGTTAAAAAGTTCTTAGAATTTCTCCCAAGACATCTTCAGTGCGGCATGTTGAGTACGCTTTACAGATTCCCACCAGTAATCTGCCTCTCCTCGCAACATGAAGGTGGCAAAGGGAACCTTTTTCTCCTCGAAGCATCCCAAGATATCAAATATCTTGGTAATCTACTTTATCCACGTCTCTGCCTTAAGTGGGTTTGGCTCTCCCAAAAACTCCGGTGGTCCCAGCTCCTTGAACTGTTTTACGGTGACCATCCAAGAGTTGCCAGTGTTTCCACCTGCATTTTGAACAGGAGTCGTTCTCGCCTGATGTTGCATGAATTGCATAAAGCCTCTGAACATCCCATCGTTCATCATTTGGCCAGCGTTATTGTTTTCCTGAGGATTATTGCCATCCTGATGCATATTATCCTGGGTATTGATCGCTGGTGACTCAACGGTCTCATGTGCTTCATTGCTTATCTCAACATTTTCGGATGCCATTATCAAATACTACCACAAAACAAGGGTTAATTAACATATCACATATTATCCCTATACTCCGACCGACCAAATAAATACCAACTAAACTTAGGTAGGTCATACTAGCGAAGGAATTTCTCGTCTCTCCCTTCCTAGATCTAGTCTCACATCTGAGCCAGGGATCATATCCCTAAGCTTTGATACCAACTGTGACGCCCCCAAAATGGGTATACATCACCCATTCCGAGTCACAAAATGCATGGTACAAAATTCAAATACAACTTAATTAATGCAATTGTCGTGTATATACGACGAAACATATGATGAGAGTTTTAACACGAATATTATCTTCTAGACAATATCCAAACTCAAATTCAATCCTATTATAATTATTATAACACTATTTCATAGAATAGTGAGGACTACTAAAACAACCATCTGGACCGTCACTCCGTTCCCCGACTAGTCCCAGCTATATTCTCAATTCTTGAAGAGAACAGTGAAAGCAAAGGGTGAACTCAACTAGCCCAGTAAAGAATATTACGACTAAGATAATGCAAAATAAATTATCCTTAGCCTTCAACATGGTTAAACTTATAGAATATAATAGACAACAAGTTTAACTGCAGCGGAACAAACGATCCATTAGAAGAGTCAAGTAGAGCATGATATCTACTAACTTCTATGATTTAAAAGTTTATCATCAATTTTATCGCTGAAACTCAGCTCAATAAATAATCCACATCACTGAATTATCCATGCAATATGGGCCAAGGATATTCATTATTATCACCAATGGTCATGATCATGCCAACAACTATCCATCAATACACTACGGGCCAATGACGACTTTTACCACATCATTTGTAACATTACAGGTCATGATTATACCGAATAATCTCTGGTCATAATCATACCAATCAACAGTCCATCTATGCACTACGGGACAAAGATGACTTTCATCACAATATAAGCATGGGGATGATGACAATGATATAAGAATTCAATTAAATGAAAACAAAGGATAAATTTTAAAGATTTATAATTCAATTTATCCAGAATTCAATAATGTCCAAATTGTCAACATTATACTGTTTTGTGGAGTAAAATTCAAGAATAACATTGTATCAAAAATGATTTAGACCAAAAAGAAATTAATTTTTATCATGAATAGTACCCCGGGTGAATAGTACCCAAGTGAATAGTAACCCATGAATAGTACTTCAAGAATAGTACCCCGGGAATAGTACCCCGGCATTAAAAAGATTAAAATTTAACAAGAACGTTCAGAAAATATTTCTGTGAAACGATACTGGGTGAAGCGCAAATTTCAAGGATATTTTACTAATTTTAGGAATTATAGAAGCAATACTTACAATAGTAAGTTTAAATTTATGAATATGAAATGAAATAATATCCCTTCCATACTATGGAGTATGAAAGAAAATAACATTTCTTACAAGTATTGAAATAAAATAATATCCTTTACCTTAGTAGAAACTGGATTTGACTGAAATATCAAATATTATTCTGAGAAAATATTGCAGAAAAACTACCCTCAAAGTATCCTTATACTCAAGAAAATACTCCCAATACTATAGAATAAGAATTTCTGAAATGAAATGGTGTGTTTTAGGAAGAAGGGATTACCCCCTATTTATAGCAACGGAGGGAGTAACCTGCCTAACTTTTCCTGCCAAATTCTTTCCTGCCAAACTTTTATTTCTTCAATCATGCCTAACCTTTCCTTTTTATTCACTGCCTAATCTCTTATTTTTCCAATAGGTGAGGCCTGCAAGTTTGGAAAAACAAATGCTTTGCAGAGAAATTATTCCATCATTTAGCAAAGGTGGAGTGCGTGGAAGGAATTCAAAATAAAAATGATAACCTTCACTCCACTTTTATTCACATACTAAAAATTATATATTATAATAATAATATTATCATTTAAATTATAACAAAAAAATTTGTAATATTATAATAATATATTTGAATGAATATTTTATCAGAGAAGATAATTGTCAAACTTTCAACAAATAATTCATGCAAAATTCCTTTATTTATAACAAAATTGAACCAATATCCACCACATAATAATTAATATTATAAGCTGACAATATCAACAACCAGATCATTCCCAGGAAAGAGGGGATTTTTGGATAAGGATTTATCCTTATTGGCGCGCAATTAGATGACCAAACCCCTTTCCTCGACAAAATTTTCTAAACATTGTCAATAATGCTAACTAATAATATGAATAATTGTGTCGCGTCAATTATTGATTTAATAATGTAAAATATTGTGCAGATGATACTTTGACAATAATTGAATCAATAATATAATAAACTGTGCAACAATTACTGTGGCAAATATTGAATAAAACTGAGTGACTTCTCACGTAAGCATCAATAATCAACGATATTGTACAATATTGTGTCCTACTATGCAACCATGTGTATTACTGTACTTTTATCAACCGGTATTTCAATAGTTAATGGTAAAACTTTTGCCGTTATTTTTATAAAAAGATATTTCTTTCGTTTTCTAACTTCGACAATAATTTCGTTGTGGGGTCCACCAATGACAGTGCCGTCGTACGAATATTCCCTGATAAAATGAATATTCCCCGACCCATCGAATATTTTATGACAACTTACTTACTTTGCAAAATTTGTAAATATTACCGACAACTATAACATTATATCAAATCCACACTATAATATTCAAAAATAATATTTAGAGAAAAATTAATCTTTATTTATAAAAGTTGGGGTCTTAAACTCATGGCAGACCACAAGTGGATTTATACCTCTCTGGCCTTCCAAAAGTCATTTTTAACTTGAAAGCCTTTGAAAAATTCAAACCTTCTACCTCAGATCTACAAAGTTCGGGCTGTTTTCACAAAATTTATCACCGTACAAACGTTCTGCACAACTCTGGTAATGTTTACATCCTTTCTTTTCAAGTTTTGACCGCTAGAACGTTAGATTCCATGTAGTATACATTTCAACGCAATGTATCAAATATGTATACACATATGACTTGAAAAAATGAATGGGCCTAGTAAATGTTTGTATTTGACCATGCTGCACATTCTGATGTGAAAAAAATCTGATTTCTGAGACAGTCATTTTACACCCTCTTTGGCTACTTTATTTATCCTATTTGAGGACAAATAAACATAGATTTTCATATAAAATACACATGGTAATTTAGTTGCAATGGTGAGTTTAATCTTAATGTTTCTCATATATATGAAATGCTTATGATTTTTAGTTGGTGTGCTACTGAATGGCCGCCTAGTCATGCCTATATGCATGCAGATAGTCTGTTTTATAAAGGAGGCTATGGCGAAATTTTTCTAAGAGTCTGGACATTTAATATGCATGGAATTTTAACTTTACTCGGGAATTATGTTAAAGTAATGCATATTTTCACATAGGCCGTGCATGATGAAATGATTTGAATTTAATACCTTAAAACTTGAGGCGTACCTCACCCTTTCTGAGGTGATTTGGAGATTTTGTTCAGGTTATTAACTCAGATAGGCTGAGTAGTTCTCTTCAGGTTTCCGTATATGTGAGGAGAATGGTTTTTGATGTCCATATACCTCGTCTGGCCCAACAGCCTCACCGATTGACCGAGTCAGTGATTTATCCCATTCAGGTGGATAGGACGAAGGCTATATACGAAGAGGAGGATGTTCCTATTGAGGACCCAGCTCCTTCTACTTCTATTCCCCGTCGAGAGCTTCTATCTATTAGTGTAACGATTCCAGATCTTCTGGATGATTTAAGACTTCATCCATCGATCTATCTTCACGTAAACGAGGTAATAGCCATTTTCATTTTTGCCATTTTTCTTTTCTCACTTTTGGGGCAAGGGTTTGATCTTGATTTTGAACGTATGTAGGTTCTCGGCTTCACTCAGCCCAGGGAAATTTGGTTTAACATTCATTCTTTATATCGGACCCTTCATCTGAAGTACCAGGCTATCCACTCTTGGGGTTCTAAGGCCTTCCTTTTCTATTCCTCGCTATCGCTGCCCCTGGGATTATCTAAGGGCTTTATCTAAGTGTTATTTTCACCATACTCAGTCTCTCCATTAATTTGAATGTGAGGTAATGATGACACAGATAGATTGGTTGCTCATCATAGGGATGGAGTTTACAGGAGAGTTTATGCCTTGGGTGGCTAATATTTCCCCGGTTATAGTCTGATCCCTCTTGGGAGTTCCTACTTCGGCCCTCAATGGGTCGGACTGTCCGTTCTGGCCTTTTGAGCATTGATGATGTGAATGGCGCTTTATCCGAGCCTCTGCCTGCATATCAGAGGGATATAGATCGCATCCTTCGGTGACTATTTTTGGTCAGCATCAGGGGTTGTTTCCTAGCGGATAACTCCTCGATTGTCTCTTTTGCTTTGGTTAATGCCACTCGTGATGTAGACCATATCAGAGATTTTGATTGGGGCTCATTCACCTTTGTCTATTTCCTTCGAGGGATGCGTTTATGCTTAGAGGGCGTGACAGAGCACTAATAATCATTTGCTTAACTTAGAGGGCGTATTTAGCTTGATGTCAAAATTTTGAATTCTAGCATAGCTAGGAGTTTCGGAAAACTTTTGTCTTCACTAATAATCATTTGCTTAATAATCTATCTGTTCCTATAATTTTTAATACTCCATTTACACACAACTATACCCAGTTCATCAAACCACACTTATGAGTTCATTTACTTGCCACAATCATATGAGTTTAAGAACTTGTCTTAGTCTGACCTTTGGCGTCCGTTCGCTGAGGGGTTCATAAACATTTCATATAACTATGAGTCAAGAATGTCACATAAGTATGAGTTTTAAGAACTCGTACTTAACCTTATATCCTCTACCTATGACCTATCTATCTGTTATACACATGAGAAAGGAATCACCCTTTTAACACGCATATAACAAATAGCGTGACACAAACATTTCAATGATTATCATTGCCAGAAACTAAGTGCTTTTTACACCATGTACAATTCAACTCCCATACAAAGAATCATACAACTTAGCTGCCGAATGAATCCTCAATTGAATCCCCACCTAACACTAACTCCCTTCTCAACACGAATTTCATTTTATCCGTATTCATAATCCTTTCCTGAATCTGTACTCAATTCATAAGATAAACCGACACCCAAAGAATCTTGGTCAAACTTTCCAATTATTCGCTTGATTCTTATCCCTGCTATCACTTTATCAGATCACGGGGTGATCTTATCGTATATATTACGATTTATTTCTATATCTTGATCATTTTGTTTTACCATCTTCTATCACTACACTTTTAGTCTTTTAGACTCTATCTAGTTCTCACAACTGTTCAACTTTATTATCAGAGTTAGGGAACTCTGTATCTTTTACCCCGCCGAGATTCGTCTTTGAATCCTACCGACACACTAACTCTATTTGAGTTAGTACTTATCCTAATCACTGCGGTTATTAGTCTCATGTATTCCTACCAAAGGTTCATAACCTACAGCTTTGATACCAACTATGAGGGCCCTGAATCCGAGGTCCTGAATCACCGCGGATCCGGTTCGATCATTCTAACACTATTACTATATTTACGGAAGATATAAACATAAATTGTTTATACATTAGACATTACACACTTTTCCCCAAGGTTGAGTAACCTTAACTTAATACATATATATAACTTTTCTAACACATAACATTATTATCAAACTACACTATTACAAAACTAATCGCGCACAATTAACTTTAAGTTGGAACTATCTTAAACATTTCCTTGTATCCGACGCATTCATCTTAATCTGCAATGTTTTATCATGATATAGCAAGGGTGAGCATGAAAGTTGCCCAACAAGTTTAAGTTCAATAATATAACGATATATCATGATTGAAATGATTTGAATAATTGGTTGGCTATAATTCAACAATATAATTGTGAACTAGCAGGAACAAATTTATGACTGAACAAGTCTTATACATGAACAAATATATCTGAACCAACTGGTAATGAAGGTGATCAGCCTTTCATACCTGACTTATACATGCAATATGTACAAAGTACAATTCATGGCTATCAGCAATGATTAAGCATAAGCTTATCCGAATAAAATAACTCTTAGTAGAGTTAAGTAAAACAAACTTGCCTGAACCGTTGATTACCGCTACGCAATTTATATCGCCTTATCCGAAGACCTAATATTAGTAATATGGATCTCCAATATTAGAATAATATCATCACAATATAATACTATTATATATATATATATAGAATAACCTAAACACATAGCACATAATCCTATCTGTTTATTCAACACATAAAACTTAACATCAAGTCAGACTATTTAAGTCTGAGTTGAATCTGACAAAATTCTAACATCCCGACGGTCTAGTCGGACAATTGACGAGTTTAAGTTCAATTAAACTCTGGAAAAACACTTAACAGTATCTTAGACAATTTTCTAAGCAATCAAAATAATTTTCATAAGTTTGTAATAATTTTTAAATAATTATTACTATTTATCTTGATTTTTCAATCATTAAAATTGTATCTAAATGAATTAAATACCACATAATTCTTTTATCATTAATATTTATTTATTATCCAATATTAATAAAATACATGTCATAATATTATAATATATTTATAATATCATAAAGCATTTTAATACTTTAAAATCACCTTTATATGATTTTTAAACAATTAAATCTATTATCCGATTATTGCTTTTAATAGTAAAATATTAATATTTTCATGACAAAATATTAAAAGTTATATTTTATAACTTCAAATATTTTTCTAACACCTAAATTATTTTTACATAATTTATAAAGCATTAATTCCATTTTTCCTTAATTTATTTAATATAGTTATTAAATAAACTAATTATCATTAATATTGATTAATTAATGAATTTCATCACAAAATATTAAAAGTCACTTAAAATATTTTATTATAACATATTATTATTTTTCATGATTTTTCATGTATTAAAATCATTTTTAAATCATTTATTTAATATTATAATTAAATAAATTAAATACCATTTATATTCCAAAAATATTAAATATTTATGAAATATACTCTAAATAATTAAAAACTATTTTTTAGACTTTAAAATAATTTTTTGGAATTTATTTAGTATTTTTAATAATTAAAAACAATTTTTATCAATTTATTAATTAAAATAATCTATTTTTCGAAAATAATTGTCACTAAAGGGCCCTATAGCGACAAACCCGTCGCTATATGTGTTTTTGAGGTGTTCTTGAGCCTACCTAGAAACCCAAAGTCAGATACGAGGTGCCATGTTTGACCGGCTGTAGATCTGTGTTTGTAAGGTTTTCTGGGCTTTTAATGTTTCTAATCATGTAGTACAAATGTAATACTACAACCAACAACCAAATTCATGGTCATAACATAACACAACTGAGAGATTAAACCCTTCAAACGTTCTGACAACACTGTTCTTTATTTCTGGGTTTTCTAGAAAATGAAGAACAGCCGAAGGTGTAGATCCTTATAGCTTCCATTATATGTCCTGTTTATGTGGTCTAAGGGTTGGATCGTGTAGAGAACATGTCAGGCTACAATTAAATATCATTAGATATTAACAATAACATCACATAAGACATAACAAGCCTGGTCAAACTACTGACAAAAACTTTGTTCTTGAAGATTCTGGGTTTTCTAGAATCTTCATCCGAGCAGTCGGTCAACGGTGGTTTGACCACTCCTAATTTTGATTCTGAGATATATCATGGTGATCTAATGACTTTATTATGTAGACTACATGTCAGGCTACAACAAACTAACGACAACTGGGCCAAAACATTAACATACAGCAAGATCTGGGACGTTAAAAATGTTGTCAGACCATTGGAAATATTATGGGTTACCCAGATTTTGATATCCGTGAACGGTCAACGCCTTTTGACTGCATATATCTTACGATCTAGACATGATATACCCTTACTTCCAATTTCAGATCACAGTCCTCATGTCATAGAACAGATTCAAAACAAAAAATACGCAAAACATAAAACATATAAAGATCTAGAGGCTTTGACATTAGGCTGTCATGCCTTATTTTTCCATTTTTTCCAGATTTGATAAATCTTTAATTTCGAGCATCTAAATGATATGGATCTAAGTTTTAGCAACCCAAATCATCAAGTGACACCCTAATACACAACTTGAAATAACAACTAACATGAAACAACATGAATCACAAGATTTTTGAAATTTAGGGTTTATACCATTCTTGCCTTGATCTTTGATTTCTGATCATTGATCCTGTTCATGGAAAGCTACAAGATGTTCACGGTCTAACTTCTCACTCCCTCTCACTCTAAAATTTCGAAACGGATGAGAGAGAAAAGGTTGGCAAGTATGTTAAAGAAAGTAAGATAACTTATAAACTTAGATTTCTTTGATTCATTGTATCTAAAGCTTGCAAGGTGGCAATTGTTGACTGATATAAGTCACATGCCTAATGTTTAGGGTTAGTGAACAACTTCACCTAAATTCAAAGCCTACCCACCAACTATATAAAAAATACAAAAAGGGCATTAATGTCATTTCTATATAATTTTAATTCTAAATTGTCATTTGATGAAACCCTTAGGGTTTAGGGATTGAAACATTTAGGGCTTAGGGTTTGGAACCCTTAGGGTTTAGGGTTTAACCCTTAACTTGCAAATTAAATTTCTGAAATTTCCAATTTAGGTTTTAAAATAGAAAATTAATATTTCTAAATTATAATTAGGATTTTCTAATTATATTAAAATTTCTTAATCATAATCTAAATTTGCTAATTAGGATTTAATAATTCCTAATTAAATTTGCTAATTAAGTAGTTACCAATAAAATCGGTCATTAGGGTTTTAACCTTAAATTATGGTTTTAATAGAAAAATAATTTTCTAATTTAGAAATTAGATTTTATAATTAGATTAGGATTTTCTAAATACTCAAAACTTTAAAATTAGGATTAATATTTCCTAATTATTTTTTTAAACTCTTAAATTAACACTTAGGCTTTTCCCTAATTATAAATTAGGTTTTTAATCCTAAATTAGGGTTTTCTAAACTTGAAATTAGGGTTTGCTAATTAATTAAGCTTTACCCTAATTAATATTATAGTTAATAACACTAAAGCAATAAAATAATCATATAAGTTCTCAAATTAGGGTTTTATACATCGTAATCATTATTAAATGATTTAAATATTAAACAATTCTATTTATCATTAATATTTAATTAATATTAAACTATTAATGAAACCATTGTCAAAATATTAAAGTTATTTATAATAACTTAGAATATTTTAAAGTATTTATATTACCCTTAAATGATTTTTTTAAAATATATAAAATCATTTTTTAATAATTATCATTAATATTAAAGTATTAATGTTTTATTTATCAAAATATTAAAAGTCATTTATTATAACTTAAAATATTTTTAATTCATTTATATCCTTTTAAATAAATAAAACCATTTTAAAACTTTTTATTTAATATAATTATTAAATAAATTTAATTCCATTAATATTAAATTAATATCATTTATTAAAGAAATTAAAAGTTATATTTTATAACTTAAAATATCTTTAAACACTTTATTTTTATTTTAAATTATTTTTATAATAATAAAATAATTTTAAAACTAATTTATTTAATATAATTATTAAATAATTCTAATATCATTAATAGTAAATAATTAATGAAATTTCTTCGTTAAATATTGAAAGTTATATTTTGTAACTTAAAATATTTTTAAACTACTAATTTTCATTTAAAAATGATTTTTCTAATATTAAAAATCATTTTTAAACTAATTATTTAATATAATTATTAAATAAATATAATATCATTAATATTAAAATATTAATATTTTTTATGACAAAATATCAAAAGTTATATTTTATAAGTTAAATAACCTTTAAATTATTTTTCTATAAATTTTTTAAATCATTAATTCTATTTTCCATAATTTATTTAATACATTTATTAAATAACTTTAAAATTAGGATTAATATTTTCTAATTATTTTTTAAAACTCTTAAATTAACACTTAGGCTTTTCTAAACTTGAAATTAGGGTTTGCTAATTAATTAAGCTTTACCCTAATTAATATTATAGTTAATAACACTAAAGCAATATAATAATTATTTAAGTTCCTAGATTAGGGTTTTATACACCGAATTAAGGTTTCGGATTCCCGGAACTAAAATTAGGATTTCCAGAACTAGTTTTAGTGTTTCTTGTTAATCGCTAGGGTTTTGTAATAGAACGTTGACGTTTTTAATATATACTTAGGGTGAAAAGCCCAGCGCCGGTACTTGAAACCCCTAACTCTGCTCTTCTTCACGATACCATTTCTATGAAAGCGAATAATACTAATAATAATAACAATAATATAAATATCAAACTTATCTTATATTTATCAGAGTCTAATCCCAATTACGCAACCTTTTCTATAATTCTTTACATGATATATAATACATATCATTATCTTAATACAGTCTAACTATTACAAAAGATACCATTAAACATGATCTGTTTGCTTTCTTTTTCACTTGTTCTTGTCTGAACCTTCAAGTTGTTCATGCCTAGCTGAAAACATTTAAATTTAAGCAAGGATGAGCATTTGGGTGCCCAGTAAGTAATAATAATTATGAATATAATTAGCTGAAAGAAATAAATATTTTCTTTGTACATCACTTTTACAACGAATTTATAGTTGTGAAGTAAACTGAACCGATAATAATCACATAACAATTCTATCCAAAAATTTTTAAACTATGTATTGACTATATATATAGGGTAGTCGACATACTATGAACATTTTTTTAAATTTTCGATAAGGTTTAGCAGAACTTCATCTGCAAACCGTCATAACTTACGGGCGCGAGGGTGATCATCCTAATGAGCCCTGTATTAATCAATACTACATTACAATAACGATAGGATCGTTCACTCTGTCCGCCTTGGGAGCATAAAAGTTTTTCCGTGATCGGGATGTTCATATTTAGACTGGAATCCGAACCAAAACAATTTGATTGGATACAAAAAGGTTTTTATCATATTCAACGATAATTCAAAATTTGTGTCTAGCTGATCAAGTAGCTTAGACGGCTTATATATATATATATATATATCAAAATGTGTTTAAATAAAATGATTATTCAAGTGGGGACACTTGTATAACCATATTTCAAAATTAACAAACATAATATATATATGAATTACTATATACTAACATGTCGATAATCAATGATCGGATATAGAATATATCGCAATAGGGTTAATAATATAGCATAATAATAATATAATTCTGAAACTTCTTACTCATGTCCATTGTATAAAGGAAATGCAAAGGTAAGATACTTGCCTGATGCGTTGCTTACAATTCGCAACTTAGTTCTATCTTTTATATCGAAATCTATCATTAATAAGATCATTTGATTGATTAGAATAACATACTATCACACATAGCACTACTTATTGTAGTTAGCACATAACCTAATCACATTATCACATATGTTTAACAAACATCAATCACAAATAAACACATATCTAATCAAATTATCTAAGTCCAGGATCAATTTACGAAACAATAATTATATAAATTGACTTTTTATTCGATGATTATCGAGTCTAAGACTCTATCCTCAGAACTTAGTATCAATCATATTATTTTTAAATGACTTATAATAATTTTTAAACATTTATTATAATTTATCATGAATTTTCAAACATCTAATCATAATTAAATGATTTAAATATTAAACAATTCTATTTATCATTAATATTTAATTAATATTAAACTATTAATGAAACCTTTGTCAAAATATTAAAGTTATTTATAATAACTTAGAATATTTTTAAAGTATTTATATTAACCTTAAATGATTTTTTTAAAATATTTAAAATCATTTTTAATAATTATCATTAATATTAAAGTATTAATGTTTTATTTATCAAAATATTAAAAGTCATTTATTATAACTTAAAATATTTTTAATTCATTTATATCCATTTTAAATAAATAAAACCATTTTAAAACTTTTATTTAATATAATTATTAAATAAATTTAATACCATTAATATTAAATTAATATCATTTATTAAAGAAATTAAAAGTTATATTTTATAACTTAAAATATCTTTAAACACTTTATTTTTTTATTTTAAATTATTTTATAATAATAAAATAATTTTAAAACTAATTTATTTAATATAATTATTAAAAATTCTAATATCATTAATAGTAAATAATTAATGAAATTTACCTTTAAATATTGAAAGTTATATTTTGTAACTTAAAATATTTTTAAACTACTAATTTTCATTTAAAAATGATTTTCTAATATTAAAATCATTTTTAAACTAATTTATTTAATATAATTATTAAATAAATCTAATATCATTAATATAAAAATATTAATATTTTTCATGACAAAATATCAAAAGTTATATTTTATAAGTTAAATAACCTTCAAATTATTTTTCTATAATTTTTTAAATCATTAATTCTATTTTCCATAATTTATTTAATACATATATTAAATAACTTTAAAATTGGGATTAATATTTCCTAATTATTTTTAAAACTCTTAAATTAACATTTGGGCTTTTCCCTAATTATAAATTAGGGTTTTAATCCTAAATTAGGGTTTTCTAAACTTGAAATTAGGGTTTGCTAATTAATTAAGCTTTAACCTAATTAATATTATAGTTAATAACACTAAAGCAATATAATAATCATTTAAGTTCCCAGATTAGGGTTTTATACACCGAATTAGGGTTTCGAATTCCCGGAACTAAAATTAGGGTTTCTAGAACCGGTTTTAGTGTTTCTTGTTAATCGCTAGGGTTTTGTAATAGAAACGTTGACGTTCTTAATATATACTTAGGGTGAAAAGCCCCCACGGGAACTTGAAACCCGAACTCGGTTCTTCACGATACCATTTCTATGAGCAGAATAATACTAATAATAATAACAATAATATAAATATCAAACTTATCTTATATTTATCAGTGTCTAATCCCAATTACGCAACCTTTTCTAAAATTCTTTACATGATATATAATACATATCATTATCTTAATACAGTCTAACTATTATAAAAGATACCATTAAACATGATCTGTTTGCTTTCTTTATCACTTGTTCTTGTCTGAACCTTCGAGTTGTTTATGCCTAGCTGAAAACATTTAAATTTAAGCAAGGATGAGCATTTGGGTGCCCAGCAAGTAATAATAATTATGAATATAATTAGCTGAAAGAAATAAATGTTTTCTTTGTATATCACTTCTACAACGAATTTATAGTTGTGAAGTAAACTGAACCGATAATAATCACATAACAATTCTATCCAAAATTTTTTAAACTATGTATTGACTATATATATATAGGGTAGTGGACATACTATGAACATTTTTTTAAATTTTAGATAAGGTTTAGCAGAACTTCATCTGCAACCCGTCATAACTTACTTTAGCGAGATCATCCCAATGAGCCTGTGATTAATCAATACTACATTACAAGAACGATAGATCGTTCACTCATCACCGCCTTGGGGAGCATAAAAGTTTTTACGTGTTCGGGATGTTCATATTTAGACCGGAATCAACCAAAATAATTTGATTGGATACAAAAAGGTTTTTATCATATTCACTACAAGAAAAATGGCCATCTGCGACCAATGATATCAGCGACCGCACTATTTGGTCGCTGATAATAGTAATAGCGACCGATATCAGGGACCGATAAGGATTCTCGTCGCTAGTATATATCCGCTGACCACGCGCGATCGATCGTCATTGGAAGAATTTCCCCCAAAAATTTGGTACTAAACTTTGTGCGGCGACCATTTGTATCGTGCCGACAAGACGATCATTTGATATGTCCACATCATTAAAAACTAGCAACCGCATGTCGTCATTGATGGCGGTCATCGATTCTTATAACTTTGAATCGATTGTGTTCGCTCGATCAATCTGAGAAAAGAAAGAAAAAGGGAATACAGACGAGGAGAAGAGGGAGTAAGGGGGAGAGAAGAGGAGGAGATCGCACCATTGCTTCTACCACCGCCGACCATTATCGACCACTGCCATACAATTACCGCAACATTGCCGCCAGACCACCGCTGCACCACCACCACCAGAAACCCCAATTAATCCCTAAATTAAAGCATCTGTTATTCTTTGATTGAATGGCAAGAGTCTATGAGGTTGATGCGGTAACTGCAAATAAAAATGATTGGATTTGAAACCCCTAATTGATAGTTTGTGTGAGCTTAATGGTTCATTATAAGGTTTCTAAATTACTAGTCTTTCTTGAAATTGATGTTTCCAGTGTAATATTACCATATTTAAAAATCATTGCTTGTGGGTGGAAATAATTGCATACTAGTTCTTGATTAAATTGAAAGATGAACAGAGTTATACTTTCTCCAATCTTCGAAATTGGACTTCAATTTCTCCTTTTGATGTCCAAAATGAGGCTCTTGTTAAAATTAATGTGCTTCATTCATCATTGTTTGATTATGATGTTGACAATTGGTTATGTTAATGTTGAAAACATTAACTTTCTAAATATTTGAGTTTTGATGGTGGATTATCATTTTGAGGCATAATTTTAGTTAAAGTATAATGCAATGAAGTATAATTTCATGACTTGTGCTACTATTATCTTTCATTCTCATCCTAATTTGCTTGTCGATTTGAAGAAAATAGTTGGGATTGTCTAGTTTCTTTTTCAAGTTGGTGTGTTTATCCTAATTGGTTAGTGAGTTTTATGATCACATGGAATTTATAAAGATGTTGGTACTTTGCATAGTATAGCTACTTATGTCCAAGGTAGGAAAATAGTGCGACATCTGAATTTGTTTTGCTTGAAGCATTTGACCTTGACCTTGTATGCTAAATCTGCCAAAGGTAATCGCTATGTCTTTCTCTTGATACTCAATGATTAACCGCTCTGTACTTTAAGTACATTTTGTCCATCGCTCTATTTGCCTACTTAGTGTCAATTCTTGAGTAAGATACCTAGGCACAATTTTATGCCTGTAAGGTTTTATAAAAAGGTTTGTCCTTTTGACCGTGATACCATGTAAGAAGGTATTCTCGAATGAGTCCTTAAACATTAACTTTGTCCTATTTTACGTTAACATCTTTTGAACATTGTTTTTAAACAACCTGTATGGGTTATGGGTTATTGTTGTCTAAATTGCTTAAGTACTTGGAGTTGTACTTAGTTTCACCCCAAAGCCAAGTTCTTAAAATAAGCAATTTTGTGTCTCATTTAGTAATTCCTCCCAAACCTTTGTATCTTTTCAACAAAATGAGAGTGACTCAAATGGACATACTAATATGGAGAGTCGATTGTAATTTTAAGCGAAGATGCAACATATTTTGTTTGAAAATCAGAACTCCATCCAAGCACAAATCGCAGAAACTTGATTTTGACAATACAATTATCCGTAATACTTTGTCAACTCTTGTAAGCGATGCTTATAGGTGCTTAAAATAGAAGCCTACCAACCGTCATTCTTTGGATAGTCTTCTCCTTATGGAATATGTGTGTATATATTGACTTTTCTTTTTATTTCCTTTTACTTATAGTATGCGAGATAAGCATGCATATATGTATTTCCATGTATTATATGTCTTGGTTTATTCAAAGATACATCGAATATGTGGTTTAAATCATCTGGCCTACGTAATTCCATTGTGGAGACCTAAAATATAAACTATCCAAAATATCCAAAAATTTTATAATATTAATTGTATGTAAACACACCTTTTGTTTACATACAATTACATATCCCGATATTCTCTATATCCCCGACATGTTTATCTACCTTTCATTTATAACTTATACTAACATCCTAAATTTTTATTTATAGATGTCTTCCGAACTCGCAAAAGACGAGCGCGCAGGTTGGGTCGAGGCCCTAATCATGTGTCAAAAGGCCCCGCTAATCCGGATGATCGCATTCTTATACGTGATCCGTCCTCCTCCGAGATATAAGACGTAAGTTAAACATCGTGTATATATATATATATATATATAAGGGTTTAATATAAATTATTGTATATTGTAGTGATTTTCAAGATAGTAAAATTGTGAAGTGCATTTCACAATTATACTTCTGAAGCGCCTCACGCCGGTGATTACATAAGCGAAACACCTCTCTCGCCCATAAGGATGCTGATTTAGCTGAATTTCGGTATATTTTTTATCACTCGATAGATAATACATAGTTAATCAAATAATATTGCTTAGTAATATAACAGTTTTTAATATTATTATTGTTATTTTATTTGCGTAAACGATATAGATGGGACGACGCACGAGCATCGATTATTGAGACACTATTACGCGAAGTATGCCGCATTTCTAAACTAAAGATAATTTGAACAAGGAACGACAAAAAGCCCTAAGACAATGTCGAGATTGACCATCCAGATGCGAGAATGAGCGGTATATGCGTATGAAAGCATAGCCCACGGTGGTGCGCCTGACCCATATGGGTGCAGATGTGTGACCAAAGAAAAGTCGAGAGAGTCAAGAGAGGCAGATCTACCGCCTCGAACACATCCTCAGTGTATCGACTACGAGAAAGGCAAAAGGCACGTATCGGGGCGGCAGTATATCACAGCTGCAACACATTGCTGCCAGGGTACGTATGTTATGTTTACAGTCATCTTTTGTAGCTAAAATATCATATGTTTACATAATAATATGAGGAAATGAACTATAGGAGTCTCAGTCTCAAGGTCAACCTATCAATTGGTTGGATGTGTATGTGGCCACCCGCGATGGTCTACCTGAAGCTGTTCAGATAGCGGTAATAAGTTCACTTTATCCTAATATGTTGTTTATAAATTGTAACGACCTTCTTTAGTATTTTTTTTATTTATTTTTAACTATTTAATTGTTCATCTTCTGACAGGACACTTATAAGGGCTTAATGAACGAGCGTTATCCTGAAGGCACCCCGCGTCCGTCGATTGATCAAGAATTATGGGAGAGGGCGTCCATCGTGAAGAAAAATTATGTCAAAGGCCAAGGACAAAGACGACGCTTCGACCATCGATGGCACAGGCGGCTACGCCACCCGATCAACCACGATCGTCGGGTTATCCAACCTATCATACTCCTGCCGATCAGCGTGTGAGAGCGATCTATCGATCGTGATCTTCTTCAGATATCTTGGGCGGACATCTGCTCGAGTCTCTGAGTCATGAGTTGGCGGAGGCGGTGGCGGCAGCCAGGCGGCAGGAAGCAACAAAGACAACAATGAAGCGGTATATATATATATCGTTTATTGTTTAGCTACATTGTCTTATATGTTTATAGTCTCTAAGTCAATGTCTTACTTATATGTAACATATATGTTTTATTACTTTGATAATTACATGATCCTAATTTGGATGATCCATGAAGAGCGCTAGACTTATTTTTTTAGATTTTTAAAGCCTTGTACTCTTTTAGATTCATTCTTTGGACAATTGTATTAGTTTATATGGATGTTTACGATATCGATTATATTGTGTTGGATGAATGTTTTGTATTGTATTGGATGAATGTTTATTTATGGATGAATGTTTTGTATTGTATTGGATGGATGTTAATATGGATGCTTGTATATATATAATATATATATATATATATATATAAGCGTGTTGGGATTGAAAGCGTAATACAAAGCGTGTTATTTTGGAAAATCAATAAATAGGCAAAATTTTAAAAAAATCAACATCGTGACGCATGCGATGTCGCTAAAAATGTATCAACATCTTGAATCTAGCGGCCATTGCGGTTACGCTATTATCGATCACGACATCGTGTGACCACGTCACGCATGACAAATGACTCGAGATAAGTCATAATAGCGACGGTATCGATTAAGCTACTTGCGATCGCTAATTAGTCGATCATTATTATTGGTCACGATGTCCTTCCAATGACCAGATTATCTACGACTTCGTATCGTCGACCAGGATACGATCATAGAGATAGCCATCGATGACCGTATCGCTATCGATGATGGTCATGATATAAGCTTTTATGTTGTAGTGATTCAACGACAATTCAAAATTTGTGTCTAGCTGATCAAGTAGCCCAGAAGGCTTATATATATATATATATATATATATATATATATATATATATATCAAAATGTGTTTAAATACAATGATTATTCAAGTGGGGACACTTGTATAACCATATTCCAAAATTAACAAACAGAATATATATATGAATTACTATATACTAACATGTCGATAAGATACTTGCCTGATGCGCTGCTTACAATTCGCAACTTAGTTCTATCTTTTATATCGAAACCTATCATTAATAAGATCATTTGATTGATTAGAATAACATACTATCACACATAGCACTACTTATTGTAGTCAGCACACAACCTAATCACATTGTCACATATGTTTAACAACCATTGAATCACAAATAAACACATATCTAATCAAATTATCTAAGTCCAGATCAATTTACAAAACGCTCCGATTATGCAAGCGGCTTTATTGGGTAATTATCGAGTCTAAGACTCTATCCTGTAACTTAGTATTAATCATATTATTTTTAAATGACTTATAATAATTTTTAAACATTTATTATAATTTATCATGAATTTTTCAAACATCTAATCATTATTAAATGATTTAAATATTAAACAATTCTATTTATCATTAATATTTAATTAATATTAAACTATTAATGAAACCATTGTCAAAATATTAAAGTTATTTATAATAACTTAGAATATTTTTAAAGTATTTATATTACCCTTAAATGATTTTTTTAAAATATTTAAAATCATTTTTAATAATTATCATTAATATTAAAGTATTAATGTTTTATTTATCAAAATATTAAAAGTCATTTATTATAACTTAAAATATTTTTAATTCATTTATATACTTTTTAAATAAATAAAACCATTTTAAAAATTTTTATTTAATATAATTATTAAATAAATTTAATACCATTAATATTAAATTAATATCATTTATTAAAGAAATTAAAAGTTATATTTTATAACTTAAAATATCTTTAAACACTTTATTTTTATTTTAAATTATTTTTATAATAATAAAATAATTTTAAAACTAATTTATTTAATATAATTATTAAATAATTCTAATATCATTAATAGTAAATAATTAATGAAATTTACCTTTAAATATTGAAAGTTATATTTTGTAACTTAAAATATTTTTAAACTACTAATTTTCATTTAAAAATGATTTTTCTAATATTAAAATCATTTTTAAACTAATTATTTAATATAATTATTAAATAAATCTAATATCATTAATATTAAAATATTAATAATTTTCATGACAAAATATCAAAAGTTATATTTTATAAGTTAAATAACCTTTAAATTATTTTTCTATAATTTTTTTAAATCATTAATTCTATTTTCCATTATTTATTTAATACATTTATTAAATAACTTTAAAATTAGGATTAATATTTCCTAATTATTTTTTAAAACTCTTAAATTAACACTTAGGCTTTTCCCTAATTATAAATTAAGGTTTTTAATTCGGAAATTAGGGTTTTCTAAACTTGAAATTAGGGTTTGCTAATTAATTAAGCTTTATCCTAATTAATATTATAGTTAATAACACTAAAGCAATATAATAATCATTTAAGTTCCCAGATTAGGGTTTTATACACCGAATTAGGGTTTCGGATTCCCGGAACTAAAATTAGGGTTTCCAGAACCGGTTTTAGTGTTTCTTGTTAATCGCTAGGGTTTTGTAATAGAACGTTGACGTTCTTAATATATACTTAGGGTGAAAAGCCCCCACGCTCGGGTACTTGAAACCCGAACTCGGTTCTTCACGATACCATTTCTATGAGCAGAATAATACTAATAATAATAACAATAATATAATTATCAAACTTATCTTACATTTATCAGAATCTAATCCCAATTACGCAACCTTTACTATAATTCTTTACATGATATATAATACATATCATTATCTTAATACAATCTAACTATTACAAAAGATACCATTAAACATGATCTGTTTGCTTTCTTTTTCACTTGTTCTTGTCTGAACCTTCGAGTTGTTCATGCCTAGCTGAAAACATTTAAATTTAAGTAAGGATGAGCATTTGGGTGTCCAGCAAGTAATAATAATTATGAATATAATTAGCTGAAAGAAATAAATGTTTTCTTTGTACATCACTTTTACAACGAATTTATAGTTGTGAAGTAAACTGAACCAATAATAATCACATAACAATTCTATCCAAAAAATTTTAAACTATGTATTGACTATATATATATAGGGTAGTCGACATACTATGAACATTTTTTTAAATTTTCGATAAGGTTTAGCAGAACTTCATCTGCAAACCGTCATAACTTACGGGCGCGAGGGTGATCATCCCAATGAGCCTTGTATTAATCAATACTACATTACAAGAACGATAGAATCGATCACTCTGTCCGCCTTGGGAGCATAAAAGTTTTTCCATGATCGGGATGTTCATATTTAGACTGGAATCCGAACCAAAACAATTTGATTGGATACAAAAAGGTTTTTATCATATTCAACGACAATTCAAAATTTGTGTCTAGCTGATCAAGTAGCTTAGACGGCTTATATATATATATATATATATATATATATATATATATATCAAAATATTTTAAATATGATGATTATTCAAGTGGGGACACTTGTATAACCATATTTCAAAATTAACAAACAGAATATATATATGAATTACTATATACTAACATGTCGATAATCAATGATCGGATATAGAATATATCGCAATAGGGTTAATAATATAGCATAATAATAATATAATTCTGAAACTTCTTACTCATGTCCATTATATAAAGGAAATGCAAAGGTAAGATACTTGCCTGATGTGTTGCTTACAATTCGCAACTTAGTTCTATCTTTTATATCGAAACCTATCATTAATAAGATCATTTAATTGATTAGAATAACATACTATCACACATAGCACTACTTATTGTAGTCAGCACATAACCTAATCACATTGTCACATATGTTTAACAACCATTGAATCACAAATAAACACATATCTAATCAAATTATCTAAGTCTAGATCAATTTCTGAAACATGTCGGTGTACCGACGGCTTTATTGGGTAATTATCGAGTCTACGGCTCTATCCTGTAACTTAGTATCAATCATATTATTTTTAAATGACTTATAATAATTTTTAAACATTTATTATAATTTATCATGAATTTTCAAACATCGGAATCATTATTAAATGATTTATATATTAAACAATTCTATTTATCATTAATATTTAATTAATATTAAACTATTAATGAAACCATTGTCAAAATATTAAAGTTATTTATAATAACTTAGAATATTTTTAAAGTATTTATATTACCCTTAAATGATTTTTTTAAAATATTTAAAATCATTTTTTAATAATTATCATTAATATTAAAGTATTAATGTTTTATTTATCAAAATATTAAAAGTCATTTATTATAACTTAAAATATTTTTAATTCATTTATATCCTTTTAAATAAATAAAACTATTTTAAAACTTTTTATTTAATATAATTATTAAATAAATTTAATACCATTAATATTAAATTAATATCATTTATTAAAGAAATTAAAAGTTATATTTTATAACTTAAAATATCTTTTAACACTTTATTTTTTATTTTTTAAATTATTTTTATAATAATAAAATAATTTTAAAACTAATTTATTTAATATAATTATTAAATAATTCTAATATCATTAATAGTAAATAATTAATGAAATTTACCTTTAAATATTGAAAGTTATATTTTGTAACTTAAAATATTTTTAAACTACTAATTTTCATTTAAAAATGATTTTCTAATATTAAAAATATTTTTAAACTAATTTATTTAATATAATTATTAAATAAATCTAATATCATTAATATTAAAATATTAATAATTTTCATGACAAAATATCAAAAGTTATATTTTATAAGTTAAATAACCTTTAAATTATTTTTCTATAATTTTTTAAATCATTAATTCTATTTTCCATTATTTATTTAATACATTTATTAAATAACTTTAAAATTAGGATTAATATTTCCTAATTATTTTTAAAACTCTTAAATTAACATTTAGGCTTTTCCCCAATTATAAATTAAGGTTTTAATTGGAAATTAGGGTTTTCTAAACTTGAAATTAGGGTTTGCTAATTAATTAAGCTTTATCCTAATTAATATTATAGTTAATAACACTAAAGCAATATAATAATCATTTAAGTTCCCAGATTAGGGTTTTATACACCGAATTAGGGTTTCGGATTCCCGGAACTAAAATTAGGGTTTCCAGAACCAGTTTTAGTGTTTCTTGTTAATCGCTAGGGTTTTGTAATAGAACGTTGACGTTCTTAATATATACTTAGGGTGAAAAGCCCCCATGCTCGGGTACTTGAAACCCGAACTCGGTTCTTCACGATACCATTTCTATGAGCAGAATAATACTAATAATAATAACAATAATATAATTATCAAACTTATCTTACATTTATCAGAGTCTAATCCCAATTACGCAACCTTTACTATAATTCTTTACATGATATATAATACATATCATTATCTTAATACAGTCTAACTATTACAAAAGATACCATTAAACATGATCTGCTTTGCTTTCTTTTCACTTGTTCTTATTCGAACCTTGAAAGTGTTCATGCCTAGCTGAAAACATTTAAATTTAAGTAAGGATGAGCATTTGGGTGTCCAGCAAGTAATAATAATTATGAATATAATTAGCTGAAAGAAATAAATGTTTTCTTTGTACATCACTTTTACAACGAATTTATAGTTGTGAAGTAAACTGAACCGATAATAATCACATAACAATTCTATCCAAAAATTTTTAAACTATGTATTGACTATATATATATATAGGGTAGTCGACATACTATGAACATTTTTTTAAATTTTCGATAAGGTTTAGCAGAACTTCATCTGCAAACCGTCATAACTTACGGGCGCGAGGGTGATCATCCCAATGAGCCCTGTATTAATCAATACTACATTACAAGAACGATATGATCGTTCACTCTGTCCGCCTTGGGAGCATAAAAGTTTTTCCATGATCGGGATGTTCATATTTAGACTGGAATTCGAACCAAAACAATTTGATTGGATACAAAAAGGTTTTTATCATATTCAACGACAATTCAAAATTTGTGTCTAGCTGATCAAGTAGCTTAGACGGCTTATATATATATATATATATATATATATCAAAATGTGTTTAAATACAATGATTATTCAAGTGGGGACACTTGTATAACCATATTTCAAAATTAACAAACAGAATATATATATGAATTACTATATACTAACATGTCGATAATCAATGATCGGATATAGAATATATCGCAATAGGGTTAATAATATAGCATAATAATAATATAATTCTGAAACTTCTTACTCATGTCCATTGTATAAAGGAAATGCAAAGGTAAGATACTTGCCTGATGCGTTGCTTACAATTCGCAACTTAGTTCTATCTTTTATATCGAAACCTATCATTAATAAGATCATTTGATTGATTAGAATAACATACTATCACACATAGCACTACTTATTGTAGTCAGCACATAACCTAATCACATTGTCACATATGTTTAACAACCATTGAATCACAAATAAACACATATCTAATCAAATTATCTAAGTCTAGATCAATTTCAAAACATGTTGATTGTATGCAAGCGACTTTATTAGTAATTATCGAGTCTAAGACTCTATCCTGTAACTTAGTATCAATCATATTATTTTTAAATGACTTATAATAATTTTAAAACATTTATTATAATTTATCATGAATTTTCAAACATCTAATCATTATTAAATGATTTAAATATTAAACAATTCTATTTATCATTAATATTTAATTAATATTAAACTATTAATGAAACCATTGTCAAAATATTAAAGTTATTTATAATAACTTAGAATATTTTTAAAGTATTTATATTACCCTTAAATGAATTTTTTTAAAATATTTAAAATCATTTTTAATAATTATCATTAATATTAAAGTATTAATGTTTTATTTATCAAAATATTAAAAGTCATTTATTATAACTTAAAATATTTTTAATTCATTTATATCCTTTTTAAATAAATAAAACCATTTTAAAACTTTTTATTTAATATAATTAAATAAATAAATTTAATACCATTAATATTAAATTAATATCATTTATTAAAGAAATTAAAAGTTATATTTTACAACTTAAAATATCTTTAAACACTTTATTTTTATTTTAAATTATTTTTATAATAATAAAATAATTTTAAAACTAATTTATTTAATATAATTATTAAATAATTCTAATATCATTAATAGTAAATAATTAATGAAATTTACCTTTAAATATTGAAAGTTATATTTTGTAACTTAAAATATTTTTAAACTACTAATTTTCATTTAAAATGATTTTCTAATATTAAAATTATTTTTAAACTAATTTATTTAATATAATTATTAAATAAATCTAATATCATTAATATTAAAATATTAATAATTTTCATGACAAAATATCAAAAGTTATATTTTATAAGTTAAATAACCTTTAAATTATTTTTCTATAATTTTTTAAATCATTAATTCTATTTTCCATTATTTATTTAATACATTTATTAAATAACTTTAAAATTAGGATTAATATTTCCTAATTATTTTTAAAACTCTTAAATTAACACTTAGGCTTTTCCCTAATTATAAATTAAGGTTTTAATTGAAATTAGGGTTTTCTAAACTTGAAATTAGGGTTTGCTAATTAATTAAGCTTTATCCTAATTAATATTATAGTTAATAACACTAAAGCAATATAATAATCATTTAAGTTCCCATTAGGGTTTTATATACCGAATTAGGGTTTGATTCCTTTGACTAAAATTAGGGTTTCGAATCCTGGTTTTAGTGTTTCTTGTTAATCGCTAGGGTTTTGTAATAGAACGTTGACGTTCTTAATATATACTTAGGGTGAAAAGCCCCCACGCTCGGGTACTTGAAACCCGAACTCGGTTCTTCACGATACCATTTCTATGAATCGAATAAATACTAATAATAATAACAATAATATAATTATCAAACTTATCTTACATTTATCGAGTCTAATCCCAATTCACGCAACCTTTACTATAATTCTTTTACATGATATATAATACATATCATTATCTTAATACGATCCTAACTATTACAAAAGATACCATTAAACATGATCTGTTTGCTTTCTTTTCACTTGTTCTTATAATACCTTCGAGTTGTTCATACTAAATGAAAACATTTAAATTTAAGTAAGGATGAGCATTTGGGTGTCCAATGAAGTAATAATAATTATGAATATAATTAGGCGAAAAGAAATAAATGTTTTCTTTGTACATCACTTTTACAACGAATTTATAGTTGTGAAGTAAAAATTTGAACCAATAATAATCACATAACAATTCTATCCAAAATTTTTAAACTATGTATTGACTATATATATATATATAAGTTACATACTATGAAACATTTTTTAAATTTTCGATAAGGTTTAGCAGAACTTCATCTGCAAACCGTCATAACTTACGGGCACGAGGGTGATCATCCCAATGAGCCTTGTATTAATCAATACTACATTACAAGAACGATAGAATCGATCACTCTATCCGCCTTGGGAGCATAAAAGTTTTTCCATGATCGGGATGTTCATATTTAGATTTTGAATCAACCAAAACAATTTGATTGGATACAAAAAGGTTTTTATCATATTCAACGACAATTCAAAATTTGTGTCTAGGTAATCAAGTAGCTTAGGCGACTTATATATATATATATATATATATATATATATATATATATATCAAAATATGTTTAAATACAATGATTATTCAAGTGGGGACACTTGTATAACCATATTTCAAAATTAACAAACATAATATATATATGAATTACTATATACTAACATGTCGATAATCAATGATCTGATATAGAATATATATACAATAGGGTTAATAATATAGCATAATAATAATATAATTACAAACTTCTTACTCATGTCCATTATATAAAGGAAATGCAAAGGTAAGATACTTGCACGATGTGTTGCTTACAATTCATGAACTTAGTTCTATCTTTTATAAAACCTATCATTAATAAGATCATTTAATTGATTAGAATAACATACTATCACACATAGCACTACTTATTGTAGAGTCAAATACATAACCTAATCACATTGTCACATATGTTTAACATACCATTAAATCACAAATAAACACATATCTAATCAAATTATCTAAAATACAGATCAATTTACGAAACATAACCGATTATGCAAGCGGCTTTATTATTGATAATTATCGAGTCTAAGACTCATCCTGTAACTTAGTATCAATCATATTATTTTAAAATGACTTATAATAATTTTTAAACATTTATTATAATTTATCATGAATTTTCAAACATCTAATCATTATTAAATGATTTAAATATTAAACAATTCTATTTATCATTAATATTTAATTAATATTAAACTATTAATGAAACCATTGTCAAAATATTAAAGTTATTTATAATAACTTAGAATATTTTTAAAGTATTTATATTACCCTTAAATGATTTTTTTTAAAATATTTAAAATCATTTTTAATAATTATCATTAATATTAAAGTATTAATGTTTTATTTATCAAAATATTAAAAGTCATTTATTATAACTTAAAATATTTTTAATTCATTTATATCCTTTTAAATAAATAAAACTATTTTAAAACTTTTTATTTAATATAATTATTAAATAAATTTAATACCATTAATATTAAATTAATATCATTTATTAAAGAAATTAAAAGTTATATTTTATAACTTAAAATATCTTTAAACACTTTATTTTTATTTTAAATTATTTTTATAATAATAAAATAATTTTAAAACTAATTTATTTAATATAATTATTAAATAATTCTAATATCATTAATAAGTAAATAATTAATGAAATTTACCTTTAAATATTGAAAGTTATATTTTGTAACTTAAAATATTTTTAAACTACTAATTTTCATTTAAAATGATTTTTCTAATATTAAAAATTATTTTTAAACTAATTTATTTAATATAATTATTAAATAAATCTAATATCATTAATATTAAAATATTAATAATTTTCATGACAAAATATCAAAAGTTATATTTTATAAGTTAAATAACCTTTAAATTATTTTTCTATAATTTTTTAAATCATTAATTCTATTTTCCATTATTTATTTAATACATTTATTAAATAACTTTAAAATTAGGATTAATATTTCCTAATTATTTTTTAAAACTCTTAAATTAACACTTAGGCTTTTCCCTAATTATAAATTAAGGTTTTTAATTCAGAAATTAGGGTTTTCTAAACTTGAAATTAGGGTTTGCTAATTAATTAAGCTTTATCCTAATTAATATTATAGTTAATAACACTAAAGCAATATAATAATCATTTAAGTTCCCAGATTAGGGTTTTATACACCGAATTAGGGTTTCGGATTCCCGGAACTAAAATTAGGGTTTCCAGAACCGGTTTTAGTGTTTCTTGTTAATCGCTAGGGTTTTGTAATAGAACGTTGACGTTCTTAATATATACTTAGGGTGAAAAGCCCCCACGCTAGTATCTTGAAACCCTAACTCCGGTTCTTCACGATACCATTTCTATAAGCGAGAATAATACTAATAATAATAACAATAATATAATTATCAAACTTATCTTACATTTATCGAGTCTAATCCCAATTCTTCAACCTTTACTATAATTCTTTACATGATATATAATACATATCATTATCTTAATACGATCTAACTATTACAAAAGATACCATTAAACATGATCTGTTTGCTTTTCTTTTCACTTGTTCTTATCTCGAACCTTCGAGTTGTTCATTAAGTAAAAACATTTAAATTTAAGTAAGGATGAGCATTTGGGTGTCCAAAATAAGTAATAATAATTATGAATATAATTAATGAAAAGAAATAAATGTTTTCTTTGTACATCACTTTTACAACGAATTTATAGTTGTGAAGTAAACTGAACCAATAATAATCACATAACAAATTCTATCAAAAATTTTTAAACTATGTATTGACTTTATATATATAGGGTAGTCGACATACTATGAACATTTTTTAAATTTTTATAAGGTTTAGCGAACTTCATCTATAGCCAAATCATAACTTTCTGGTATGAGGGTGATCATCCCAATGAGCCTTGTATTAATCAATACTACATTACAAGAACGATAGATCGATCACTCTGTCCGCCTTGGGAGCATAAAAGTTTTTCCATGATCGGGATGTTCATATTTAGACTGGAATCCGAACCAAAACAATTTGATTGGATATAAAAAGGTTTTTATCATATTCAACGATAATTCAAAATTTGTGTCTAGCTGATCAAGTAGCTTAGACGGCTTATATATATATATATATATATATATATATATATATATCAAAATGTGTTTAAATAAAATGATTATTCAAGTGGGGACACTTGTATAACCATATTCAAAATTAACAAACATAATATATATATGAATTACTATATACTAACATATCGATAATCAATGATCTGGATATAGAATATATCGCAATAGGGTTAATAATATAGCATAATAATAATATAATTAAAACTTCTTACTCATTGTCCGTTGTATAAAGAAATGCAAAGGTAAGATACTTTTTGCACGATGCGTTGCTTACAATTATTTTTTAGTTCTATCTTTTATATCGAAACCTATCATTAATAAGATCATTTGATTGATTAGAATAACATACTATCACACATAGCACTACTTATTGTAGTCGATACATAACCTAATCACATTGTCACGCTATGTTTTATGACCGTTTGAATCACAAATAAACACATATCTAATCAAATTATCTAAGTCTGTATCAATTTACGAAACATGTCGATTATCAAGCGGCTTTATTAGGTAATTATCGAGTCTAAGACTCATCCTCAGAAACTTAGTATCAATCATATTATTTTTAAATGACTTATAATAATTTTTAAACATTTATTATAATTTATCATGAATTTTCAAACATCGGAATCATTATTAAATGATTTAAATATTAAACAATTCTATTTATCATTAATATTTAATTAATATTAAACTATTAATGAAACCATTGTCAAAATATTAAAGTTATTTATAATAACTTAGAATATTTTTAAAGTATTTATATTACCCTTAAATGATTTTTTAAAATATTTAAAATCATTTTTAATAATTATCATTAATATTAAAGTATTAATGTTTTATTTATCAAAATATTAAAAGTCATTTATTATAACTTAAAATATTTTTAATTCATTTATATCCTTTTTAAATAAATAAAACTATTTTAAAACTTTTTATTTAATATAATTATTAAATAAATTTAATACCATTAATATTAAATTAATATCATTTATTAAAGAAATTAAAAGTTATATTTTATAACTTAAAATATCTTTAAACACTTTATTTTATTTTAAATTATTTTTATAATAATAAAATAATTTTAAAACTAATTTATTTAATATAATTATTAAATAATTCTAATATCATTAATAGTAAATAATTAATGAAATTTACCTTTAAATATTGAAAGTTATATTTTGTAACTTAAAATATTTTTAAACTACTAATTTTCATTTAAAAATGATTTTTCTAATATTAAAATCATTTTTAAACTAATTATTTAATATAATTATTAAATAAATCTAATATCATTAATATTAAAATATTAATAATTTTCATGACAAAATATCAAAAGTTATATTTTATAAGTTAAATAACCTTTAAATTATTTTCTATAATTTTTTAAATCATTAATTCTATTTTCCATTATTTATTTAATACATTTATTAAATAACTTTAAAATTAGGATTAATATTTCCTAATTATTTTTAAAACTCTTAAATTAATACTTAGGCTTTTCCCTAATTATAAATTAAGGTTTTAATTGAGAAATTAGGGTTTTCTAAACTTGAAATTAGGGTTTGCTAATTAATTAAGCTTTATCCTAATTAATATTATAGTTAATAACACTAAAGCAATATAATAATCATTTAAGTTCCCAGATTAGGGTTTTATATAATCAATTAGGGTTTGATTCCGGAACTAAAATTAGGGTTTCGAAACCGGTTTTAGTGTTTCTTGTTAATCGCTAGGGTTTTTGTAATAGAAACGTTGGCGTTCTTAATATATATACTTAGGGTGAAAAAAACCCCCCGCTCGAAGGTACTTGAAACCCAAACTTCGGTTCTTCACGATACCATTTCTATAAGCGAATAATACTAATAATAATAACAATAATATAATTATCAAACTTATCTTACATTTATCGAGTCTAATCCCAATTACTGTGACCTTTACTATAATTCTTTACATGATATATAATACATATTATTATCTTAATACGATCTAACTATTACAAAAGATACCATTAAACATGATCTGTTTGCTTTCTTTTTCACTTGTTCTTATGCGAACCTTGAGTTGTTCATATTATAAAACATTTAAATTTAAGTAAGGATGAGCATTTGGGTGTCCAATGATAATAATAATTATGAATATAATTAATGAAAGAAATAAATGTTTTCTTTGTACATCACTTTTACAACGAATTTATAGTTGTGAAGTAAGTAAAACGAACCAATAATAATCACATAACAATTCTATCCAAAATTTTTTAAACTATGTATTGACTTTATATATATAAATAAGTTAACATACTATGAACATTTTTTAAATTTTCGATAAGGTTTAGCGAACTTCATCTATGAAAATCATAACTTCTGGTAGCGAGGTGATCATCCCAATGAGCCTTGTATTAATCAATACTACATTACAAGAACGATAGAATCGATCACTCTGTCCGCCTTGGGAGCATAAAAGTTTTTCCATGATCGGGATGTTCATATTTAGACTGGAATTCGAACCAAAACAATTTGATTGGATACAAAAAGGTTTTTATCATATTCAACGATAATTCAAAATTTGTGTCTAGCTGATCAAGTAGCTTAGACGGCTTATATATATATATATATATATATATATATATATATATATCAAAATGTGTTTAAATAAAATGATTATTCAAGTGGGGACACTTGTATAACCATATTTCAAAATTAACAAACATAATATATATATGAATTACTATATACTAACATGTCGATAATCAATGATCTGGATATAGAATATATCATAATAGGGTTAATAATATAGCATAATAATAATATAATTACGAAACTTCTTACTCATGTCCATTGTATAAAGGAAATGCAAAGGTAAGATACTTTTTTTGATCGTTGCTTACAATTCAAACTTAGTTTCTATCTTTTATATCAAAACCTATCATTAATAAGATCATTTGATTGATTAAAATAACATACTATCACACATAGCACTACTTATTGTAGTCTACACATAACCTAATCACATTGTCACATATGTTATGACAACCATGAATCACAAATAAACACATATCTAATCAAATTATCTAAGTCTAGATCAATTTACAAACATGTGATTGTATGAAAGCGGCTTTATTAGGTAATTATCGAGTCTAAGACTCATCCTGTAACTCGAACTTAGTATCAATCATATTATTTTTAAATGACTTATAATAATTTTAAACATTTATTATAATTTATCATGAATTTTCAAACATCGGAATCATTATTAAATGATTTAAATATTAAACAATTCTATTTATCATTAATATTTAATTAATATTAAACTATTAATGAAACCATTGTCAAAATATTAAAGTTATTTATAATAACTTAGAATATTTTTAAAGTATTTATATTACCCTTAAATGATTTTTTTAAAATATTTAAAATCATTTTTAAATAATTATCATTAATATTAAAATATTAATGTTTTATTTATCAAAATATTAAAAGTCATTTATTATAACTTAAAATATTTTTAATTCATTTATATCCTTTTAAAATAAATAAAACCATTTTAAAACTTTTTATTTAATATAATTATTAAATAAATTTAATACCATTAATATTAAATTAATATCATTTATTAAAATGAAATTAAAAGTTATATTTTATAACTTAAAATATCTTTAAACACTTTATTTTATTTTAAATTATTTTATAATAATAAAATAATTTTAAAACTAATTTATTTAATATAATTATTAAATAATTCTAATATCATTAATAGTAAATAATTAATGAAATTTACCTTTAAATATTGAAAGTTATATTTTGTAACTTAAAATATTTTTAAACTATAATTTTCATTTAAAAATGATTTTTCTAATATTAAAAATCATTTTTAAACTAATTTATTTAATATAATTATTAAATAAATCTAATATCATTAATATTAAAATATTAATAATTTTCATGACAAAATATCAAAAGTTATATTTTATAAGTTAAATAACCTTTAAATTATTTTTTCTATAATTTTTTTAAATCATTAATTCTATTTTCCATTATTTATTTAATACATTTATTAAATAACTTTAAAATTAGGATTAATATTTTCCTAATTATTTTTAAAACTCTTAAATTAACATTTGGGCTTTTCCTAATTATAAATTAAGGTTTTAATTGGAAATTAGGGTTTTCTAAACTTGAAATTAGGGTTTGCTAATTAATTAAGCTTTATCCTAATTAATATTATAGTTAATAACACTAAAGCAATATAATAATCATTTAAGTTCCCATTTAGGGTTTATACACCTAAATTAGGGTTTGATTCGGAACTAAAATTAGGGTTTCTAGAACCGTTTTTAGTGTTTCTTGTTAATCGCTAGGGTTTTGTAATATTTTAATTGGGTTAATATATACTTAGGGTGAAAAGCCCCCACGCTCGGTACATTTGAAACCCTTAACTCTGGTTCTTCACGATACCATTTCTAAGCGTAATAATACTAATAATAATAACAATATTATAATTATCAAACTTATCTTACATTTATCGAGTCTAATCCCAATTCTTTAACCTTTACTATAATTCTTTACATGATATATAATACATATCATTATCTTAATCTGATCTAACTATTACAAAAGATACCATTAAACATGATCTGTTTGCTTTCTTTTTCACTTGTTCTTATGCAAACCTTGAGTTGTTCATACCTAAATAAAAAACATTTAAATTTAAGTAAGGATGAGCATTTGGGTGTCCAATAATAATAATAATTATGAATATAATTAATATCGAAGAAATAAATGTTTTCTTTGTACATCACTTTTACAACGAATTTATAGTTGTGAAGTAAACTGAACCAATAATAATCACATAACAATTCTATCCAAAATTTTTTAAACTATGTATTGACTTTATATATATAGGGTAGTCGACATACTATGAACATTTTTTAAATTTTTCGATAAGGTTTAGCGAACTTCATCATAAAAAAATTTATAACTTCTGGTATTAAATCATCCCAATGAGCCTTAGATTAATCAATACTACATTACAAGAACGATAATTCGTTCACTCTGTCATTTGGGAGCATAAAAGTTTTTCCATGATCGGGATGTTCATATTTAGACCGAATTGAACCAAAACAATTTGATTGGATACAAAAGGTTTTATCATATTCAACGATAATTCAAAATTTGTGTCTAACCAGATCAAGTAAGCTTAGGCGACTTATATATATATATATATATATATATATATATATATATATATATATATATCAAAATGTGTTTAAATACAATGATTATTCAAGTGGGGACACTTGTATAACCATATTTCAAAATTAACAAACAGAATATATATATGAATTACTATATACTAACATGTCGATAATCAATGATCGGATATAGAATATATCGCAATAGGGTTAATAATATAGCATAATAATAATATAATTCTGAAACTTCTTACTCATGTCCATTGTATAAAGGAAATGCAAAGGTAAGATACTTGCCTGATGCGTTGCTTACAATTCGCAACTTAGTTCTATCTTTTATATCGAAACCTATCATTAATAAGATCATTTGATTGATTAGAATAACATACTATCACACATAGCACTACTTATTGTAGTCAGCACATAACCTAATCACATTGTCACATATGTTTAACAACCATTGAATCACAAATAAACACATATCTAATCAAATTATCTAAGTCTAGATCAATTTCTGAAACATGTCGGTGTACCGACGGCTTTATTGGGTAATTATCGAGTCTAAGACTCTATCCTGTAACTTAGTATCAATCATATTATTTTTAAATGACTTATAATAATTTTTAAACATTTATTATAATTTATCATGAATTTTCAAACATCGGAATCATTATTAAATGATTTAAATATTAAACAATTCTATTTATCATTAATATTTAATTAATATTAAACTATTAATGAAACCATTGTCAAAATATTAAAGTTATTTATAATAACTTAGAATATTTTTAAAGTATTTATATTACCCTTAAATGATTTTTTTTTAAAATATTTAAAATCATTTTTAATAATTATCATTAATATTAAATATTAATGTTTTATTTATCAAAATATTAAAAGTCATTTATTATAACTTAAAAATTTTTTAATTCATTTATATCCTTTTAAATAAATAAAACCATTTTAAAACTTTTTATTTAATATAATTATTAAATAAATTTAATACCATTAATATTAAATTAATATCATTTATTAAAGAAATTAAAAGTTATATTTTATAACTTAAAATATCTTTAAACACTTTATTTTATTTTAAATTATTTTTATAATAATAAAATAATTTTAAAACTAATTTATTTAATATAATTATTAAATAATTCTAATATCATTAATAGTAAATAATTAATGAAATTTACCTTTAAATATTGAAAGTTATATTTTATAACTTAAAATATTTTTAAATACTAATTTTCATTTAAAAATGATTTTCTAATATTAAAAATCATTTTTAAACTAATTTATTTAATATAATTATTAAATAAATCTAATATCATTAATATTAAAATATTAATAATTTTCATGACAAAATATCAAAAGTTATATTTTATAAGTTAAATAACCTTTAAATTATTTTTTCTATAATTTTTTTAAATCATTAATTCTATTTTCCATTATTTATTTAATACATTTATTAAATAACTTTAAAATTAGGATTAATATTTCCTAATTATTTTTAAAACTCTTAAATTAACATTTCAGCTTTTCCCAATTATAAATTAAGGTTTTAATTACTAAATTAGGGTTTTCTAAACTTGAAATTAGGGTTTGCTAATTAATTAAGCTTTATCCTAATTAATATTATAGTTAATAACACTAAAGCAATATAATAATCATTTAAGTTCCCAGATTAGGGTTTTATACATCAAATTAGGTTTGATTCTAACTAAAATTAGGGTTTCTAGAACCTTAGGTTTAGTGTTTCTTGTTAATCGCTAGGGTTTTTTGTAATAACGTTGACGTTCTTAATATATACTTAGGGTGAAAAAGCCCACGCTCGGGTACTTGAAACCCAACTCAGTTCTTCACGATACCATTTCTATGAAAGCGAATAATACTAATAATAATAACAATATTATAATTATCAAACTTATCTTACATTTATCGAGTCTAATCCCAATTAAACCTTTACTATAATTCTTTACATGATATATAATACATATCATTATCTTAATACGATCTAACTATTACAAAAAATACCATTAAACATAATCTGTTTGCTTTCTTTTCACTTGTTCTTATGCGAACCTTCGAGTTGTTCATGCTAGTGAAAAACATTTAAATTTAAGTAAGGATGAGCATTTGGGTGTCCAAATAAGTAATAATAATTATGAATATAATTAAATTTAAAAGAAATAAATGTTTTCTTTGTACATCACTTTTACAACCTAATTTATAGTTGTGAAGTAAATCGAACAAATAATAATCACATAACAATTCTATCCAAAAATTTTTACAAACTATGTATTGACTATATATATATATATATAGGGTAAAATATACATACTTATGAACATTTTTTAAATTTTCGATAAGGTTTAGCGAACTTCATCTCAAAACCGTCATAACTTTCTGGTAGCGAGGGTGATCATCCCAATGAGCCTCTGATTAATCAATACTACATTACAAGAACGATATGATCATTCACTCTCATTAGCCTTGGGAGCATAAAAGTTTTTCCATGATCGGGATGTTCATATTTAGATTTGAATTCGAACCAAAACAATTTGATTGGATACAAAAGGTTTTTATCATATTCAACGACAATTCAAAATTTGTGTATATTAATCAAGTAGTAGCTTATATATATATATATATATATATATATATATATATAATATATATATATTTATATATGATGATTATTGTTTTAAATATGTGATTATTCATACTGGGGACACTTGTATAACCATATTTCAAAATTAACAAAATTTAATATATATATAATTATTATATATACTAACATGTCGATAATCAATGATGATCTGATATAGAATATATATATAATAGGGTTAATAATATAGCATAATAATAATATAATTACAAACTTCTTACTCATGTCCATTGTATAAAGGAAATGCAAAGGTAAGATATCACTTGCACGATCGTTGCTTACAATTATGAACTTAGTTCTATCTTTTATATCGAAACCTATCATTAATAAGATCATTTGATTGATTAGAATAACATACTATCACACACATAGCACTACTTATTGTAGTCAAAGACATAACCTAATCACATTGTCACATATGTTTAACAACCATTGAATCACAAATAAACACATATCTAATCAAATTATCTAAGTCTCAGATCAATTTACGAAACATTAACAGATTGTCTCGACGGACTTTATTGGTAATTATCGAGTCTAAGACTCTATCCTCAATAACTCAAAACTTAGTATCAATCATATTATTTTTAAATGACTTATAATAATTTTTAAACATTTATTATAATTTATCGTGAATTTTCAAACATCTAATCATTATTAAATGATTTAAATATTAAACAATTCTATTTATCATTAATATTTAATTAATATTAAACTATTAATGAAACCATTGTCAAAATATTAAAGTTATTTATAATAACTTAGAATATTTTAAAAGTATTTATATTACCCTTAAATGAATTTTTTAAAATATTTAAAATCATTTTTAATAATTATCATTAATATTAAAGTATTAATGTTTTATTTATCAAAATATTAAAAGCCATTTATTATAACTTAAAATATTTTTAATTCATTTATATCCTTTTTAAATAAATAAAACCATTTTAAAACTTTTTATTTAATATAATTATTAAATAAATTTAATACCATTAATATTAAATTAATATCATTTATTAAAGAAATTAAAAGTTATATTTTATAACTTCAAATATCTTTAAACACTTTATTTTTATTTTAAATTATTTTTATAATAATAAAATAATTTTAAAACTAATTTATTTAATATAATTATTAAATAATTCTAATATCATTAATAGTAAATAATTAATGAAATTTACCTTTAAATATTGAAAGTTATATTTTGTAACTTAAAATATTTTTAAACTACTAATTTTCATTTAAAAATGATTTTTCTAATATTAAAAATCATTTTTAAACTAATTTATTTAATATAATTATTAAATAAATCTAATATCATTAATATTAAAATATTAATAATTTTCATGACAAAATATCAAAAGTTATATTTTATAAGTTAAATAACCTTTAAATTATTTTTCTATAATTTTTTAAATCATTAATTCTATTTTCCATTATTTATTTAATACATTTATTAAATAACTTTAAAATTAGGATTAATATTTCCTAATTATTTTTAAAACTCTTAAATTAACACTTGGCTTTTCCTAATTATAAATTAAGGTTTTAATTGAAATTAGGGTTTTCTAAACTTGAAATTAGGGTTTGCTAATTAATTAAGCTTTATCCTAATTAATATTATAGTTAATAACACTAAAGCAATATAATAATCATTTAAGTTCCCATTAGGGTTTTATACACCAAATTAGGGTTTGGATTCCTAACTAAAATTAGGGTTTCGAACCCGCTTTTAGTGTTTTGTTAATCGTTCGCTAGGGTTTTGTAATAGAATCGTTGACGTTCTTAATATATACTTAGGGTGAAAAGCCCCACGCTCGGTACTTGAAACCCTAACTCTGCGGTTCTTCACGATACCATTTCTATGAGCAGAATAATACTAATAATAATAACAATAATATAATTATCAAACTTATCTTACATTTATCAGAGTCTAATCCCAATTACGCAACCTTTACTATAATTCTTTACATGATATATAATACATATCATTATCTTAATACAGTCTAACTATTACAAAAGATACCATTAAACATGATCTGTTTGCTTTCTTTTTCACTTGTTCTTGTCTGAACCTTCGAGTTGTTCATGCCTAGCTGAAAACATTTAAATTTAAGTAAGGATGAGCATTTGGGTGTCCAGCAAGTAATAATAATTATGAATATAATTAGCTGAAAGAAATAAATGTTTTCTTTGTACATCACTTTTACAACGAATTTATAGTTGTGAAGTAAACTGAACCAATAATAATCACATAACAATTCTATCCAAAAT
Source organism: Panax quinquefolius (assembly GCA_020205615.1). Classification (NCBI taxonomy): domain Eukaryota; kingdom Viridiplantae; phylum Streptophyta; class Magnoliopsida; order Apiales; family Araliaceae; genus Panax; species Panax quinquefolius. Next base: position 121,220,560 of record CM035160.1, on the reverse strand, counting down.
TTTTTAAACTATGTATTGACTATATATATATATAGGGTAGTCGACATATACTTATGAACATTTTTTAAATTTTCGATAAGGTTTAGCGTAACTTCATCTCATAGCAAACCGCTATAAAACTTTACTGGTAGCGAGGTGATCATCCCAATGAGCCATGTATTAATCAATACTACATTACAAGAACGATATGATCGTTCACTCATCCGCCTTTGGGAGCATAAAAAAGTTTTTCCATGATCGGGATGTTCATATTTAGACCGGAATTCAACCAAAACAATTTGATTGGATACAAAAAAGGTTTTTATCATATTCAACGACAATTCAAAATTTGTTCTAGGCGATCAAGTAGCTTAGGCGAATATATATATATATATATATATATATATATATATATATATATATATATATATAAATGTGTTTAAATACAATGATTATTCAAGTGGGGACACTTGTATAACCATATTTCAAAATTAACAAATGTATATATATATATATGAATTACTATATACTAACATGTCGATAATCAATGATCTGGATATAGAATATATCGCAATAGGGTTAATAATATAGCATAATAATAATATAATTACAAACTTCTTACTCATGTCCATTGTATAAAGGAAATGCAAAGGTAAGATACTTTTTCATCGATGCGTTGCTTACAATTCATGAACTTAGTTCTATCTTTTATATCAAAACCTATCATTAATAAGATCATTTGATTGATTAAAATAACATACTATCACACATACTTTTACTTATTGTAGTCGAAGACATAACCTAATCACATTGTCACATATGTTTAACAACCATCAATCACAAATAAACACATATCTAATCAAATTATCTAAGTCCGATCAATTTACGAAACATGTGATTGTCTTGAAAGCGGCTTTATTGAGTATTTATCGAGTCTAAGACTCTATCCTCAGTAACTTAGTATCAATCATATTATTTTTAAATGACTTATAATAATTTTTAAACATTTATTATAATTTATCGCTGAATTTTCAAACATCTAATCATTATTAAATGATTTAAATATTAAACAATTCTATTTATCATTAATATTTAATTAATATTAAACTATTAATGAAACCATTGTCAAAATATTAAAGTTATTTATAATAACTTAAAATATTTTTAAAGTATTTATATTACCCTTAAATGAATTTTTTAAAATAATTAAAATCATTTTTATTAATTATCATTAATATTAAAGTATTAATGTTTTATTTATCAAAATATTAAAAGTCATTTATTATAACTTAAAATATTTTTAATTCATTTATATCCTTTTAAATAAATAAAACTATTTTAAAACTTTTTATTTAATATAATTATTAAATAAATTTAATACCATTAATATTAAATTAATATCATTTATTAAAGAAATTAAAAGTTATATTTTATAACTTAAAATATCTTTAAACACTTTATTTTTATTTTAAATTATTTTTATAATAATAAAATAATTTTAAAACTAATTTATTTAATATAATTATTAAATAATTCTAATATCATTAATAGTAAATAATTAATGAAATTTACCTTTAAATATTGAAAGTTATATTTTGTAACTTAAAATATTTTTAAACTATTAATTTTCATTTAAAATGATTTTTCTAATATTAAAATCATTTTTAAACTAATTTATTTAATATAATTATTAAATAAATCTAATATCATTAATATTAAAATATTAATATTTTTCATGACAAAATATCAAAAGTTATATTTTATAAGTTAAATAACCTTTAAATTATTTTTCTTTAATTTTTTAAATCATTAATTCTATTTTCCATTATTTATTTAATATATTTATTAAATAACTTTAATTACCATTAATATTAATTAATTAATGAAATTCATAACAAAATTTTAAAAGTTATCAAAAATAACTTAATTTATTTTCTTATACCATAATATAATTTTAAATGATTTTTCAAGTATTAAAATCATTTTTAACTAATTTATTTAATATTATAATTAAATAAATTAAATACTTTTAATATTTCAAAATATTAAATATTTATGAAATATATTCAAAATAATTAAAAACTAATTTTTGGACTTTAAAATAATTTTTAATAATTTATTATGTATTTTAATAATTTAAAACTATTTTTTTCTATTTATTATATTAAAATAATTAATTTCCAAAAATATTTGTCGCTAAAGGGCCCTATAGCGACGAAACTGTCGCTATAAGTGTTCTTTAGCTTGTCAGAACCTTCAAAGTCTGTTAACCGGTTACCTGCTTTGACCAAGTCTAGATTATGGATCTACATGTTTCTGGGTTTGATAATGATTTATGATTGTAGTATTAATGTAATACTGCAATTACCAACAAGTTTTATGTCCATAGATCATCATAACAGTGAGTTCTGGCCCATCAAAAACCTTGTCAAGACTGTTCTTCAATTTTTGGGTTTCCCAGAAATGAAGAACAGTCAAGGTACCTTCTTGTTGATCCATATAACTTGCATTCTGTGTAAGACCCCTAATTTTATGACATAAAAGTATTCAATTTTTCTATTCAGTAAATGGTTAAATTGATAAAAGTTAAAGTTAAGGGTGATATATGATTTTTTTTTCAAAATACGCAAGTGGTTATAAAGTATTCATTATTGTTAGGGAATATTAGTTTGGTGGTGGAATATTCTTTTTCCGTTGGGAATATTCGTATGACTGGCCAAGTAGCGACTATTTATGGGCCCCATAATGAATAACTGCTTTAATGAAGAAAATGACAAATTTGAGTTTTTATAAATAACGGCGTAGTTGTTACCGTTAACACTGTTGGAATACCTGGTGGTTAAAATACAGTAATACGCGTAGTTGAACAGTAGGAAGAAAATTGGAAAATATGATTTTATGGCTTGAGAATCATATATGTGGTATATGCAGATTTTTGATGAGGGTTTTGGTTATTCGTGATGAAATCTTATGAGTTTGGCATTTTAGAATGATTAAATGCATTATTTTAGTAAAGTGTAAACAATTAAAATAAATTGTTTATAAGTTTAAGAAATGTTATTCTTTCAATATCATTATACCGAAATATTGGTATGGATTTTATTGTGGAATTTCTACCTTTTTATGTCGAGGTTACTATTCATGAGTTACTATTCATGAGTTACTATTCATGAGTTACTATTCACGAGTTACTATTCACGACAAAATTGGTTTCTTTTTCTAACCAAATTATAGTTGATTTATGAATATTACTCTGGAGATTAAAACTATATATATTGTTTTTATTATCATATATAACACTTTTATAGCCCTGGTGTTGAAATTCTCTTTCACTTGAGTGTAAAGATGGGTCGATTTTTGGTATGATCATGACTATGGGTTCTCTCTGGTCAGTAGTGCAAAGTTGAATTGTTGACTGATATGATCATGACCATTGAATTTATAACTGAATATCTTTAGCTTAAAGTGCAAAGGTGAATTGATCAACATGATTATAATTATTGTTTGTATAATTCTGAAATGATTATATATTTCTTTGAGATATTAATGTATTTGGCACATGTAGTACAAATATGAATCGTTGATGAATATATTTGGCTCAGAGTGCAAATATGAATCATTGAGGAATATCTTTGGCACAGTAGTGCAAAGATGAATTGTTGATGAATATCTTTGGCCCGTAGTGCAAAAGATGACTGTTGTTGAATATCTTTGGCTGTAGTAGTGCAAAGATAGATGCATTGATGAATATCTTTGGCCAGTAGTGCAAAGATGAAATTGTTAAATATGATTATAAATGCGAACCGTGGTTTGGTATAACCATGATCTTTGATGTTTCAGGTAAAGACAGGTGATGAAAATTATCTTCGTCCTGGGTGTGAAGAGAAATTTAGAATCACAATTATGATTATGAGTTATTCATATGATTGTGGAAAGGAACTGTTGATTGATGTTACAGGGATAAAACATTGTTGGTGGACTTTTAACATGGAGAAGATAATAGACTTTATTGTCTGTTTGACTCTTCTAATGGATTGCTTCGTTCTACCGCAACTATGGTTGAAAAGTTTTATCATCTACCATATGTTCTAAATCTCTGATTTATTACTGATGAAGGCTATTGATAATTTAATTATCTTTAGTCATAATATTCTTTACTGAGCTAGTTGTGCTCACCCTTTTGCTTCACAATTCTTTTTCAGGTAATAAAAGTGTAGCTGGGTCGAGCGGGGGATAACAGAGGAATAGAACGGTGGTCTATAGCTGTTGAGGGTGAGGTGAACTCAACTTTGGAAGGGTGTTTTGCTACTATCGTACAAGATGTCTAATGACATACAACCTCGTGTCATTTTAAGACAAGGTTGTGCTCATCCACTTGCTGAGTATATCTACGAGCACTACCTATATAATCTTGGTATTTGTTTGAAGTATAATTCTCAATTAGAGATAGTGGAGATAATGATATGTCAAGAGAAGACTTACCATTGGGAAGAATATGATAGTAATCTTCTCGTTTTTCTTTGGGGTCTATTAGATTGACCAAGGATAATTACTGTGGCCATATGATATCTATCATAACCTGTAAGTATGGCCTCCCATGTATACGGTTGGTTTCCTTGAGCACTTCCCAAAGATTCTAATTTCTAAAACAGTTTTTGACTATACCTTTATGTAAGGTATCATTGTGAGGCGTTGTCCACGGTTGGGACACGTGTCACAGTTGGTATATATTTGTATCCAAACTCACAGCATATGTGTTGTGGTATTTTGCACAACAATTGTTGTAATAAAGTTGTAGTTGTTTTCTGTACCATGTAATTAGCGACTCAGAATAGGTTGGATGGAATGGACCTATTTTGGGGGCGTCACATTCTGTTTCTCCTTAGTGTAATATAAAGGTTCATAATTGCGGTAGAGATGTCAAGGAACAACTTTGTATCACCAGATCATACTAATAACAACAAAAGAACAAAAGTTAAGCAAGTCAAACATTGTCAGAAACAATGCTCTTACGGTTTCTGGGAATTCCAGAAACCCGTCCTCGTGATCGTTTTGCCCAGTTTGACCTCCTACTACATCGATCTGGCTTACGATATAAGACATATTAAATCATGGATCTATAGTACAGACAACACACTACAATATTATCACAATAACATTAACAATACACATATAACCTGACAGATCAAGGCATTAGAAAACGTTGTCAGACACTGCTAAAGACTTTCTGGGTTACCCAGATTTTAGAAAGTCATGGTCGGTCAACGACCTTTGACCATGAATAACTTACAATCTACAACAGATCTAACTCTGAATCAAGTTCTAGATTAAAGAGCTCATAGCATACTACAAGATGAAACCTTTAAATAACAAAAACACATAACATACAAAGATTTATGAGGACTGACATTTGACTGTCAGACTCAAAAACAAAAATTTTCAGATTTGGAAAAACTTCAATTTTGAGCACTTTGATGTTATGGCTCTGGGATAAAATAACCCAGATCACTAAATAACATCTTATTACACAACATTAAACACCAAACAACAAAATCTAACATCAGATCAAAAGATTTTCGAATTCAAGTGTTTATACCTTTTCTAAGCTTTGATTTTGATTCTGACCTTCTGATCTATTAATGGTAATCATGGGGCTTGATTATGGGACTGATATACATATATAATTCATGGGTTTTTAGAGACAGAAGTTCTAGGATGAGTGTGGTGATCAAATGGCTTAAAAAATGACATTTCTCTCTCTTGAATCTATATATAATGTGTAGTAATGTTTGTATCTGCTGAATGCGGCTGATTGCTGGAGTTATTGAACATGTGGGAAAGTCAAGAGTTGGTTTACCAACTAAAGTTTTGGTTAGTCTTGCAAGCAACTTACTAAATAATACAAAAAAGGTAGTTTGGTCTTTTGATTTTCCAATTTAATGGCACTTTGGTCAGTTGGTATACCTTTAGGGTTTGACCCTTAGGGTTTGACCCTTAGGGTTTAACCCTAAGGTTTTCCAAAAATTTAGCTTTCTAGAATTTTAATTTATGGAAAAATAAAATATATAAAAAAAATATAACTTTCTAATTTTTTGAAAATTAGGGTTTCCTAATTATGATTAATTTCTAATTACACTATACATGAACATTAGGGTTTAACATCTCTAATCATAATTAACCTTGCCAATATAACAATTAGGATTTAGGATTTTGAAAATTAGGGTTACTAATAGCAATTAGGGTTTCTATTAATTAACTTAGGGTTCTAGGTATTAGGGTTTTAAATTACTAATTAGGTTTACCTTAATTAGAAATTAAAATCTATCATACATGATAATAATCATATTAACACAATTTTTGACAGATCAAAATCTCCGATTTAGGTTTCAAAGTAGGGTTTCTAATAATTAGAAAATTCAAATATAAACTATGGTTTTTAATTTACAATTCGGGTTTCCTAATTAGCATATCATTAAGTAACGCATAATATAAATCATATAACATAGTTATATAACAGTCTTAAATTTCCCATTTAAATTGAAAAAATAGGGTTAAATATATTAATCGTTGTGGTTTGGTCAATATACACCATAATTGACTAAACCATCAACAATCTTGTATATATACAAGATATATTTATAAGATCGAAAATCAAAATATAGTTAATATTATAATATTATTCTCATGCCTTGATCATAACCTTAATTAGGGTTTGATTCCATATCTGATTTATCTCATCATAAATAACATTATAAATTAAGCTAAAATAATTACTTAATAATCTAAACAAAATTCATATAATAAAATAATTATATAATTATTCTAAAAACCATTTCATATATTATTAAATAATATAAGATTATATTTTCATGAAAAATAACCGATAAAATCATTTCTAATATGGAATTAATTATTATAAGAATATAATTGATAATAATCAATAATTCTAAAATAAAATTATCTCATAATAATTAATGTAATAAATAAATTTTATTTATCACACATATAAATATAAATACACATTATCTTGGCACATATCACCCATATTTATTTTAATAAATAATAATAAAAAAATTATACATAAAATTTATGATTTATTTATATAGAAAATATCGGGTTATTACATTCACCCTCCCTTATAAAGATTCCGTCCCCGGAATCACCGTTTTAAAACTTACACATATAAGAGTACATAGCATACACGATCATTACAAGTTGATCTCGATCAAAATTGATCGAACTGATCTTTAAATATTCAGCATAAAGCTTTTCTATCTGCTTATACGGAAAATTGATTTCTAATAGCACTCAATTTCCTCCTTCAAATTAATTTATAAAATAATTTAATATATATAAGAAAATAATATATAAGAAATAAAATTAGTTTGAGTAATACTTGGAGTTGCATCCCCGACTGCTACAGTTTCTTGAACGGCCATGTTGAAGACGCTTGTAGTTGATTTCATTGGTTTGATTGTTGTTGTTGGTCCCGTTGTCGCCAATGTCCTGCTGCCTTTTTCCCGTATTCACATTCCTTGCCTCCCTTCTCCTTCTTGAACGGTCTTCCACCTTATACTCCATTGATTCACACTTAAAACACACAGACTTTCCCTTTATCTCTTTTTCCTTTTATCATATAGGTGAAAAAACTATCTTTTGCCCCTTCGTTATCTTAGCTATCACAAAAGTTGCTACAGGTCAGTTGATCCTCTAAATCCTGGCAGTACAAACGCCTTGAAGTCTTTGACGTTTGTTGTTTGATTATATGGCTGATCTTCTCGCGATTGGTATTCCGTTCTACATAGCTTGATCGTCCATATTCGCAAAATTATATATCGGGTCTGGTTATCTTCGAGCTTCGTTGACAGGTTCTTTTGTCTGTGTACTTCGTTTTTGTCTCCTTGGCGGTATTATCACAATTTATTCTTTATTCTAAGCCTTATCGTATACATATAATCATATAACACAAAACTTTCTATTCGAATAATCATGTACTCAAAATATTAAATTTTGAAAATTTGGTTTTCTGCATTAACCAGTACTCATATAACTAACTACTATCTTTATACCAACTTATTTCATTAATCCAACATAGACTCATATTCATAACACTTGACATACCATAGAACATTTTTCTTTAAACATCCGTTATCCCTTTGTGATTCAAAAGTCGGGAATCGCTGCCATAACTTATACAAAATTTGAAAAATATTACCTTATACAAACATACTTATTATATACATAACTTAGAATCATACATATTCAAGTAATAGTAGTACTACTTATTTCTTAGGCCTCCACTAAGGATCAATTGCTTAGTAATATGTCTATTCTCATTATCCTCAATAATCCATTCACACCTACTATACCTAGTTCACCCAACTTACCACACATTATGAGTTTAAGAACTCACCACAAGCATATGAGTTTAAGAACTCGACATTGACCACATATTTTGTAACTATACTCTACCTATCAGTTATACTATCATTTCTGGGTCCGATACTACATTTTCTAAAAAAAATAACCACCTTATTGAGGTAGCTTTCAATGTGAGCCTCTATTTCAGCTATTGGCTTTGATATTGGCTCGATTATGGAGGTTGACTTCTTCTTTACAATTTGAGGGTATCCTAATTCCTTTTCTATCTGACATCTACACACAAACTATCTTGATTATCACCTAATATATACACATAACAATTAATAGTTTTATATAAGTTATCTTTTATCTAATTTGACGATGAACTTATTCAATTCATCTCCTTTTTAAACTCTATATGAGTTAATTGTATTTTCAACGTTTCCCTTTGTTCTAAGGTTATAGCCTAAGGTCTAGCTCACCTAATGTTTTTAACCCTAAAGCTCTGATACCAACTTGAAAAGCCCCCAAACTCGGGTACTTGAAACCCGAACTCGGTGCTTCACGATACCATTTCTATGAGCGGAATAATACTAATAATAATAACAATAATATAAATATCAAACTTATCTTACATTTATCAGAGTCTAATCCCAATTACGCAACCTTTACTATAATTCTTTACATGATATATAATACTTATCATTATCTTAATACAGTCTAACTATTACAAAAGATACCATTAAACATGATCTGTTTGCTTTCTTTTTCACTTGTTCTTGTCTAAACCTTCAAGTTGTTCATCCTAGCTGAAAACATTTAAATTTAAGCAAGGATGAGCATTTGGGTGCCCAGCAAGTAATAACAATTATGAATATAATTAGCTGAAAGAAATAAATGTTTTCTTTGTACATCACTTCTACAACGAATTTATAGTTGTGAAGTAAACTGAACCGATAATAATCACATAACAATTCTATCCAAATTTTTGAAACTATGTATTAACTATATATATAGGGTAGTCGACATATTATGAACATTGTTTTAAATTTTTGATAAGGTTTAGCAGAACTTCATCTGCAAACCGTCATAACTTACGGGCGCGAGGGTGATTATCCCAATGAGTCCTGTAATGATTAATACTACATTACAAGAACGATAGGATCATTCACTCTGTCGCCATGATAAAAAAATTTTCGTGATCGGGATGTTCATACTTAGACCGAATCAACCAAAACAATTTGATTGGATACAAAAGGTTTTATCATATTCAACGACATTTCGAAATTTGTGTCTAGCTGATCAAGTAGCTTAGACGGCTTATATATATATATATATATATATATATATATATATATCAACATGTATTTAAATATAATGATTATTCAAGTGGGGACACTTGTATAACCATATTTCAAAATTTACGAACAGAATATATATATATGAATTACTATATACTAACATGTTGATAATCAATGATCGGATATAGAATATATCACAATAGGGTTAATAATATAGCATAATAATAATATAATTCTGAAACTTCTTACTCATGTCCATTGCATAAAGGAAATGCAAAGGTAAGATACTTGTCTGATGCGCTGCTTACAATTCACAACTTAGTTCTATCTTTTATATCGAAACCTATCATTAATAAGATCATTTGATTGATTAGAATAACATATTATCACACATAGCACTACTTATTGCAGTCAGCACATAACCTAATCACATTGTCACATATGTTTAACAACCATTGAATCACAAATAAACACATATCTAATCAAATTATCTAAGTCCATATCAATTTCTAAAATATGTCAGTGTACTGACGGCTTTATTGGGTAATTATCGAGTCTAAGACTCTATCCTGTAACTTAGTATCAGTCATATTATTTTTAAATGACTTATAATAATTTTTAAACATTTATTATAATTTAACATGAATTTTCAAACATCGGAATCATTATTAAATGATTTAAATATTAAATAATTCTTTTTATCATTAATATTTAATTAATATTAAACTATTAATGAAACCATTGCCAAAAATATTAAAGTTATTTATAATAACTTAGAATATTTTAATGTATTTATATTACCTTTAAATGATTTTTTAAAATATTTAAAATCATTTTTAAATAATTATCATTAATATTAAAGTAATAATGTTTTATTTATCAAAATATTAAAAGCCATTTATTATAACTTAAAATATTTTTAATTCATTTATATCCCTTTTAAATGATTTTTAAATAAATAAAACCATTTTAAAACTTTGTATTTAATATAATTATTAAATAAATTTAATACCATTAATATTAAATTAATATCATTTATTAAAGAAATTAAAAGTTATATTTTATAACTTAAAATATGTTTAAACACTTTATTTTCATTTTAAATGATTTTATAATAATAAAATCATTTTCAAACTAATTTATTTAATATAATTATTAAATAATTCTAATATCATTAATAGAAAATAATTAATGAAATTTACCTTTAAATATTGAAAGTTATATTTTGTAACTTAAAATATTTTTAAACTATTGATTTTTATTTAAAAATGATTTTTCTAATATTTAAAATCATTTTAAAACTAATTTATTTAATATAATTATTAGATAAATATAATATCATTAATATTAAAATATTAATATTTTTCATGACAAAATATCAAAAGTTATATTTTATAACTTAAATAACCTTTAAATCATTTTTCTATAATTTTTTAAATCATTAATTCTATTTTCCATAATTTATTTATACATTTATTAAATAACTTTAATTACTATTAATATTAATTAATTAATGAAATTCATCACAAAATTTTAAAAGTTATCAAAAATAACTTAATTTATTTTCTTATACCATAATATAATTTTAAATAATTTTTCAAGTATTAAAATCATTTTTAACTAATTTATTTAATATTATAATTAAATAAATTAAATACTTTTAATATTTCAAAAATATTAAATATTTATGAAATATATTCAAAATAATTAAAATAATTTTTAATACTTTATTATATATTTTTAATAACTTAAAACTATTTTTTTCTATTTATTGTATTAAAATAATTAATTTCTGAAAATATTTGTCGCTAAAGGGCCCTATAGCGAAGAAACTGTCGCTATAGGTGTTCTTGAGCTTGTCAGAACCTTCAAAGTCTGTTAACCGGGTACTTGCTTTGACCAAGTCTAGATTATGGATCTACTTGTTTCTGGGTTTGATAATGGTTTATGATTGTAGTATTAATGTAATACTACAATTACCAACAAGTTTTATGTCCATAGATCATCATAACAGTGAGTTCTGGCCCATCAAAAAAACCTTGTCGATCGTTTCTTCAATTTCGGGTTTCGAAAATGAAGAACAGTCAAGGTACCTTCTTGTTAATCCTTATAACTTGCATTCTGTTTCTCCTTAGTGTAATATAAAGGTTCATAATTACAGTAGAGATGTCAAGGAACAACTTTGTATCATCAGATCATACTAATAACAACAAAAGAACAAAAGTTAAGCAAGTCAAACATTGTTAGAAACAATACTCTTACGGTTTCTGTGAATTCCAGAAACGTGATCGTTTTGCCCAGTTTGACCTCCTACTACATCGATCTGGCTTACGATATAAGACATATTAAATCATGGATCTATAGTACAGACAACACACTACAATCTTATCACAATAACATTAACAATACACATATAACCTGACAGATCAAGTCATTAGAAAATGTTGTCAAACGCTGCTAAAGACTTTCTGGGTTACCCAGATTTTAGAAAGTTATGGTCGGTCAATGACCTTTGACCATGAATAACTTACAATCTACAGCAGATCTAACTCTGAATCAAGTTCTAGATTAAAGAGCTCATAGCATACTACAAGATGAAACCTTTAAATAACAAGAACACATAACAACAAAGATCTATGAGGACTGACATTTGACTGTCAGACTCAAAAGCAAAATTTTCCAGATTTTGAAAAACTTCAATTTCGAGCAGTTTGATGTTATGGATCTGGGATAAAACAACCCAGATCACTAAATAACATCTTATTACACAACATTAAACAACAAACAACAAAATCTAACATCAGATCAAAAGATTTTCGAATTCAAGGGTTTATACCTTTTCTAATCTTTGATTTTGATTCTGACCTTCTGATCTGTTAATAGTAATCATGGGGCTTGATTATGGGACTGATATACATATATAATTCATGGGTTTTTAGAGAGAGAAGTTCTAGGATGAGTGTGGTGATCAAATGGCTTAAAAAATGACATTTCTCTCTCTTGAATCTATATATAATGTGTTGTAATGTTTGTATCTGCTGAATGCGGCTGATTGCTGGAGTTATTGAACATGTGGGAAAGTCAAGAGTTGGTTTACCAACTAAAGTTTTGGTTAGTCTTGCAAGCAACTTACTAAATAATACAAAAAGGGTAGTTTGGTCTTTTGATTTTCCAATTTAATGGCACTTTGGACACTTGGTAAACCCTTAGGGTTTAACCCTAAGGTTTTCCAAAAATTTAGCTTTCTAGAATTTCAATTTAGGGAAAAATAAAATATATAAAAAAAATATAACTTTCTAATTTTTTGAAAATTAGGGTTTCCTTATTATGATTAATTTCTAATTACACTATACATGAACATTAGGGTTTAACATCTCTAATCATAATTAACCTTGCTAATATAGCAATTAGGATTTAGGATTTTGAAAATTAGGGTTACTAATACGCAATTAGGGTTTCTATTAATTAACTTAGGGTTCTAGGTATTAGGGTTTTAAATTACTAATTAGGTTTACCTTAATTAGCAATTAAAATCTATCATACATGATAATAATCATATTAACACAATTTTTGACAGATCAAAATCTCCGGTTTAGGTTTCAAAGTAGGGTTTCTAATAATTAGAAAATTCAAATATAAACTAGGGTTTAAATTTTATAATTAGGGTTTCCTAATTAGCATATCATTAAGTAACGCATAATATAAATCTTATAACACAGTTATATAACAGTCTTAAATTTCCCATTTAAATTGAAAAAAATAGGTTAAACAAATTAATCTTTGGGGTTTTGGTCAATATACACCATAATTGACCAACCATCAACAAAGACGACGTATATACAAAGACATATTTATATCAATTGAAAAATCAAAATATAATTAATATTATAATATTATTCTCATGCCTTGATCAAAACCCGAAATTAGGGTTTGGATTCCATATCCGATTTATCTCATATAAATAACATTATAAATTAAGTTAAAATAATTACTTAATAATCTAAACAAAATTCATATAATAAAATAATTATTATAATTATTCTAAAACCATTTCATATATTATTAAATAATATAAGATTATATTTTCATGAAAAATAACTGATAAAAAACATTTCTAATATGGAATTAATTATTATAAGAATATAATTGATAATAATCAATAATTCTAAAATAAAATTATCAGTAATAATTAATGTAATAAATAAATTTTATTTATCACACATATAAATATAAATACACATTACCTTGGCACATATCACCCATATTTATTTTAATAAATAATAAAAAATAATTATACACAAAATTTATGATTTATTTATTTAGAAAATATCGGGTTATTACATAGGGTTTGTTATAGATATCATTTATCTGGTCAACCCTTGACCCTTAACCACATATTGTACACTTACACAACCATAATCACGTATACACTTAATCCTAAATAATTCAACTAAAATTCTTCACAGAATTTTGAAATCCTCAAAATTCCTTCTTAAAAATATCAAATGCATACACTTATTTTATGTCTAGGTTCTAATATTGAACCTTAAATCAATAAATTAAAATTTTAAAAATATTCAAAATTCTCGGGTTGTCACAGTTTTATGTAATTATTATGTCGCTCCTCGTCCCTATAAGAGGATAGGGTAGCTCTTCTAAGAAGGCATCCGAAAAATGTATCCAGTTTTATTTCTTAAATTTTCTTGAGAGTTTTCAAGTTCGAAGTTCTCGATCTTCAAACTCTATGTAAGTTTGTTTTAATAATATTCCGCTTTTCTCTGTTTATTAAATCTCTATATGATCCTGGTCCTTAAGTCACCCACCCAATCACAAGGACGTAAGACCTTTAAGATCTTAACCATAGAGAAAGCCAGATTGTAAAGATCTCTTGGCTTATGAGAAACTTTAATGGAGCCAATTTCCACCAGAATTTTTTCAAAAAACTCCCTCGTTTTAGGGAGATACACCGGTAAATCATGAGAGTAAGACAGATAAAGATCTGCTACTTGCTCTAGAGATCTAACCACATCAACATCTTCAATATCAACTATCTCTCTGATCATGGTATCAATATATTGAGAATCCACCTGAACTTTAAGCTCAGGAGCCTTTCCTTTGTTGCGCTGTTTTTGAGATCCTGGTGATTGTCCTTTGAGAAAATCATAAAAGGGTCTCTCCATTGCTGGTTTAGCTGAACGTCCAGGAGACCTGTCAAGATTCAACACACAAACATTAGGGATTAACTGCAAAAACTCTCTAGTTAAGAAGTCTAGCAAAGAATTTGAGTCTCCTTTAATGAACTCAATATCAAAATCAAAGGTTGATAACAAGGCTTGCCACCAAGCGAATATCTGTTTAGAAGGGACGTTTTTACAATCCTTCTCTAAAACTTCTTTAGCTTATTTACAATCAACTCTAAGAAGGAATCTCTGATTTAAGAGATCTCCTTGGAATTTATCAATACACATAACTATAGAACATATTTCCTTCTTAATAGTAGAGTAGTTTATTTGTGCATCATCCTATTTTCTTGAAATAAAACAAACTAAGAATTCTTTAGAGTTTATAATTTGTTTAAAAATGACCCCATAGTCTTTGTCAGAAGCATCAGTCTCGACAATATTAGGAGCAACGGGGTCAGAGAAATGTAAACACGGTAAAGATTTCACCCAAGACTTGATTTTTTTAATTGCCTGGGCACATTCATTTGTCCAAGGTGTAGGCTTTTATTTAGCCTTTTGTATAAAGGGGCAGCATCATTCGCTAAATCTTTGTAGAAATCTCTGACATGATTAACACTTCCCATAAATCTTTGGAGTTGCTTTTGATCCAAGATTTTATCCAGAAATTTATTTACGAACGCAATAGCTCTATCAATCGGGATATATTGCCTTTGAGCAATCTCGAATCCCAGAAATCTTATATTGGTTTGGAACAATTGCATTTTACTAGCCAAAACCACAAGACCTTCTCTCTTTATAGCTGTCTTGAACATGTTTAAATATTTCCAGTGCTGAGCGATATAAACGATCATAATTTTCGTAAATGAATTAAAGATCTCGTTCATAATGTTCTGAAACTCTGATGGCGCATTTTTAAGGCCAAAACCTAGAACATTACATTCATAATGTCCAAATGGCCAGTATTCACTCTTCATATCGAATTTTGAGAAGACATTTACTTTAAGCAATCTATTTAATAAATCCCTCTTGTTTGGAATGGGATACATGATCCATCTCAAAACATTATTTAGAGGTTTATAGTTAATCACCAGTCTTGGAATTCCTCTTTCTATTTCTGCATCTTTTTCTACGTAGAACGCAAAGCATTACCATGGTGAGTAACGTTTCCTTATTAATCCCTTTTTTTAAAATATCATTAATCTCTTCCTAGCAAAGCTTAAGAAACATTTCATTCATTTGAATAGGCATCGCTTTAGTAGGAATAAGCCTTTCATTGAATCCTTCTATGTAAGGTAAATAGATGACATGCTTTTTCCTATTCCAGAAAGTAATAGGATCCATAGAACATATCTCTTTGCTAAGATCCTCCTGGTAAGCTTAAACTTTTTATCTTTAAGAAGTTCTTCAATCTTCTTGATTTCTAACTCATGTTTGAGAAAGAATATAAAATCTTCTTTGCGTTTAAGAAAATGGTTTACTCCTTGATATCGGGGTTCTAAAATAAAATCGAACCTGACTTCTATCCCCTCTTTATTAGTGCTTATCCCCTTGTGATCAATAGAAATTGGGAAAAGTAAACTAATAAAAGGTGTACCCAAAATAGATGCCTGAGCCATATTTTTTACTAAAAGGAATGGAGTTTCTGACAATTTATAATCAATATGCAATTGGCTACCATCAGCAGTACTCATCATTTGAGCTGTTTTTGAGTAGTATTTAGAGGGAACTAAACCTTTAGCCAGACAAATTAAGTCTACTCCTAAGTCTATCAAGGCTTCAGTAGTAACTGAGAATTCATCTTCAATAACGATAGTTATCTTCACATACCACTTTTGAGTGATAATCTTATCAATTAAATTGATTTTCAATCCTTTTGAACTAGATTTTCCTGGAATAACTCGTTTGTCCTGAGCAGCAAAGTCCTGGACTTCATCTTTAAAATTGTCACTCTCACCTTCATTGATAATAGGCGAGTTAAAATCTTACATCTTACCTTTGCCTTTATTATCCCTGCCTTTAAGCTAGCGAATATCTTTTTTTATTTGCTTGATCTCTTTCTTAAGATCAGTAATATCCACTTCCCTAGCATCACGATTAGCTTGAGGATTAGTAATCATTCCTTGCAACTCTTTGAGAGTAGGCTCCTTATGCCGATCACTCACCTTATCAAAGATCTTCTGTAAAGAATATTGGCTTGGGTCAAACCTTTCGCCATCATCAGCAGAAGATTTTTTCTTACTTTTAGTAAGCTTGATATACTTCTCAATCCTTTGCCTCTTTTTCCCAGAGTCTTCCAATTGATCAATGATATCTAAAATAAGACTATCCCATTTAGATAACACATTTATAGAAAGTCCATTTAAGGCACACAAACAGGCTTCTCTTTCATCGCATTGGCAATCATTTAACTCATCACATGATACATCTTCTTCGTTGGAATAATAATCACCCGAGTTAGAACAGCTACTTCTAGGACTTGAACTTGGAAAAGAATATTCCTCCTTATTTGAGTTTATAAAAACTGCTAGAAGTTGTTTCTTTAGCCCTTCATCCTTAACCAGTTGGTTAATCTTCTTCTTTGTAGTGCAATCAAGACTTTTATGATCTATCTTGCCACATTTATAACAAGTTGGAGGTTTTGAACTGGTCACCTTTCTTTTAGATGACTTACGCCTTTTAGGTTGATCTTCCTTGGTCTGATGTTTAGAGCTTTTTCGATGATCTCTCCTTTTAGATCTCTTATTTTCTTTATAACTAGAAGATTCTTTTGCAATCTTTCTTTTATGCTTATCATTAGGAATTTCAACAAGACCATACTGCTCACAGAAATCTCCTAGAGCACGCTTTTCGCTAGCTCTTTCTTCCGCGATTTGTTTCTAGATCTTCAAAATATTACATAGATCCGCACCTTCAGCAATAAATTTTGAAGTCAATTCTCTGTAAGTATATTCATCCCAGGGAATTACTCAATCATTCTTATTTTGCAACCTTGTTTTAACTCTTTGAGAGAACAAAGCAGGTAGACCTTCTATGAACTTTTCCTTCCAGTAATCATTGTTACAATCTCCTCTATTAAACACTTTGGAAAAGAACGTATCACGATATAATTTAAATTCAGAGAGTGATTTTCACTTTAAGTTGCTCAATTGTTCATACGCTCTTGATACTATCAATTGGTTGTTGCCCACAAAGTGGCGCATGATAGTATATAATAGGGTGTTTACTGCATCTTCCACAAAAATGGGCTCATTCATCCTATCAACGCCCTTTTGAACTTGGAAATTAAATATGTTATCCTTCGTTTCACTTGTTAGAAGATTATCCCACAAAAGCCCAAGTTGACCTACAAAACCAGATGATAACGCTTGAGCAATCCTTTTTTCTAAGTTAGTTTTAACTCTAGCCGCTTGAGCAAACATCGTCATCTGTTTGAGAAGAACAATGATTTGATAATCAGTAAGACCATCAAGATTCCACTCACAAATGTACTCTCCATTAAATTGGATTCCATCACTAAACGCTTTATTCTCAAATTGAGCATCAATAGGAGAGGGACAATGGTAATAGGACTGGTTTTTAACCTTTCCCCATTTGATCCTATTTATTTGAGGATCTTCTTGATTTTCCTGGATTTTACTTAAGATCTCATCAAGATCTAATTCGTCATTTTAAAGAACCAAAATGGAAGGACCTTGAGAAGTCGATCCAGTAGATTTTCGTTTTATTGACAACTTTTCTAATCTACTCTTCAAGTCTTCAAACATTTCTGTAGAAGTAGATCCAAGCTTAAACTCTTTAGGAAGCTAGGGCGAAGGTTTAAATAGGACTGTTCTAGGCTTCTCGTTTGTCAAGAGTTTCCCTTCCTTTGAGGAAGTAATAAGGATTTCTGCTGGAGACGGACTTATAGAAAAAGGTTTTACTTTTGAAGTAACAACCTTTTTTATCCTAGTGAGTTGTGTTCCAAGGGACTGTAGAAAAAGATTAGAATAATTATTCTGTTCTATAACTTGGTTAATCCCTTGAACTTCTTCAGACGTTCTTTTAGCCTCCTTATCCAACACCTTCTTGTGTGGAACAACTCTAATCCCATTGCCACAAAGACTAGGACCAAAGGTGGATGAATAGATGACACAACATCGTTGTCGTCTTTATCATTAGCCAAACGGTAAGGCCTATAAGAATTCTCTACCATATTTAAGGTAGAATTATCCTTATCAATATTTTTTTCATTCTATCCCCCCAAAAGGGAAATCATAACCTTTTGCATGACTCCAATGTTCAGGAAAAACAAAGAAATCAACATTTTTCTGTGATTCCTTTAAGAAATCTTAATAAATGTTAGGAATTAAATCATAAACCTCTAGAGGATAAGTAGCAAAGAAGCATTCTCGTTTATCTATGTTCTTTTCAGAGTTAAACATAACTCTTAGAAAAGATTGATTTGGAGCAAAACTTTGATTGTCAAGAGTACAAATACTCTAAGAGTAGCCAAAATCAGACGTCGTGGGACTTTAAGTCCTTGGAACTTCGACTTAAGAAGGAGTTTTAACCATATATGTTGGACGGTTGATTGGATCATCTGGCCGATTAATAAGTCCTTGAATGGAAGACGTAGATCATCTTGAAGTTTCACCTGTATTCCTTTGAGGAACAGTAGACGTGTTATTTCGTCGAGGTTGTAAGACCCTAACTTTCATAAATAAAGATTAATTTTTCTCGAAATATATTTTTGAATATTATGGTGTTGATTTGATAAAATGTTATAGTTGTGGGTAATATTTATAAATTTTACAAAGTATGCAAGTTGTTATAAAATATTCGATTGGTCGGGGAATATTTATTTTAACAAGGAATATTCGTACGACGGCACAATCATTGGTGGACCCCACAACGGAAGTACTGTCGGAGTTAGAAAATGATAGAAATATCTTTTTATAAAAATAACAGCGAAAGTTTTAACATTAACAGTTGAAATACACGGTGATAAAAGTACAGTAATACGCTTGGTTGCATAGTAGCACACGATATTGATTATTGATGCTTACGTGAGAAGTCACTCAATTATATTCAATTATTGCTATAGTAATTGCTGCATAGTACTCACGTTATTTGATTCAATTATTGCACAATATTTTATATTATTATTTTAATAATTGAGATGACAAGTTATTCATATTATTATTTGCATAAT
This sequence comes from Panax quinquefolius, assembly GCA_020205615.1. Taxonomy (NCBI): domain Eukaryota; kingdom Viridiplantae; phylum Streptophyta; class Magnoliopsida; order Apiales; family Araliaceae; genus Panax; species Panax quinquefolius. Next base: position 121,200,545 of record CM035160.1, on the reverse strand, counting down.
TAACAATGTCTAGAAAGTTCTGTCGATGAAAGGGGTTTGGTCACCTAATTACGCGCTAATATATATATTATATTATATTTGAAGTTTTTTTTATTAGAATATTTTATAGCACAATTATACACAGTAAAATCAAATTTCTGAAAATCTTCCGCCGATTGCGCCTGTGAATAAAAATTATTCTGCGTTCGTGATTTTCTAATTCAAATAGTATACTTCCATTCTCCTATAAATAGGATGCTTAGTTTAGAATTGAAAATCACACAAGAATCAAAAAATTCTTCTTCTATAATATTGAGCGTATTTCTTTCGAGTTTTAAAAAGTTTAGGGTGTAGAAAACAAGAAAAGTTTTCTTCAAGAATATCCCCGATATACCAATTGGAATACTCTCCTTTCTAAGGTAAGGGATATTATTTTTGTTCAATATTCATAAAAAATAATATTTTCTTCCATACTCTGTAGTATATAAGTAATATTATTTTGTTTCAGATTTCGAATTCTACACTTACTTTGTTAAGTTTTGGCTTCTATACTCCATTAAATTAGTAGAATATCCTTGAAATTTGCACTTCATCGAGTATCTTTTCATGAAAATATTATTCTGAGCATTCTTGATAATTTTTAACATTTTTATGCCGGAGTACTATTCACGGGATTACTATTCACCCGGGGTACTATTCATGACAAAAATTAATTTTTTTTTCGGTCCAAATCATTTTTGATACAATATTATTCTTGAATTTTACTCCACAAAGCAGTATCATGTTGACAAATTGGACATTTTTGAATTCTAGATAAATTAAATTATAAATCTTTAAAATTTATCCTTTGCTTTCATTTAATTGAATTCTTATATCATTGTCATCATCCTCATGCTTATATAGTGATGAAAGTCATCTTTGGCCGTAGTGCATAGATTGACTATTGATTGGTATGATTATGACCAATGATCTTTCGATATAATCATGACCCGTAATGTTACAAATGATGTGGTAAAAGTTCTCATTGGCCCGTAGTGTATTGATGGACAGTTGTTGTCGTGATCATGACCATTGATGATTACACGAATATCCTTGCCCCGTAGTGCATGGATAATTCGTGGACGTGATACTAATGAATATCCTTGGCCCGTAGTGCAGGGATGATTCGATGATGTGGATTATTTATTAAGCTGAGTCTCAGTGATAAAATTGACTATAAACTTTTTAAATCATAGAAGATAGTAGATATCATGCTTAACTTGACTCTTCTAATGGATTGCTTGTTCCGCTGCAGTTAAACTTGATGCTTATTGTATTTTATCAGTTTAACATTGTTGAAGGCTAACGATAATTTATTCTGCATTATCTTAGTCATAATATTTCTTACTGGGCTAGTTGAGCTCACCCATTTTGCTTTTATTGTTCTCTTCAGGAAATAAGAACGTAGCCGGGACTAGTCGGGGAATGGAGTGATGCTCCGAGATGGTTGTTTTAGTAGTCCTCACTATTTAGTGTGATAATAAATGTAATGAGGATTGAATTTGAGTTTGGATATTGTCTATGCGGCAATATTTTTGTAAAAACTCCCAGCTCATGTTGTATAATTAAGTTTGTATTTGTATCCGGTACCATGTATTTGGCGACTCAAGATGGGTGATGTATACCTATTTTGGGGGCATCACAGTTGGTATTAAAGCTTAGGGATATGATCCCGGGCTGAGATGTGAGACTAGAATTAAGAGGGGAGAGACGGGTAATTCCTTCGCTAGTATGACCTACCTAAGTTTATTTGTTATTTTATTGGTCGGTCAGAATATAGTGATTATATGTGGCGTGTCAATTAACTCTTGTTTTGTGGCAGTGTTTGAATATGACATCCGAAAATGTTGAGATAAGCAATGGAGCACATGAGACCGTTAAGTCACCAACGATCAATACCCAGGATAATGTGCAACAGGAAGGCAATAATCCTCAGGAAAACAACAACACCGACCAAATGATGAACGATGGGATGTTCAGAGGCTTTATGCAATTCATGCAACATCAGGCGAGAGCGACTCCTGTCCAAAACACAGGTGAAAACATTGGCAACTCATTGATGGTCACCACTAAGCAGTTCAAGGAGCTGGGACCACCAGAGTTTGTGGGAAAGCCAGAACCACTTAAGGTAGAGACGTGGATAAAGCAGATCACCAAGATATTTGATGTCTTAGGATGCTCCGAGGAGCAAAAGGTTCACTCTGCCACCTTCATGTTGCGAGGAGAGGCAGATTACTGGTGGGAATCTGTAAAGCGTACTCAACTTTTCGCACTCAAGATGTCTTGGGAGAAGTTTCAAGAATTGTTCAACGACAAGTACTTTCCCGAAAGTATTCGTCACATGAAGGAGATAGATTTTATCAAGCTGGAGTAAAACAATATGACCGTATCGTAGTATGAGGTGAAGTTTTCTGAGTTATCTCGGTTTATATCCCATTTGGTAGAGAATGAGGAGAGTAAGATGCGGATGTTTCTAAGAGGTTTGAAACTTAAAATACGTCAATACCTCATTTCTCACAAACTGTGTTTCTATTCAGATGTTGTAAATAGGGCTCAGTTATTGGAGCGCGATAATGAGTCAACCCAACCAAGAGAGGGCAGCCGACAAATTGATAATACCAGTAGTAGCAGTCATCGAAGTGGTGACAACAAACATGGAGGAAATCAACATGCCAGAAATGGTAACCACTTCGGTGGTAATCATGGCCAAGATAATAGAAGTTGAAATTTCAAGAAGAGGGGATTCAATAATGATGGAAAGACGTCAACACCAGCACCCATTGTTAAAGAAGGAGAACGATCACCGATCGTATGCTACAAATGCGGAAGGGGGGACACATCAATCCAAACTGTACGTAGCAATCCAAAACATGTTATAATTATGGAAGAGAAGGTCACCTAGCCTGATTTTCTCAACCAGTGAAGCCAAGTCCAGCTGGGATGGAGACACCAAAGGTCGTCCCAGAAAAGTCAAAGCCAGTAGTTCAAGGGAGAGTGTTTGTCGTTACCTCCTAAAAAGAAAGGAGCTAGAATGAGGTTATCACGGGTAAGCTAATCATAAACTCTAGCGAAGTCTATACCTTATTTGATATCGATTCTATCCATTCTTTTATTTCTCTTACTTGCATTCAACGTTTAAATTTAACTCCGGAGAAATTAGACTTTGACTTATCTGTTGAAACTCCGTTAGGAGAAACCTTCATTACATCCACTGTTTATAAGTCTTGTTTGATTCAAATCAGCAACCGCACGTTACCTGTCGATCTTATATTAAAAATAATTGCATTTGATGTGATTTTAGGGATTGATTGGATAACTAATCATCATGCTAAAATTGTATATTTTTGTAAGGTTGTTAGCTTTCATATTCCTAACCAACCTATTATACGAATTCAAGCAACCAAACCACTAAAGTAAATCACTGTCATATCAAGCCATAAAGCTATTCATTTATTGAAAAACTGATGTCAAGCTTTTTAAGCCCATGTCACGGATTTAAACAAAAATACGTCAAATTGAAATGATATTTCTATTGTTAATAAATTTCCTGACGTATTCCCTGAAGAACTTCCTGGCCTACCCCCAGAGCATAAAATTGAATTTTGTATCGACCTTGAACCCGGTATAAAACCCATTTCCAAAGCCCCTTATCGAATGGCTCCTATTGAACTTCAGGAGTTACAGACCCAACTGCAGGAATTGTTAGACATCGGTTTCATTCGTCCTAGTACGTCTCCTTGGGGTGCTCATGTTCTATTCTTAAAGAAAAAAGATGGAAGTATGAGACTTTGTATTGACTATCGGGAGTTGAACCATGTCACCGTCAAAAATAGGTACCCGTTGCCTCGCATTGATGACATGTTTGACTAGTTGCAAGGTGCTAAATTCTTTTTAAAGATCGATCTTCATTCCAGGTATCATCAATTAAAGATTAAAACCGATGACATTCCAAAGACTGCTTTCAGAACTCGGTACGGGCATTATAAATTCCTAGTCATGTCCTTTGGATTGACTAATGCTCATGCTGCCTTTATGAATATAATGGACCGAGTATTCAAGGAATATTTGGATAACTTTGTGGTCATCTTTATTGATGACATCCTCATTTACTCCAAAAGCTGTGAAGATCATGAGCAACACTTGAGGCTGATACTCTAAAAGCTTCGTGAAAACAAGTTTTATGCCAAGTTGAAGAAATGCGAGTTCTGGCTTGAGGCAGTAGCATTCCTTGGGCACGTGATATCAAATCATGCAATATTTGTTGACCCAGCAAAGATTGAAGCAATTCATTGCTGGGAGCGATCTAAGCCAGTGACCTAAGTACGTAGCTTTTTGGGCTTAACGGGTTATTATCGGAGATTCATAGAAGGAGTTTCTCGAATCGTTACTCCATTAACTCAGCTGACTCGAAAAAAATACAAAATTCAGTTGGAGCGAGGAATGTGAGAAGAGTTTTCAAGAACTCAAAAGGGGACTTATTTTAGCACCTATTCTGACAATACCATCTTGTTCAAAGGGATTTGTCATCTATAGCGATGTTTCAGGTAGAGGGTTAGGATGTGTTCTCATGCAACATAGGAAAGTCATAGCCTATGCCTCACGACAACTAAAAGAATATGAGAGGAATTATCCTACTCATGATCTAGAGTTGGCAGTTGTCGTTTTCGCACTTAAAATCTGAAGGCATTACCTGTATGGGAAAAAAGTGGAGATCTATAAGGATCACAAAAGCCTCAAATATTTCGTCACCCAAAAGGAACTCAACATGCAACAACGACTTTGGCTCGAGCTATTGAAAGGTTATGATTATACTATTCAATACCATCTTGGAAAAGCGAATGTGGTAGCTGGCGCATTGAGTAGAAGATCATATGCGGGTACGAGTGCGATATTGTCAACACAAAGGCCCATTTGGTATGACTTACAAAGGATGGAGATAGTGATAAAGACTCCAGGGACCCACGTGATGATGGCAAATATATGAGTAGAACCGACTTAATTGATAAAGTTAAAGATGCTCAAGCTACAGACCTGGAGTTGATGCGTATGAAGAAGAAAGTGCTAGAAGGTGCTATTCCGGAAGTAAGAATCAATGAAGAAGCAATACTTCGAGTCAACTCCAGACTTTGTGTTCCTAACGACCCTGATTTAAAGTATAAAATCATGATGGAGGCACACAACACACTGTTTGCAATCCATCTTGGGAGTACCAAAATGTATCGTGATCTTTGACATACATTTTGGTGGAGTAATATGAAAAGAGAGATTGTGGAGTTTATCTTAAGGTGTCTAACGTGTCAACGAGTCAAGGAGGAGCATCAAGTGCCAAAAGGTCCATTGCAACCACTTGCAATTCCAAAATAGAAGTGGGAGCACATTACCATGGATTTCGTTACTGGTCTTCCCAAGGTTTCTCAAGGTATAGATGCAATTTGGGTAATTGTTGATAGATTGACCAAGTCTGCTCATTTCTTACCTATACGAGAAACTTATACACTTGAACGTCTTGCTCGTATATACATAAATGAGATTGTAAGACTGCATGGTATGCCAATATCCATAGTTTTTTTATCGAGACCCAAGATTCACTTCAGGATTTTGGGTTAATTTGCAAAAAGCTATGGGCACAGATTTATGATTCAGTTCGGCATACCATCCTCAAATGGACGGGTAGTCAGAGATGACTATTCAAACTCTTGAAGATCTATTAAGACTATGTGTCCTTGACTTCAAAGGAAGTTTGGAAAATTTCTTGCCATTGGTGGAATTCTCATACAACAACAGTTATCAAACAAGGTATGGCTCCATTTGAGGCGTTGTATGTACGCAAGTGTCATTCTCCAGTATGTTGGGATGAGGTGGGTGAAACAACGTTGTTGGGACCGAAATTAGTACGTATGACTACGAAAAAGATTCGAATGATCCGACAATGTTTAAAAACCACACAAGATCGACAAAAGAGTTATGTTAATCTTCATCGAAGAGATGTAGAATTCAATGTTGGTGATCATGTGTTGTTACGTGTTCTCCATGGAAGGGAGTTACAAGATTTGGAAAGAGAGGAAAGCTTAATCCTCGATTTATTGGCCCATTTGAAATCCTTGACCGAGTAGGAACTGTGGCTTATAAACTCGCCTTACTGCAAAGTATGTCTCGTGTTCATAACGTTTTTCACATATCTATATTACATAAATATGTGGAAGACCGGAACCACATTATTGAGTTAGAACCAGACGAGATAGTGGAAGATTTAACGTATAAAGAGGTACTTGTTAAAATCTTGGATAAGAATGAATATATTCTACGATCCAAGGTTATACCTCAAGTCAAAGTTTTGTTGAGAAACCACGATGTTGAGGAAATGACATGGGAGTTAGAATCTAAAATGAAATCAAGGTATCATCACTTATTCGACATACCAGGTACGTACCCCAATTTTGATGATGAAATTTCATAAGAAGGGGAGGTTGTAAGACCCCAACTTTCATAAATGAAGATTAATTTTTCTCGAAATATATTTTTAAATATTATGGTGTGGATTTGATAAAAAAGTTATAGTTGTGGGTAATATTTAAAATTTTTGCAAAGTATGCAAGTTGTTATAAAATATTCGATTGGTCGGTGAATATTCATTTTAACAGGGAATATTCGTACGACGACACAATCATTGGTGGACCCCACAACGAAAGTATTGTCGGAGTTAGAAAACGATTGAAATATGTTTTTATAAAAATAACGGCGAAAGTTTTACCGTTAACTGTTGAAATACCCGGTGATAAAAGTACAGTAATACGCGAGTTTGCATAGTAACACACGGTATTGATTATTGATGCTTACGTGAGAAGTCACTCAGTTATGCTTACGTGAGAAGTCACTCAGTTATACTCAATTATTGCATAGTATCTCACGTTATTTAATTCAATTATTGCATAATATTTTATATTATTATTTCGATAATTGAGATGACAAGTTATTTATATTATTATTTGCATAATTAACAATGTCTAGAAAGTTCTGTCGAGGAAAGGTGTTTGGTCACCTAATTGTGTGCCAATAGGGATAAATCCTTATCGGAAAGCCCCCTCTTTCCTGGGAACGATCTGGTTGTTAATATTGCGAGTTATAATAATGATGAATAAATGTTGTTAAAAATATTGAGGGAATTTTTATTAAGTATTTGTTATAAATTTTGCTTATTATTTGGACCCCCATTTACCAATTTTTCAAAATAATCGATATAAATTTATTCAATATATATATATATATATATATATATATGTGTGTGTGTGTGTGTGTGTGTGTGTGTGTGAAACTGACATATGGGGTGGGGCCCACACGTGGGATGAAAAATGAAAATGGGGTGGGGGAAGGAAACGTGTTTGGGAGGGAGTATTATTATTATATGCTTATATATATATATATATATATATATTTAAAGTTTTTATTTTATTAGAATATTTTATTGCACAGTAATGCACAATAAAATTAAATTTCAAAAAATCTTCCGCCGGTTGCGCCTGTGAATAAATATTACTGTGCATCCATGATTTTCTAATTCAAATATTATCATTCCATTCTCTTATAAATAGGATGTTTAGTTTAGAATTGAAAATCACACCAGAATCAGAAAATTCTTCTTCTATAATATTGAGTGTATTTCTTTCGAGTTTTAGAAAGCTTTGGGTGTAGAAAATAGTGAAAGTTTTGTTAAAGAATATCACCGCTATACCAGTTGGAATACTCTTCTTTCAAAGGTAAGGGATATTATTTTTGTTCAATATTCGTAAGAAATAATATTTTCTTCCATACTCTGTTGTGAGACCCCAGATTTTATGAATAAAGATTTAATTTTCTCGAAATATTTTTTTTTTATATTATGGTGTTGATTTGATGTAATGTTATAGTTGTGGGTAATATTTACAAATTTTGCAAAGTAAGCAAGTGGTTGTATAATATTCGATTGGTTGAGAAATATTCTTTTAGTCGGGAAATATCCGTACGACGGTACAATCATTGGTGGACCACACAACAGAATTATTGTTAGATAGAGAAAACGACAAAAATACTTTATGAAAATAACGACGGAAGTTTTACCGTTAACTGTTGAAACACCCGTTGTTAAAAGTATAGTAATACGCGTGGTTGCATAGTAGTACACGGTATTGATTATTGATGTTTATGTGAGAAGTCACTCAGTATTGTTCAATCGGGTATTCGGGACACTTTTCGTGTCGGAGTACTATTCACAAGTTACTATTCATGAGTTACTATTCACGAGTTACTATTCATGAGTTACTATTAACGAGTTACTATTAACGAGTTACTATTCATGAGTTACTATTCATGAGTTACTATTCACGAGTTACTATTCATGAGTTACTATTCACGAGTTACTATTCACGGTGTACTATTGATCACCCGTAAAATATATTTCTTTTCGGTCCAAATCATTTTTGGGTACAATATTATTCCATGAGGAGATGTGCTAATTTTTCATAACGTTGGTTGAAGATATAATAGTAAATCAATATGGACCTCTGGTGGAAAGTTATAATAGTGAATCAATATGGATCGCTGGTTTAAAGTTTTAATAGTAAATCAGTATGGACCGTTGCTTTAAGTTTTAATAGTAAACCAATATGGACCATCCATTTAAAAGTAAATTAATTTGGACCGTTCATGAATTAGTTACTATTCAGTCCATTTTCCTATAAATAGAAGCTCATTCCTTCATTATTTCTTATGAATTCCCTGAAACTCTATAGAGAGAAATTATAGAGAAACTATAGAAAAGTATTCTGCTACTTCCCTATTCTTATATTCAGTTTCTTTTACGGTAAGGGGTATTATTTTTTTTGTATTCACGAAGAGAACTTCTGTTATTCCATTACTTATTATTCTGTTGGATTAACCTGTATACGCGGGCTACCATATACTTGGTAAATTCTTCTATTATTTCATTATTTATTATTCTGTAGGAATATCCTGTCTGTGCGTTTTATGCCGGACCTGGTTCCATTCTTTATTATTCTGTCGGAATATCCTGTTTGTGCATTTTACGCCAGACCTGGTTCCATTCTTTATTATTCTGTTGGAATATCCTGTCTGTGCGTTTTACACTGGACCTGGTTCCGTTATTTATTATTCTGTTAGAATAACCTGTCTGTGTGGTCTATCGCATGCATGGTGATTTCTTTTGTTATTCCATTCTTTATTATACTCAGTTGGTTAAAACTTTGACTTCTATACTCCATATAATTAGTGGAATATCCTTGATATTTGCGCTTCATCCAGTATCTTTTCATGAAAATATTCTTTTGAGCATTCTTGAATTTTACTCTACAAAACAGTATCATGTTGGCAATTTGAACATTATCAGTTCCTGGATAAATTAATTCTTAAACTTGTTTTATTGAATTCTTATATCATTGTCATCATCCTCATGTTTATATTATGTTGAAAGTCATCTGTAGCCTGTAGTGCATAGATGGACTTGGTATGATTATGACCAGGGATTATTCGGTATAATCATAACCGTAATGTTACAAATGATGTGGAAAAAGTCCTCATTGGCCTATAGTGCATTGATGGACAGTTTTTGGTATGATTATGGCTATGGATTCTCTTTGGCCATAGTGCAAAGATGAATTGTTTTATGGCATGATCAGGACCGTTGATGAAAACATGATTATCTTAAGTCAGTAGTGCATGGATTATTCGTGGTCGCGATATACTAAAGAATATCCTCGGCAGAAAAGTGCGGGGTGATTCGATGATGTGGATTATTTATTAAGTCGAGTCCCAAATGATAAAAGTGATGAAAACCTTTTAAATCATAGAAGATAGTAGATTTTATTCCCTACTTGACTCTTCTAATGGATTGCTTGTTCACCGCAGTTAAACTTGATAGTTATTATATTTTATAAGTTTAACATCGTTGAAGGCTAATGATAAATTATTCGCATTATCTTAGTTATAATATTTCATCTTGGGCTAGTTGAGCTCACCTTTTCTTTCACCGTTTCTCTTCGTGAAATGAGAACGTAGCCGGGACTAGTCGGGGAACAGTGATGGTCCTAGATGGTGCATTAGTAGTCCTCACTATTCGCGTGAAATAGTGTGATAATAATTGTAATGAGGACTCCTTTTGAGTTTGTATACTCTCTAGTAGACAATATTTATATTCAAACTCACGCTTATGTTTTGTCGTATTATAGACTTACGCTTGTATTATTAAGTTGTATTTGAATTACGTACCATGTATCCGGTGACTCAAGATGGGTGATGTATATCTAATTTTGGGGGCGTCACAGTTGGTATCAAAGCTTAGGGATATGATCCCTGGCTGAGATGTGAGACAAGAACTAGTAGGGGAGAGACGTGAATTCCTTCGCTAGTATGACCTACCTAAGTTTATTTGGTATTTAATTGGCTCACGTAATATAGGGATAATATGTTACATGTCAATTAACCTTTTGTTTTGTGGCAGTATCTGAAAATGACATCCGAGAATGTTGAGAATAGCAATGGAGCACAGGAGACCATTGATTCTCAACAGATCAATAATCAGGACAATGTGCAATAGGATGGTGATAATCCTTCTGTAAACAACAACACTGATCAATTGATGAATGACGGTACATTTAAGAGCTTTTTAGAATTCATGCAACATCAGGCGAAGGCGGCTCCTGTGCATAATGCAGGAGGAAACAATGGCAACCCACGATTGGTCATCGCTAAGCAATTCAAGGAGCTGGGACCACCAGAGTTTTTGGGAAAGCGAGAACCACTTAAGGCAGAGACGTGGTTAAAGCAGATCACCAAGATATTTGATGTCTTGGGATGCTCCGAGGAGCAAAAGGTTCCCTTTGCTACCTTTATGTTGCATGAAGAGGCGATCACCGGGGGAATCAGAAAACGCACTCCAACCCGACGACTCAAGATGTCTTGGGAGAAGTTCCAAGAGCTGTTCAATGACAAGTACTTTCCTGAAAGCATTCGTCACATGAAGGAGGTGGAATTTATCAAGTTGGAGCAAAATAACATGACCGTGTCGCAGTACGAAGCCAAGTTTGCCGAGTTGTCCCGATTTGCGTCCCACTTGGTTGATAATGAAGAGAGAATGACGCAGATGTTTTTAAGAGGTTTGAAGCCGGAGATACGTCAATATCTTATTTCTCATAAACTGTGTTTGTATTCAGATGTTGTAAATAGGGCTCAGTTAGTGGAGCGCGATAACAAGTCAACGCAACCAAAAGAGAGCAGCCGGAAAAATGATAATACCGGTGATAACAGTTATCAAACCGGTGACAATAAGCATGGAGGGAATCAATATGCCAGAAATGGTAACCACTTCGATGGTAATCATGGTCAAAATAATAAGAATAGACATTTCAAGAAGAGGAGATTCAACAATGATGGAAAGACGTCAGCACCAGCACCCGTTGTTAAGGAAGGAGAATGACCACCTATCATATGCTTCAAATGCGAAGGGGAGGGACACATCAGTCCAAACTGCGCGATGTCGTCCAAAGCATGCTATAATTATGGAAGAGAAGGTTACTTAGCCTGATTTTGTTGTTCACCGAAGACAAGTTTAGCTAGGATGGAGGCACCAAAGGATGTCCAAGACAAGCAAAAGCCAGTAGTTTAAGAGAGAGCGTTTTTTTTTCGTGACGAGGAACCTGAATAAAATTATCACTGGTATGTTAGTCATAAACTCTTGCGAAGTCTATACCATGTTAGATACCTGCTTTCTACTCACTCTTTTATCAAGACCTAGTTGTGTTCAATGTTTGAAGTTAACTCTAGGAGAAGTTAGACTTTGATATATCTGTTTAAACTCGGGTTGGGAGAAACCTTCGTTACCTCCACTATTTATAAATCTTGTTCAAATCAACACTTTCATGTTACCTGTCGATCTTATCTCTTTGAAAATATTTGCCTTTGATGTGATTTTTGGAAACGATTAGTTTACTACTCATCATGCTTTTCATAAGGTTATTAGCTTTCATACTCCTAACCAACCTGTTATGCGAATTCAAAGTAACCAAAACACTAATGTCAATCATTGTCATATCAAGCCATAAATAAAGAGCCCCGATCCTTTCGTTGTTGACTTTCTTGTGTGGAATGCACCGAAGCCAGACTTTCTGTAGGCAACGTCGTGAATGACGGTGACAAGTTGATAGGTATCAATGTGACGTGTTATCCAAGTCTTGGATGAGAGTCACGGTTTTGAATGATATTTCTATTGTTAATAAATTTCCTGACGTATTCTTGAAGACTTCTTAGCCTACCCCTAGAGCGTGAAATCGAATTTTGTATTAACCCCAATACAAAACCCATTTCTAAAACCCTCAAATATTTTCTTCATCTAAAACGAACGTGTAATGTGCCAAAGACGTTGGCTCTAGCTGTTGAAGATTACGATCGTACCATTCAATATCATCGTGGGAAAAATGAACGTGGTACCTGACGCGTTGAGTAGAAGATCGTATGCGTTTGCGAGTGTGATGTTGTTAACACAAAGACCCATTTTGTATAATTACAAATGATGGAGATAGAGTTAAAGACTATAGGGATCCACGTGAAGATAATGAATATACAATTAGAATTTACTTGAATCGATAAAGTTAAAGCTACTCAAGCTACATACTCAAAGCTGATGAATGTGAAGAAGAAGGTTCAAGAGGGCGTTATTCTAGAAGCAAGAATCGATGAAGAGAGGAAATCTCAACCCTCGATTTTATTGGCCCATTTGAAATCCTTGATCAAGTAGGAACTATGGCCTATAGACTCGTTTTACCGCCAAGTATGTCGCGTGTTCATAATGGTTTTTTCACGTATCGATGTTACATAAATATGTGGATGACCCGAACCACATTATTGAATTAAAACTAGACGAGATAACAGAAGATTTAACGTATGAGGAGCTACGTGTTAAAATCTTGGATAAGAATGATCTTATTCAACACTCAAAGGTTATACCTCAAGAGTTAGAATTTGAAGTGAAGTCAAGGTATCCTCACCTATTTGGCATACCAGGTACGTACGTAAATATCAAGGGCGAAATTTCATAAGGAGGGGAGATTGTGAGACCCCAGATTTTATGAATAAAGATTTAATTTTCTCGAAATAATTTTTTTTTATATTATGGTGTTGATTTGATGTAATGTTATAGTTGTGGGTAATATTTACAAATTTTTCAAAGTAAGCAAGTGGTTGTATAATATTCGATTGGTTCTGGAAATATTCTTTTAGTAGGGAAATATCCGCATTTACTCAAGATAATCATTGGTGGACCCCACAATGTAATTATTGTCGGATAGAAAAAATGACAAAAATATTTTATGAAATTAACGGCGGAAGTTTTACCGTTAACTGTTGAAACACCCGGTGTTAAAAGCATAGTAATACGCGTGGTTGCATAGTAGTACACGGTATTGATTATTGATGCTTATGTGAGAAGTCACTCAGTATTGTTCAATCGGGTATTCAGGACACTTTTTGTGTCGGAGTACTATTCACGAGTTACTATTCATGAGTTACTATTCACGAGTTAGTATTCACGAGTTACTATTCACGAGTTACTATTCACGGAGTACTATTGATCACCCGTAAAATATATTTCTTTTCGGTCCATATTATTTTTGGGTACAATATTATTCCATGAGGAGATGTGCTAATTTTTCGAATCATTGGTTGAGATATAATAGTAAAACAATATGGACAAATTGGTGGAAAGTTATAATAGTGAATCAATATGGATCATTTGGTTTAAAGTTTTAATAGTAAATCAAGATGGATTTGTTGCTTTAAGTTTTAATAGTAAACCAATATGGATCATCCGCTTAAAAGTAAATCAATCTGGACCGCTTCATGAATTAGTTACTATTCACCCATTTTCCTATAAATAAGCTCATTCCTTCATTATTTCTTACGAATTCATTGAAACTCTAGAGAGAGAAATTATAGAGAAACTATAGAAAAGTATTCTCGCTACTTCCCTACTCTTATATTCAGCTTTTTACTTAAGGGGTATTATTTCTTTTGTATTCATGAAGAGAACTTCATTATTCCATTATTTATTATTCTTTTAGAATAACTCAGATACGCTGCTCTCCCCCTATACTTGGTGAAATTCTTCTATTATTTCATTATTTATTATTCTTTCTAATATTTTGTCTATGCGTTTTTATGCTGGGACCTAGTTCCATTCTTTATTATTCTCGTTGAATATCCTTTCATGCGCTTTCTGTTGGACTCGGTTCCATTCTTTATTATTCTCATTGAATATGTTGTTCATACGCTTTTTTTACTTTTGACCGGGTTCATTATTTATTAATCTGTTGGAATAACTGCATATGCGGCCTATCGCATGCATGGTGATTTCTTTTGTTATTCCATTCTTTATTATACTCAATTTGCTTAAAACTTTGACTTCTATACTCCATGAAATTAGTGGAATATCCTTGATATTTGCGCTTCATCCAAAGATTTTTCATGAAAATATTCTTCTCGAGCATTCTTGAATTTTACCCTACAAAGCAAAGATTATCATGTTGACAATTTGAACGTTATCGGTTCTCGGATAAATTAATTCTTGAACTTGTTTTATTGAATTCTTATATCATTGTCATCATCCTAATGTTTATATTATGTTGAAAGTCATCTGTGGCACTGGTAGTGCATAGATGGACTTGGTATGATTATGACAGTGGGATTATTCGGTATAATCATAACCGTAATGTTACAAATGATGTGGAAAAAGTCCTCATCGTCTGCGTAGTGCATTAATGGACGCTTTTTTGGTATGATTAAGACTATGGATTATCTTTGGTCGTAGTGCAAAGATGAATTGTTTTATGGCATGATCAGGACCGTTGATAATGTTAGGTTTGTAATATTCATGGGCGCAATCAAATTGCACAAATTAAGCGGAAACGTGGAAAATCAGAGTTTAAAAAATTTACAAACCATATACCCGGATCACCCTTTATGCATAATTATTAATTAAACGAAAAGATAAAGAATAAAATCATACCCTTGAAGATCGAGCTTCCTCAGGTACAAGTTCACCTCCAATCCTTTCGCGTTCAATCTTGAATCCACCGGGTTTGGTTCCTTCCTTTGATCAACGTTAGCCACCCAAATGTTTGGCCTCTAGAGGTGATCCACCAAGGAAAAATAAAGATTCAAGAAGAAGGGTGGTTGGCTAAACCCTAGTTTTTCTATCTCTATAGAAAGGGTGTACTCTCCCAACAATTGGAATTATGTCGTATGTTGAAAAAGTCAACAACCCCCTCCACCCATAATAAGACTCCTCTTATTTATTGATGTGGGCAACCCTCCTTAACAATTAAGAAATTGGGTTTTATTTAATTAATTAAATTCTTTTAATTAATTAAGCTCCTTAATCTTATTAGGGATAATTAATTAAACTCTTTTAATTAATTTTCCTTCCTAATCCAATTAGGAATAAATGAGAGTACTTATATTAAATTAATTCCTAAACTCTTTTAGAAATTAAAATAATAATAATTGTAATAATATTAATAAGACTCCTCTTATTAATTTATATTTAATATTTCTAAAATATTAAATAATAAATATTAAGCTATTTAATTTATTCTATCACCATAGATTAAATTAAATATACATAACATATTATTACGATTATGCCATTAACTTCTTAAATAATTATTCTTCCTTTTATGGTGTGACCCTTTAGGTTCTCCATATTAAACCTATTGTGAATAAATCAATTAGAACAATTCTAATCTTATTTAAATAAATAAATTAAACAATTAATTTATTTAAATAAATAATATTTATTCTACAATAGGGATAAGCCTCCTCCTAACGATCAACGACTTTCCGGATAATATAGATTTCAACATTAATCATTAAAGAACCTTTGAGTAAATAGTTACTGTGACAATTCAATCCTTCCACCATACAATGTCCCAATTAAATATAAGACATGGAATTACTTTGCAAGTCTTATTTTATTTAATTATATGTATTTCGATCCTTAAATGCACAACTCCAAATAATGCAAATTAGAAACTCCTTTCTAATTTCATTACATCTTAACCAAGGACTACCGGGTTGTCATTTATCGAATCACATAGGACATTTCTCTTCTTTTATTAGAAGTGGTAGATTCTTTATCGATCATACATTATCTCCATGTACAACTTATTATACCCAAGCATACGCTTTGATATACCCTAAGGGTCTTAAGGAATAAGTCAAAGTATAACTCATCATACACAAGATACTATGATGATCTCAAGTCCAAGGATCACTTGTACTACTATCACTACAGAATTCCTATTGACAGTGCAAATAAAACTCCATTAGGTATTCCTTAGCGAGCCAATGCTCGATGAACTTATTCTCTAATAAGCACCTACATACTTGCTTTAGTGTCTCCACACAAATGATCATGAGATCAATCATCCTCATCCAATGAGCAAGCAACGTGTGTACCAATCTATCCGGGATTCACTAATCCCCAATTTAGTAATCCAATGATTGGGAACTATTTTAGTTTTAAGCTTTCTAAGAATTTAGATCTCATTAGAATGATCATCATCATTATTCTAAAAGCATTGCTTAAAATTATGGGTTTATCACATATTATAAAACAAAGATCATGTAGATAATTAAAAGCCTTTAATAAATTAATACTTTTTATTAATAAATGAATAAGATTGTTACAAAGTATATGCTTTATCATCAAACATGATTGGCTTGTGTGCATACTACTTTCAATCTCTCACTTGCACTAAAGCCAATCGTCATGGTATCTTATACTCTTCTTCTCTAAGTGACGATTATCCTGCTGTTGGATAAGCTTTAGTTAATAGATATGTAATGTTGTTCTTGAGAGTCCACTATCTCTATAGTGATTTCCCATCTTTCAATGATTCTAATAATCAAATGAAAGTGCCACAACACATGTTTAGATCCAAGATGAGACTTGGGAACTATTCCTAGTTCTCAGAATGAACTTTTCATCCAAACAATCAACTTGTAGCTTCATTTATAGCTATATACTTTGTCTTTATCACTAAACCAAAGAACTCTTTCTTTGTTTGAAACCTTTCCAATTCATCGCACCACCTTGCTCAAGGTAACCTTTACCTTAAAGTGGATTTTACATCATCTTGGTCCGTCTCAAAAACTTGAGTCTGTTAAGCCCTCTAGTTTTAATTCAGACCCACCATGTATGCTCACATCTTTAGTGCCGGTTAAGAACTTTAAGATGTTTTTCACTGAATCATAGTGAACTTCTCCAGAATATGACTGATCAACATCAAGTCTCGTACATTTCATTGCATACATGATTGTCACTCATGCGACCTCTCTTTTCAGGAGTCTGTGGGGACTATTAAGAGAGATACACTCCATAGCTCATCGACATGAGACATCTCTTGGAGTTTGCCATGCTAAACGACTTTAGCATCAAATGAATATACGTTCCTTGGGTTAAGTCGAGCATCCTGTTGTATCTATCTTTATAGATTTTATCCCCAATTAAGATACTCTTCCCAAATCATTCATGGAGGAATGTTTAGACAACTTTATCATTACTGATTGTAGCATTAGTATGTCATTCCTTATCCGTAGTATATCAACATATAATATTAGGAATGTCACGATGCTCCCACTGACCCTTTTGTACATACTAGAACTCTTACCTCATCGTATGTAACTCTAGATCATCATCTTCTATGATGCGTACCTCATCATCATCATCCATGATGAATCCATACCTCCTAGGTATCTTCTGGTACTATTCCGTTTTACGATTCTTTGTGGTACAATAGGTCTATCTATAGGTTCCTCTTATTTGACTTATAGTGTTTTGTGGTTCTTGAACTCTTCAAGATCTATTATCCTCCCACTAGCCCCTTCAATGATAAACATCTTTATCTTAGAAGGCAGCGTGTTTTACAACAAACACCTTTTGCTAAGTAGAATTATAGAACATATACCCTAAACTTACTTTAGGATGTCCCACAAATCGACACTTGTCAAATCTTGTCCCAAGCTTATCCTTCGAAACCTTTTCACATAAGTTGGACAACCCCTTATCTTAACATACTTAAGATTAGGAATCCTCCCTATCCATAACTTTTATGGAGTCTTGGGGCTGGATTTTTAGGTTACCCTTTCGTAGATATGCAGCCATTCCTAGGACATTATCCCAGAAGGATACTGGAATGTCAGTAAAATCATTATGGATCGCACCATGTCCAACAAGGTACGATTTTCATTCAGATACATCAATCAATTATTGCATATCAGGATGTGTCCATTATGAGAAAACTATTTGAGATGATCTAGAAACTTATTGCACAAGTATTCCTTCCTTGATCCGATCAAAGAATCCTAATACTTTGCCAATTTGTTTTACTTTTGAATTCTTTGAACCTTTCAAATAATTCACACTTGTATTTCAGTAAATACATATATTCAACTCTTTGAATGATCATCTCCTTTTCTTATACTAGTTTGTTCAATTTAAAAATAATTTTTATGTAAGTCAAGTATACAAAATTTATTAAGTAATATTCCAGCTTCTATACAAAACATTATTATTATAAATAGAACAACAATTGTTCTTAATTATAATACCAAAAATTTCATTGTCAACAATAAAATGGAAATAATATTTTCAACGAGAACTGGAATACAATAACAACTTATTGACTTAATAGACTTGCTAGTGGCATTGCTAAACTATAAGTTCCTATGGCTAATCAAAGAACCTTTGCTTCATTTTCCACATATAGGATTACTTATATTTGTTTAGCTTTCTACTTACTGCTTGGTCCTTCATAAATCTATATTTATGATAACCAAAGTCGATATCCAATACCCAAGTAGAACCTCGACTTAAAGAAAATTTATTTCAATCATGAACAAAAATCGTATTATAAATCAAACTTCACTAAGCTTCTTTGGTTAGCCTCTGCAAGATGCTTCTCGCAGCTTTCTTTCCAAAGGTCTCGAGCTTATTGCGAAGGAAGCAAACTCCTTTGCTATCCGTGTCGGTTTTGCTCTTATTATCCTTTGTTTACGCCTTTTTCTGCTTACCTTCTTTGAATCGTTCTTATTTTCGTAAGATTCTTTGTCCCCTCACGAGTAAGACATGGTCTTTCTTGGTTGGAAAGTGACTCTCAACATTTTTCAATATGTTAAGCAATCGGAAATTGATATCTAGCTTGTTCATATAAAAATTTCACAACAATTGTGAAAGGAATCCGAGATCGAGTGCAAGATCAAATCTTGGGTCAACTCTCCATCCATGACAAAACTCGTTGTCCTAATTGATCAATCAAATTGATAATGTTAAGGACTTTTATCTCATCTTCAGTAGTGTCATCTGGTCATTCTAGATCGGAAGAGCTCCTTAGATATCGATATCTATCAATCCTACTTTCCTCACCATCAACTACTTGATGTGCGGGAATATAGTAGAAGCATCCATAGTTTCATCTTGTGACTGAAGCTCATTACTCATGGATGCGAGCATGATGCATTGAGCCAATCGTGCATCATCTTGCCACTTTCTAAAAGTAGCAATGTCTTCCTCGGAGGCATTATGCGCAACCATTGCGAGGATAGGCGTATTAAGGACATAAGATAACTTTTTCGATACCATGAGAACTATTCTCAAATTCCTTAACC
The DNA here is from genome assembly GCA_020205615.1 of Panax quinquefolius. Classification (NCBI taxonomy): domain Eukaryota; kingdom Viridiplantae; phylum Streptophyta; class Magnoliopsida; order Apiales; family Araliaceae; genus Panax; species Panax quinquefolius. The sequence continues at coordinate 121,180,820 of CM035160.1, read as the reverse complement.
AATCCGCTTTAATTCGGTTTGGTTAATTTAGCATTTAATATGCTTCGATGATAGTAATTTTAGACATTGTAAAATTACAGAAATGAATTTGTAATTAACAACATTTAAACATACATTCTTTTATTAATTACCAAAATAATTTAGGTCTTGTTTTAAATTGGTATCTCCCACTATTTTCTTCAAACTATATTACCCTCACTTATATAGTTCGGCAAAAAAATCTAATTAAAGATTTGCTAGTGAGAATAAGGATCCCATTTCAAATGTATATAGCCTTGTGGTGACACAACAAACTATATATAAATAAATAGGTAGACAACTTTTGTCAATTACATCAACTATGCAACTCCTTGTATTTTGCCTCTTAGATTATTTTGATCAGTGGTGGCACATCCGAATCAAAATTATCCAAGTTAAGTCCAACCTAGCACTCCATATATTCAAAAAAAAAAATATCATCCTTGTGGTGACACAACAAAACAATATTGTTCAATTTTCTTTATAAGCATCAAATGTGATAAATTAACATCTTAAATACTTAATACTTGCCTTGTGGTGACACAACAAACTCATATTAAATATTTAATACTCTATTAATTTTATCATGCTAGAAGGCGACGCTCGATATTCCAAATATCTTTGAACGCTTTAGGACTTAATATAAAAATTGAGGGGTTTGTTATTAAATTGTCTCATCTTGTTTAGCGCATGCATTACATATATATATAAATACGCGTCGTATTAATGAACATGCGAAGCATGTTTGCATAATATATAATATATATAGTATAAGCATGCACATATAGAATACTATATTCTACCCGGATTGATTATGGACTTTTATTCTAGTTTGGTTCACTAGAGCCACCAAGTGAACCAAAAGGTCAAACCTTAGGGTGCAAGAAATAATATTTAAATATAACTATTACATTTAAACCTGGGCTCCATTACAAACGGGTCTTCAAGCGCCTTGCTTGCCCTTGATCTCTAATTCTTCAAAATTAATTCTAAATATTCCTATTACAAAACTATTTTAAAATAAATAGAAACCTTGATCGTGATCGAGGGAAGTACATAGGAGAGAGATAGAATTTACAATAAGAAAAATTAGAGAAGACGAGTCTGTGAGACCCCATTTAATAAAACCCATACATTCATGCATCCAACTAAAATAAAATCCAATCATATTGGTCAATAGTCCATAATCAATCCCATTTATTATCATACACATCACCATATGCATCAATAAATAACATTCATCTCATGAATAATAAACATTTAATATATATATTGATATCATTTAATGGGCAAATTTAGTTAGTATAAAATCTATTTTTGAATCAAAATAAACTCCTTTATTTTAATTCAAATTTAAATCAAAATAAAACTATTTTATTTTAATTTATCCTATTTTGAATAAAATAAACTATTTTATTTTAATCAAAATCTTTAATCAAAATAAACTCTTTTATTTTAATTAATTATGGAATCCAATTCCATGTAAAAAAATAATCTTTAATTAAAATAAACTCTTTTATTTTAATTAATTATGGAATCCAATTCCATGTAAGAAAAAAAAAATCTTTTATTTAAAGGAAACACGGATATTCTTTCCTATTCACAAATAAACTCCTTTATTTTGAATAATATGAAATCTTATTCCATATTTAAATAAACTCCTTTATTTAAGGAAACACGGATTTTCTTTCCTATTCACAAATAAACTCTTTTATTTTGAATAATATGAAATCTATTTCATATCTAAATAAACTCCTTTATTTAAGGAAACATGGATTCTCTTTCCTATTCTCAAATAAACTCTTTTATTTTGAATAATATGAAATCCTATTTCATATCTAAATAAACTCATTTATTTAAGGAAAGATGGATTTACTTCCCTATTCACAAATAAACTCCTTTATTTTAGGAAAAATAAAATCCAATTTCAACTCCAATTAGTTATTATGGAATCCAATTCCAACTCTAATTAGTTAGCATGAAATTCTAATTTTAAAATTAAAATAAACTCTTTTATTTTAATATTTAAAATAAAACTTTTATTTTAAAATTAAAATAAATATTATTTTAATTATAAAATTATTAAGAATAATATATTATAAAATAATAAAATAACCGAATATATATATATATAAAACCGTTCTCGATTTCCGTGCCATGCTTACAAAAAAATAAAAATGTGCTGCTTTCTTATTTACAGAAAAAAATGCGGCACCTTCCTGCATGATATCCATGCCTTGAAAACCGTGGCCTTAATTTTTCTTTGATTTCCCAATTAACTTATTTTCCGTGCTGCATGTACTTGAACAAAACAAAAAAAACGGCAACTTGTTGCCTTAAAAAAATAATTCGGCCTTTTTTTTTTTTTTTTTTAAATTTTATATAATAAAATTATGCCCAATTAAATTGTTCTAAACACATATCAATATACATATCAAATTAAAACAATTAATAATTCGCATAAAGGTTTGGCTCTGATGCCACTGTTAGGTTTGTAATATTCATGGGCGCAATCAAATTGCACAAATTAAGCGGAAACGTGGAAAATCAGAGTTTAAAAAATTTACAAACCATATACCCGGATCACCCTTTATGCATAATTATTAATTAAACGAAAAGATAAAGAATAAAATCATACCCTTGAAGATCGAGCTTCCTCGTACACAAGTTCACCTCCAATCCTTTCGCTTCAATCTTGAATCCACCGGTTTGGTTCCTTCCTTTGATCAACGTTAGCCACCCAAATGTTTGGCCTCTGGGGTGATCCACCAAGGAAAAATAAAGATTCAAGAAGAAGGGTGGTTGGCTAAACCCTAGTTTTTCTATCTCTATATAGAAGGTGTACTCTCCCAACAATTGGAATTATGTCGTATGTTGAAAAAATTCAACAACCCCTCCACCCATAATAAGACTCCTCTTATTTATTGATGTGGGCAACCCTCCTTAACAATTAAGAAATTGGGTTTTATTTAATTAATTAAATTCTTTTAATTAATTAAGCTCCTTAATCTTATTAGGGATAATTAATTAAACTCTTTTAATTAATTTTCCTTCCTAATCCAATTAGGAATAAATGAGAGTACTTATATTAAATTAATTCCTAAACTCTTTTAGAAATTAAAATAATAATAATTGTAATAATATTAATAAGACTCCTCTTATTAATTTATATTTAATATTTCTAAAATATTAAATAATAAATATTAAGCTATTTAATTTATTCTATCACCATAGATTAAATTAAATATACATAACATATTATTACGATTATGCCATTAACTTCTTAAATAATTATTCTTCCTTTTATGGTGTGACCCTTTAGGTTCTCCATATTAAACCGGTTGTGAATAAATCAATTAGAACAATTCTAATCTTATTTAAATAAATAAATTAAACAATTAATTTATTTAAATAAATAATATTTATTCTACAATAGGATAAGCCTCCTAGCGATCAACGACTTTCCGGATAATATAGATTTCAACATTAATCATTAAAGAACCTTTGAGTAAATAGTTACCGTACAATTCAATCCTTCCACCATACAATGTCCCAATTAAATATAAGACATGGAATTCTTGTCAAGTCTTATTTTATTTAATTATATATATTTCGATCCTTAAATGCATGAACTCCAAATAATGCAAATTAGAAACTCCTTTCTAATTTCATTCATCTTAACCAAGGACTACTTGGGTTGTCATTTATCGAATCACATAGGACATTTCTCTTCTTTATTAGAAGTGGTAGATTCTTTATTGATCATACATTATCTCCATGTACACTTATTATACCCAAGCATACGCTTTGATATACCCTAAGGGTCTTAAGGAATAAGTCAAAGTATAACTCATCATACACAAGATACTATGATGATCTCAAGTCCAAGGATCACTTGTACTACTATCACTACAGAATTCCTATTGACGAGCAAATAAAAAAACTCAATTAGGTATCCCTTAGCGAGCCACGTTCGATGAACTTATTCTCTAATAAGCACCTACATACTTGCTTTAGTGTCTCCACACAAATGATCATGAGATCAATCATCCTCATCCAATGAAGCAAGCAACGTGTGTACCAATCTATCCGGATTCACTAATCCCCAATTTAGTAATCCAATGATTGGGAACTATTTTAGTTTTAAGCTTTCTAAGAATTTAGATCTCATTAGAATGATCATCATCATTATTCTAAAAGCATTGCTTAAAACTATGGGTTTATCACATATTATAAAACAGCATCATGTAGATAATTAAAAGCCTTTAATAAATTAATACTTTTTATTAATAAATGAATAAGATTGTTACAAAGTATATGCTTTATCATCAAGCATGATTGGCTTGTGTGCATACTACTTTCAGATAAAAATATGATTATCTTAAGCCGTAGTGCATGGATAGTTCGTGGTCGTGATACTAATGAATATCCTTGGCCGTAGTGCAGGGGTGATTCGATGATGTGGATTATTTATTAAGCTGAGTCCCAGCAATAAAAGTGATGAAAAACCTTTTAAATCATAGAAGATAGTAGATTTTATTCCCTACTTTACTCTTCTAATGGATTGCTTGTTCCGTTGCAGTTAAACTTGATAGTTATTAAATTTTATAAGTTTAACACTGTTGAAGGATAACGATAAATTATTCTGCATTATCATAGTCATAATATTTCTTACTAGGCTAGTTGAGCTCACCCTTTCTTTCACTGTTCTCTTCAGGAAATGAGAACGTAGCTGGGACTAGTCGGGGAACAGAGTGGTGGTCCTAGATGGTACATTAATAGTCCTCACTATTCTGTGAAATAGTGTGATAATAATTGTAATGAGGACTCCTTTTGAGTTTGTATACTCTCTAGTAGACAATATTTGTATTCAAACTCACAGTTTATGTTTTGTCGTATTGTACACGACAGTTGTATTATTAAGTTGTATTATAATTCTGTACCATGTATCTGGCGACTCAAGATGGGTGATGTATACCTAATTTTGGGGGCGTCATATCTGTAGTATGTAGGTAATATTATTTCGTTTCAGATTTCTAATTCTACACTTATTTTGTTAAGTTTTGGCTTCTATACTACATCAAATTAGTAGAATATCCTTGAAATTTGTGCTTCATCCAGTATCTTTTCATGAAAATATTATTCTGAGCATTCTTGATAATTTTTAACCTTTTCATACTGGAGTACTATCCACATGGTACTATTCACGAAGTACTATTCATGGGATACTATTCACTCGGTTACTATTCACTTGGGTTACTATTCATGACAAAAATGTATTTCTTTTCGGTCCAAATCAATTTTGATACAATATTATTCTTGAATTTTACTCCACAAAGCAGTATCATGTTGACAATTTGGACATTTTTGAATTCTGGATAAATTAAATTATAGATCTTTAAAATTTATCCTTTGCTTTCATTTAATTGAATTCTTATATCATTGACATCATCCTCGTGCTTATATTATGATGAAAGTCATCTTTGGCACAAGTGCATAGATGGACTATTGATTGGTATGATTATGACCAGGGATCTTTCAGTATAATCATGACCCGTAATGTTACAAATGATGTGGTAAAAGTCCTCATTAGCCCATAGTGCATTGATGGACATTTGTTGGCATGATCATGACCATTGATGATTACACGAATATCTTTGGCCTTTAGTGCATGGATAATTCGTGGACGTGATACTAATGAATATCATTGTCATGTTGTGCAGGAATGATTTGATGATGTGGATTATTTATTAACCCGGGTCTCAGCGATAAAATTGTAGATAAACTTTTTAAATCATAGAAGATAATAGATATCATGCTCTACTTGACTCTTCTAATGGATTGCTTGTTCCGCTGCAATTAAAGTTGATGTTTATTATATTTTATCAGTTTAACACTGTTGAAGGCTAACGATAATTTATTTTGCATTATCTTAGTCATAATATTTCTTACTGAGCTAGTTGAGCTCACCCTTTTTGCTTTCATTGTTCTCTTCAGGAAATGAGAACGTAGTCGGGACTAGTCGGGGAATGGAGTGACAGTCCGAGATGGTTGTTTTAGTAGTCCTCACTATTTCGTGTGCTAATAAATGTAATGAGGATTGAATTTGAGTTTGGATATTGTCTACGAGGCAATATTCGTGTAAAAACTCTCAGCTCATGTTGTATAATTAAGTTTGTATTTGTATTCGGTACCATGTATTTGGAAACTCAAGATGGGTGATTTATACCTATTTTGGGGGCATCACAGTTCGTCTAAGTTAAGATAAATGGAGTTACTGTTTCCAAATCTAATGCTTACAGATGCTTCTAGATTTTTTGTAACATCCTCCAATTGGTGATTAGATCCTTTTACCCTTTTAGGTACGACATCTTACAGTGTCCAATTCTCCGGAATTGTTATCTCATCCCACTTTAAAGTTTTAGGGACTAAAATGTTAGCTTTCAAAGGATTAGTTTGAAACACTGTAGTTTCTCCTCTACAATCTTTAATAAAATTACTCTTTAGATTAATATATGGAGTAATATTATTCATAAATTTAATATAGATTCTATATATAAGTGCCATGTTAGATGACAAAAGTCCATATCAAAACCTGACATTTGTAAAGTCAATGTTAAGGTTTTGAGAATCGTGGGATCAAACAATGGGTCTGAAAAGTTTGGAAATCTATTAAAGTAAATTGGTCCTTCAGAAAGGAATGAAGTAAAACTGTAACACCCCAGTCCCACATCGAAAGATAGGGGAAAACTTTGTCTGCATATAAGGAAATAAGTTACTACCAATAGTACCTTCAAGTCATGACCTTTTGGGTGAGCCTGTGGTGGGCTACGATGACCCAAGAAGATACTATTGGGCCAGTGGTTTAAGGACCTTATTTGGATGGATTTGATTTGATTCGAACTTGGGATTTGGCCCAAGATGTGATGCCCCCAAAATAGGTATACAACACCCATTCTGAGTCGCCAAATACATGGTACAGAAAGCAAACTACAACTTTAATAATACAATTGTCGTGCAAAATACGACAACACATACTGTGAGTTTAAATACAAATATTATCTTCTAGACAATATACATACTCAAATAAGTTCTCATTACAATTATTCAAACACTATTTTACGAAAATAGTGAGGACTGCTAAAACATCTTTCTAGAACCATCACTCCATACCCTTTATTAGATCCTCGCTATGTTCTCACCTCCCGAGAAGAAAAATGGAACAAAAAGGAAAAGGGTGAGTTCAACTAGCCCAAGAAGAAATATTATGACTAAGATAATATACAACAAATTATCATTAGTCTTCAACAGAGGAAAAATCTGATAAAATATAATGGACAACAAGTTTTAGATCAACAACTGCGCAATGAATAAAGAATCCATTAGAAGAGTCAAGTGAAGAAATGAGTTCTACTATCTTCTAAGATTTAAAAGTCCATCATCAATATTTTATCCCTGTAACAACAATCAATATACATCTTTAATCAAATTTTCATCTTTGCACTACAGGCCAAAGATATTCATTTGTATCACCAGTTGGTCATGTTCATCTCAACACCTGTTCATCTTTGCACTACGGGCCAAAGATATTCATTAGGTAATCATTCATCTTTGCACTACAAGCCAAAGATATTCATCAGTTAATCATTCATCTTTGCACTACAGACAAAGATATTCAGTAATATCATCATTTAGGACTGAGGATGATGAAAAATATATTAAAGAAAACGAATCTAGTGAAACAAAATAACAAATATTAGAGATTCGTATTACAGTTTATCCAAGATCAATAATACTCCATAATAACCAATTTTGAAGCAAAATTCAAGAATAAAGATCAAAACATGGATACAATCAAAGATAGTAACCATAATAGACATCTTGACACAAAAGGAGAAAATTTTATTTTTCTATTGAATAGTCTTAGTATTTAGAATATTACCGTGATATCGTGAATAAGACAGTATCGTGAATAAGAACTCCCACACAAAAAGTTCCAAATTTGATAAAAAGTTCATACCTATATTTCGGCATAATGATATTGAAGAAAATATCATTTTAAGAAGAAAATAACATCCCTTACCTCAAAAAGATAGTACTTCTGACTGGAATACTGGATATAGTGCTGAAGGAACTTGCACCGTATAGAAACACTCAAAGTATCAAAATACTCACAAGAATACGCTCGATAATATATAGAGAGAAAGAGAGAAAACTTGTTTCTGGTGTGATTTTCAATTCTAACCTAAGCACCCTATTTATAGGAAATTGCTTAGAACATCAAAGCAAAAAATTTAATATAATATAATTATATTTATAAAAATGTCAAGCCCGCCTCTTGAATCTGAATTCAATCACCTTGCACATGTTTAATGCAGCCCACCAAGCAAAAAAAACGATTTTGTAATTAAAAATAATTAAAACTTTCAAAAATCAATTATTTCGAAACTTCGGAACTTCAATAATTCATAATAAATAGCCCTTTTATCAGAAAAATTCGAACCACATGTTTTTTCCATTGGAAATTTCATTCTCTACAACTTTGTAAGTTTAAGTTTTTCCAAATTTCAAACAGAATTTGATCGAAATCCACAAATGCATTTATTTTACTGTGCTATAATCAAATTTCAACAAGAAATGGGCCCATAGACATGTTTAACATGTTTTAAACAACTTTTGCAACAAAAATACTCGCTCTCCTCATATACTCATATATCCCACATTCATTGTAAAATATCATCATTATTATATTATAATAATATAATAAAATATTATTTTATCGGAAAAGATAAAATATCAATTTTAACAATTGCCACTTTAAAAATTTCTCCATCTATATCCACATAAAATCAATATTTTCCTCATCATATAAATCAATAATTAATTATTCACAAATAATATTACGTAATCACAATCTGAATAACCAGCCGCTAGTTCTGGAAAGAGGGGGCTTTCCATTAAGAATTTTTCCTTCTTCGCCCTTGATTAGGTGACCAAACCTCCCTGAAGCGAACTTTCTAGACATTGCCAATAATGTTATCTAATAATATTATTCAGATAATATGAATTATTGCTCAGATAATGGAAAATACTATGTAGTGACAATTATTGAAACAACAGTAATATAGAATATCAATGCAACAATTATTGAATCAATAAAATACTGAACAATAATTACTGTAACAATTATTGAGTAGTGCCTTCTTACGTAAGAATCAATAATTGGTGCAATACCGTGTGCTACTGCGCAACAACACATATTACTATGTTTTAACCACCGGGTATTCCAACCGTATTAATGGTAACAACTGCGCCGTTATTTATAAACAACTTATACTTTTCGTTTTCTTCATCCAATCGCTTTCCGTTATGGGGCCCACACAAAGGTCATACATCGTAATTTAATATTGCCCGACGGTAAGAATATTCCACGACCAAACGAATATTCACGACAACAATGATGAATATTTTATAACCACTTGCTTATTTGAAATATTTGCGCATTTTACCCATAACTAACCACATTAATCAAATCAACCCTTACTATTTCAAAATGATAAATAGAGGAAATTAAATTTCATTTATTAATAATTTGGGGTCTTACACAAGATTTGTTTCCGGACTCGGGATATGTAATACTCAAATATAATTGAGTCTAAGTAAAGGTTATGAAATAAAACTTACAATAATTTATTATGAAGAATGGTAGTAGTGGTAATAAATAAAACCTATATTAAGGTAATGTGCTGAAGATATTCGATGATAAAGTTTGAAAAGAGATTTGGTGAAAACTGAGTAAGGGAGATTTCGTTGATTTCGAGGACGGAGTCCTTATAAGGGGGAAAGGATGTGACAATCCAAATTTTTATAAGTTATTAAAATAGGAATTTAATAATTAAAATTCTTATTATGAGATGTTTTGAGTTTGAGTATTTATATATCGTCTATATATTTTGAAATATGTGATCTCAAAAGTGAAGAGAAATATATATTCATATATTGGGAAAGTAAGGTTTAATAGTTATAATTAACTATTGAAGAAATTAAATGAATTTTGTAATTAATTTTAAATATTTATTGAATTAAATAAATATTTTAATTTATTTATTTATTGAGATAAATAAATAATTGATGAATTATGGTGCATTAATTTAGTAATGAAATTGAATAATGGTAATTTTATTTGAAAGATTTAATTTAATGAAATAATTAAATTGTTTAATATTAAAGAAAATAAGTAAATTAAATAAAGCGATGTTTAAGTCTATTTTATTAATTAAATTAGATATATAATTAGATATTAATCATCAGAATAATTATAATAAAAATTATAATTATAATTATTATTGTAAGTTATGTAAATTGGTTACAGGTGTGACAAATAAAAACTATATAATATAATATTATTAAAATAATCTAGTATGGGGAAAATTGTGTGTAGCCAAACAAGGCCTTGTGGCCTTTTGTTTTTTTTTAACTGACGCCTATTGGGTTTTTATAACTGATGTACGTGAGAGAGAGGGGAGTCAGTTTATTTTACGCATTCTATTTGTGCCTAAGGCTAAATAACAGAAGGTTAGAGAGAGAGCTTAGTGAGAAGAGAGAATTACAGAGATTTTAGAGAAGGAAGAAGGAAGCACAGAGGAAAATTGAGGTTGAGAGCTTGAGAGAACTCTTTGAGATTGTCAAGAGGAAGAGAAGGGTTTGCTAAATCAAGGTATAATCTACTCTAATCTTAACTTCTAAATTTCTATTTGTGGTTGTGTGGGATTGATATATATACATGTATGAAGGGTTTATAATTTGTTAATCATCATATATGAGTGTTGTTTGAGTATCAAACACGTGAAATTAGGATTGTAGGATGAAATTGAAATAACAGTGGTTATGTATGAAAATGGCTTAGTAAGTCCAAAATTTTATATTCAATCTTTGATAGATTATGTTAATTGGTTATATATTATGTTAGTATATCAAGAAACGAAAATAATGTAGTTGGAATGGTGTCAATTGGTTAAGAAACAAAGATTTGGTAATTGAATTCGCTAAACATGTTAAAACTTGAAAGTTTTGTATGAACATGTGTTTTGGGTCAAGATTTAGGCTACTTAGTGTTTATGTAAATTGTTATAATTCTAGTATGTTGTAGTTCTATGAATTACGAATCCATAGAATCGAAAACGGACTAATTTGGATGTGTATAACTCAAGTAATGAAGATTAATTAGAGAAAAGGTTCAAAAAATTACAAAAACTGTAACTTGGTCGAAGCCAAGCATTGGCGCGCTGCCCAGCATTGTTAGATGGTGCGGGCGCGCTAGAGTTGTGAAAGAAATGGACGCGGTCGCGCCCATTGTGTGTCAGGTGTGATTGTTTTGACCTATATTGATAAAACGGCCATAACATTTTCATACAGACTCTGATTCAGTTGATTCAAGATGATCCGGAACGAGAACGAATAAACCTACAACTTTTGTGCTTTACGTTTTTCAATTTTAGGTCAGAACAGGGGTAAAAATGTCTATCTTTAGGACTATTGTGTTTTTGAGGGCAATCGGAGGGCGTCGGGCATGCACGTATGCAAGTGTAGTGCTTCTGATGATAAAAGATGTTGTTCTAAGTTATAAAACATGAATATCATGAAGTATAATGATGCTTAACATTAATGAATTATATATTAGATAAGTTGTATACGCATACTAAGCACACACAAGAGAGACAAATTGGGCGTGTGATGAATAAACGTCGAAACGCCGTGATAAATGTTAATGAACGTAAAGAGTGTTTTAAGTCAAATGAAATGAATATTATAAGATAAGAAATGGGTTTAATATAAAACCAATAATTATTCCTAGCAATACTTAAACACTTGAATGAACTTTGGTATGAAATATAGTGAGATATAAGTCGAAAGTTAACACAATCAAATTGAACATTGTGTATTGATTAATAAGAAGGGTTATGGGAGGTAGAGTAAAGTTTACATTACAAATATTATGCGTTGCTATGTGACTAATAGTTGATGTGCATTATTATATAATTGTGTAGGGCACGTGAAGTGCAGATAACTGTAAGATGTTAAACTTTTATTGGTAAAACAACGATCAAGGCAAGTCTTTCAGTTCCTATTTGTTGTGTGAACTTGATGATGAGCTGTTTTAAATCTTTATTGCAAATAGCATGATGTTATATATATATGTTGAAAGTATGAAACGTTAAAGTCAATGTATGCCTATGATGATGAATGTTGATTGAGTAAAGAACTCAATCTTTATACTTGTTATGTGAACTGCAACGTGTATATTACGTTAGTCCAATGATTATGGGATATATGTTGAGCATGTTGTTATGTGCTACGTGATGCATGAAAAATGTTAGATTTTGATGGGCTGTCGAGCTCAACCTTGCAAATAACCACTTTTGTGGGTTAAGGATGTGACGCCCCCAAAATTAGGTATACATCACCCATCTTGAGTCGCCAGATACATGGTACAGATTTCAAATATAACTTAATAATACAACTGTCATGTACAATACGACAAAACATAAACTGTGAGTTTGAATACAAATATTGTCTACTAGAGAGTATACAAACTCAAAAGGAGTCCTCATTACAATTATTATCATACTATTTCACAGAATAGTGAGGACTACTAATGCACCATCTAGGACCATCACTCTGTTTTCCGACTAGTCCCAGCTACGTTCTCATTTCCTGAAGAGAACAATAAAAGAAAGGGTGAGCTCAACTAGCCCAGTAAGAAATATTATGACTAAGATAATGCAGAATAATTTATCGTTAGCCTTCAACAGTGTTAAATTGATAAAATATAATAACTATCAAGTTTAACTGCAGCAGAACAAGCAATCCATTAGAAGAGTCAAGTAGGGAATAAAATCTACTATCTTCTATGATTTAAAAGGTTTTTCATCACTTTTATCGCTGGGACTCAGCTTAATAAATAATCCACATCATCGAATCACCCCTGCACTATGGCCAAGGATATTATTTAGTATCACGACCATGAATTATCCATGCACTACGGCTAAAGATAATCATGTTTTCATCAACGGTCCTGATCATGCCATAAAACAATTCATCTTTGCACTACGGCCAAAGAGAATCCATAGCCATAATCATTCCAAAAACTGTTCATCAATGCACTACGGGCCAATGAGGACTTTTTCCACATCATTTATAATATTGTGGTTATGATTATACCGAATAATCCCTGGTCATAATCATACCAAGTCCATCTATGCACTACAGGCCACATATGACTTTCAAAAAAAACATGAGGATGATTACAATGATATAAGAATTCAATAAAACAAGTTCAAGAATTAATTTATCCAGGAACTAATAATGTCCAAATTGTCAACATGATACTGCTTTGTAGAGTAAAATTCAAGAATGCTCAGAAGAATATTTCCATGAAAAGATACTGGATGAAGCGCAAATATCAAGGATATTCCACTAATTTCATGGAGTATAGAAGTCAAAACATTAACCAAATGGGTATAATAAAGAATGGAATAACAAAAGAAATCACCATGCATGCGGTACTTAGCGCATGAAGCGAGTTATTCCAACGTAATACTAAATAATCGGAACCGGTCGGTAAATTACACCGACAGGATGTTCCAACATAATAATAAAGAATGGAATAACAACAGAAATCACCATGCATGCGGTACTTTGCATAAACAAAGTTATTCCAATGAATACTAATAAGGGCCGGAATGAATCGGTCCGCGTAGAAAACGTAAACGATGGATATTCCAATGTAATAATAATAAAGATTTTAACTGTGTCTAGCGTAAAACGCACAAACAGGATATTCCAACATAATAATAAAGACGGAATAAGGTCTGGCGTAAATGCACAGACAGGATATTCCAACAGAATAGTAAAGATGGAATAATAGAAGAATGTCACCAAGTATAGGGTAGCCCGCGTATACAGGTTATTCCAAAAAAATAATAAAGAATGGAATAGCATAAGTTCTCTTCGTGAATACAAAAGAATAACACCCCTTACGAGTACAACAAAATCCCTACCTTAAGAAGAAGAGTACTGGATATATAATTAGTGAAGTAACAGAATATTTTCTTCTTTCTCTCTATAGTTTATCTCTCTAGAGTTTCAGTGAATTCGTAAGAAAATAATGAAGGAATCAACTTCTATTTATAGAAAAATGGAGTTCATAGTAACTAACTCATGAACGGTCCAGATTGATTTACTTTAATCCGACGGTCCATATTTAAAGCAAAATCTTTTAAATAAAATATAATATATTCTATTTATAATCTAATAAAATGAATAACTTTATAAAAGATTTTACTATGCAAACACTATCGCAGATTATCTATGCAAACACTATGCATAATAAAATATAATATATTCTAATTATTATCTAATAAAATGAGATAACTTTATAAAAATATTACATTTTTTATATAAAAAGATTTTACTATGCAAAACACTATGCAGACAACCTTTATGCAACACTATGCATAATAGAATATAATATATTCTATTTATAGAATAGCTTTATAAAAGTATTACATTTTATATAAAAAAGATTTTCGTATTATTACATTAATAATACCAACAAAATTGAGTGACTTATCACGTAAGCATCAATAATTAATCTTTGTGTGCTACTATGCAACCACGCGTATTATTGTATTTTTAACAATTAAAGTATTCAACAACGATTAACGATAAAACTTCCACCGTTATTTTCATAAAGTATTTTTTCGTTTTTCTCGAATCCGGCAATAATAATTCCGTTAAGGTCCACCGATGATTGTCTTGTTGTATACGAATATTCCTTGTTAAAACGAATATTCCCCACTAATCGTGTAAGACCCCAACTTTTTAATGAATAAAATCAAATTTCTTTTATTTATTGTTGTGAATAATAAGGTATTAATTTGATATAATAACTTTGGTTATGGGTGAAATGTGAAAATTTTGCAAAATAAGAAAGTGGTTATAAAATATTCATTTTGTTTGTGGAATATTCTTTACGTCGGGAATATTCGTATGCGACTACCAGTAGCCAATTGTGGGCCCCATAATGGATAACAGTCGAATGAAGAAAATGACAAAATTGAATAACTACAGTAGTCGTTCTGAATAACACTTGTTGGAATACCCGGTGGTTAAAGTAAAGTAATGTCTGGCGTTGTTGCCACAATAACATACTGATATTGATAAATGATTGTTGAATTATTGATCCTTACGTAAGAAGGCACTACTCAATAATTGTCACAGTAGTTACTGTTCAATATTTTATTTTATTGATTCAATAATTGTTGCATTGATATTTTATATTATTGTTGTTTCAATTATCGTCACTGCACAGTATCTCCTTTATCAGATCAGTAATTCAGATTATTTGGAATAATATTATTAGATAACATTATTGGCAATGTCTAGAAAGTTCTGTCAAGGAGAGGTTTGGTCACCTAATTGCGCGCGCCAATGAAGGAGAAACCTTATTGAAAGCCCCTCTTTTCTGGGGAACGACTGGTTGTCATAAAATGTGATTACAGAATATTATTTGTGAATAATTAATCATTGATTCATATGATAAGGAAATATTTATTTTATGTGGATATAAATGATGGATTTATTTATGTGGTTATAAATGAAGGAATTAATGTTGAGGTGTTTTATTAGTATTTTGTCGGATTGGAGGTATTAAAAATCAAACCAGTGTTTTTTGAGATATATTGCGGGAAATATAATTTTTAATCCGACCGTTGGATCGTTGTAATTTTTGGATATGTTATACATATATAAGTTGAGTATATGTCCACAAATTTTGAACCGTTAAAAATGAGCGTATGATTTGTTATGAATTTTAAGAGGTGGCTGATTCAGAAATCAGGTTATAAATCATTTTGGTGGAAAATTCTAGAATTGGTGGACCCCACTCTTGGTTGGTGAAGAAATGTGTTGAGATTTTTATTCAAATGTGGTGGGTGGGAATAGTAGCAGGTAAAGCCATCAGGTTGCAGGTTAAGTCTGCTTCGGCGTGCTAACATTTTCCTATAAATAGAGGGCTAAGTTAGAATTGAAAATCACACCAGAAACAAGTTTTCTCTCTTTCTCTCTCTAGATTATTGAGTGTATTTTATGATTATTTAGATACTTTGTGAGTTTCTGTTAATCAGTGCATGTTTCCTTCAGCCTTATACCGATATTTCGATCAAAAGTACTGATATTTTGAGGTAAGGGATATTATCTTCAATATCATTATGCCGAAATATTGGTATGAACTTTTTATCAAATTTAGAACTTTTTGTGTCGGGGTTACTATTCACATATACGGCACTATTCACATATACGGCACTATTCACGAATACGGCACTATTCACCGAAAAATAAAATTTTCTTCTTTTTGTCCAAGTTGTCTATTATGGTTACTATCTTTGATTGTATCCATGTTTTGATCATTATTTTTGAATTCTGCTTCAAAATTGGTTATATCAGAATATTATTGAACTTGGATAAATTGTAATATGAATCCTTAATATTTGATCTGTTATCTCACTGGATTCGTTTTCTTTAAAATATTTTTCATCATCCTCAGTCCTAAATGATGATACAAATGAATATCTTTGGCTCATGAAAAGATGAATGATTACCTAATGAATATCTTTGGCACTGTAGTGCAAAGATGAGCAGTGTTGAGATGAACATGACCAAACCGGTGATACAAATGAATATTGTTGGCCCATGATTGCAAAGATGAATATTTGATTAAAGATGTGTATTGATTGATGTTACAGGGATAAAATATTGATGATGGACTTTTAAATTCATAGAAGATAGTAGAATTCTTTCTCTACTTGACTCTTCTAATGGATTGTTGTTTCCGCTCCAGTTGTTGATCTAAAACTTGTTGTCTATTATATTCTATCAGATTTTTTCCATGTTGAAGACTAATGATAATTTGATGTATATTATCTTAGTCATAATATTCTTTACTGGGCTAGTTGAGCTCACCCTTTCTTTCACTATTCTCTTCAGGAAATGAGAATATAGCTGGGACTAGTCGGGAAATGGATTGACGGTCCAGATGGTTGCATTAGTAGCCCTCACTATTCTGTAAAATAGCGTATCAATAATTGTAATGAGGACCCCTTTTAAGTTTTTATACTGTCTATTAGACAATAGTTGTATTTAAACTCACAGTATATGTGTTGTCGTATTTTGCACGACAATTGTATTACTGAAGTTGTATTTGTTTTTGTACCATGTATTTGACGACTCAGAATGTGTTTGATGGATTGGACCTATTTTGGGGGCGTCACAAATCGAATATTATATAACAACTTCGGTACTTTGCAAAATTTATAAATATTACCCACAACTATAACATTATATCAATTTCACTCCATAATATTCAAAAATAATATTTATAGAAAATTCATCTTTATTCAAAAAGTTGGGGTTTTACAATCTCCCCTTCTTATGAAATTTCGCTCTCGAAATTAGGGTGCGTACCTGGTATATTGAAGATGTAAGGATACCTTGATTTCATTTCAGATTCTAATTCTTGAGGTATAACCTTTGAGCGTCGAATATGATCCTTTTTATCCAAGATATTAACACGTATCTCCTCATACGTTAAATGTTCTGCTATCTCGTATCTCCTTCTTATCCAATAATGTGGTTTGGGTCGTCCACATATTTACGTAACATCGATACGTTAAAAACGTTATGAACACGCGACATACTTGGCGGTAAAACGAGTCTATAAGCCACAGTTCCTATTTCATCGAGGATTTCAAATGCGCCAATTAAATTGAGGGTTGACATTTCCTCTCTTCAGCAACTCTTGCTTTTAAAATAACGCCCTCTTGAACCTTCTTCTTAGTATTCATCAGCTCCGGATCTGTAGCTTGCACGGCTTTAACTTTATCGATTAAAGTTGATTCTACTCGTATATTCGTTATCTTCATGTGGGTCCCTAGAGTTTTTAACTCTATCTTCATCATTTGTAAGTTATACGAAATGAGTCTTTGTGTTAACAACATCGCATTCGTAAATGCATACGATCTTCTACTCAACACGTCAGCTACCACGTTCGCTCTTCCACGATGATATTGAATGGTACGATCGTAATCTTCAACAGCTCGAGCCAATGTCTTTGGCGCATGATACGTTCATTTTAGTTGAAGAAATATTTGAGGGTTTAAGAAATGGGTTTTGTACTGGGGTCAATTCAAAATTCAATTTCACGCTTTAGGTGTAGGCTAAGAAGACTTCAAGAATACGTCAGGAAATTTATTAACAATAGAAATATCATTCAAAGCTGTGACCCTCATCAAAGACTTGGATAGTACGTCACATTGATACCTATCAACTTGTCATCGTCATTCACGACGTAGCCTACAGAAAGTCTGGCTTCGGTGCATTCCACTCAAGGAAGTCAACAACGAAAGGACCGGGGCTCTTTACTTATGGCTTGATATGACAATGATTGACTTTAGTGGTTTGGTTGTTTGAATTCGCATAACAGGTTGGTTAGGAGTATGAAAGATAACAACCTTACAAAAAGCATGATGAGTATTTAACCAATCGAATCCTAAAATCACATTAAAGGCAAGTATTTTCAAATAGATACGATCGACAGGTAACGTGAAAGTGTTGATTTGAACAAGATTTATAAATAGTGGAGGTAACAAAGGTTTCTCCCAACAGATATATCAAATTCTAACTTCTCCGGAGATAACTTCAAACATTGAACACAACTAGGTGAAATAAAAGAGTAATTAGAACCGGTATTTAACACGGTATAGACTTCGCAAGAGTTTATGACTAACATACCCGTGATAATTTTATTCAGGTTCCTCATCACGAAAAAAAAAATGCTCTCTCTTAAACTACCGGCTTTGGCTTGTCTAGGACATCCTTTGGCATCACTATCCCAGTTGGAATTAACTTCACCATACGATAAAATCGAGCTAGGTGACCTTCTCTTCCGCAATTAAAACACGTTTGGGATTCTTTGCGTCAGATTTGGACGGATGTGTCCCTCCCGTCGCATTTGAAACATCTGACCGGTGGTCGTTCTTCTTCCTTTGAAGCGGGTCTTTGGTGCCGACGTCTTTACGTCATTGTTGAACCTTCTTTTCTTGAAATGTCTATTCTTATTATTTTGGCCAAGATTACCACCGAAGTGGTTACCATTTCTTACATGTTGATTCCCTCCATGCTTACTGTCACCGCTTTGATGATCAAGTATCACCCCCGATATTATCATTTCTTGCCGCTGCTCTCTTTTGGTTTGGTTGACTCATTATCGCACTCCAATAATTGAGCCCTATTAACAACAACTGAATACAAACACAGTTTATGAGAGATAAGATATTGACGTATCTCTGGCTTCAAACCTCTTAAAAACATCCGTGTCATTCTCTCTTCATTATCAACCAAGTGGGACGCAAATCGGGACAACTCGACAAACTTGGCTTCGTACTGCGACACGGTCATGTTATTTTGCTCCAACTTGATAAATTCCACCTCCTTCATGTGACGAATGCTTTCAGGAAAGTACTTATCATTGAACAGCTCTTGGAACTTCTCCCAAGACATCTTGAAAAGGCCAGTCAGTACGCTTTTGATTCCCACCAGTGATCTGCCTCTTCACGCAACATAAAGGTGGCAAAAGGAACCTTTTGCTCCTCGGAGCATCCCAAGACATCAAATATCTTGGTGATCTGCTTTAACCATGTCTCCGCCTTAAGTGGTTCTTACTTTCCCAAAAACTCCGGTGGTCCTAACTCGTTGAATTGTTTAGCGGTGACCAACCGTGGGTTGCCATTGTTTCCACCTGCATTATGAACAGGAGCCGCTTTCGCCTGATGTTGCATGAATTCTAAAAAGCTCATAAACGTACCGTCGTTCGTCAATTGATCAGTGTTGTTGTTTACAGGAGGATTATCACCATCTTGTTGCACATTATCCTGATTATTGATCTGTGGAGAATCAACAGTCTCCTGTGCTCCATTGCTTATCTCAACATTTTCAGATGCCATTTTCAAATACTGCCACAAAACAAGGGTTAATTAACATATCACATATTATCTCTATACTCTAACCGACCAATTAAATATCAAATAAACTTAGGTAGGTCATACTAGCGAAGGAATTCCCCGTCTCTCCCCTCCTAGTTCTTGTCTCACATATCAGCCAGGGATCATATCCCTAAGATTTGATACCAACTGTGACTCCCCCAAAATTAGGTATACATCACCCATCTTGAGTCGCCAGATACATGGTATAGAATTCAAATATAACTTAATAATATAACTGTCGTGTACAATACGACAAAACATAAACTGTGAGTTTGAATACAAATATTGTCTACTAGAGAGTATACAAACTCAAAAGGAGTTCTCATTACAATTATTATCACACTATTTCACGAGTAATGTGAGGACTACTAATGCACCATCTAGGACCATCACTCTGCTTCCCGACTAATCCCATTTCGTTCTCATTTCACGAAGAGAATAAAGAAGGAAATGGTGAGCTCAACTAGCCCAAAGAAGAAATATTATGACTAAGATAATACGTAATAATTTATCGTTATCCTTCAACAAAGTGTTAAACGATAAAATATAATAACTATCAAGTTTAACTGCAATGAACAAGAAATCCATTAAAAAGAGTCAAGTAGGGAATAAAATCTACTATCTTCTATGATTTAAAAGGTTTTTCATCACTTTTATCATTGGGACTCAAATTTTAATAAATAATCCACATCATCGAATCACCCCCACTTTTCTGACGAGGATATTATTTAAGATCACGACCACGAATTATCCATGCACTATGGCTAAAGATAATCATGTTTTCATCAATCTATCCCCGATCATGCCATAAAATAATTCATCTTTGCACTACGGCTAAAGAGAATCCATAGCCATAATCATACCAAAAACTGTCCATCAATGCACTACGGGCCAATGAGGACTTTTTCCACATCATTTGTGACATTACGGTTATGATTATACCGAATAATCCCTGGTCATAATCATACCAAGTCCATCTATGCACTACAGACCACATATGACTTTCAAAAAAAAACATAAGAATGATGACAATGATATAAGAATTCAATAAAACAAGTTCAAGAATTAATTTATCTAGGAACTAATAATGTCCAAATTGTCAACATGATACTGCTTTGTAGAGTAAAATTCAAGAATGCTCGAAGAATATTTCCATGAAAAGATCTTTGGATGAAGCACAAATATCAAGGATATTCCACTAATTTCATGGAGTATAGAAGTTAAAACTTTAACCAACTGAGTATAATAAAGAATGGAATAACAAAAGAGATCACCATGCATGCGGTACTTGGCATGATGCGGTTATTCCAATAGAATAAATAAAATAACGTAACTGTGTCGCAAAATTACATGCCCGCTGTGATGTTCCAATGAAATAATAAAGAATGAAATAACAACGTAAATCACCATGCATGCGATACTTCACATGACAAAGTTATTCCAATGTAATACTAATAAGGGATTTAAATCAAGTCCGGCGTAAAACGCATGCAGACAGATATTCCAATAGAATAATAATAAAGATTTTAACCAAAGTCCAAGTAAAAGCATGCATGACGAGGATATTCCAAATGAATAGTAAAGAGATGAATAATAGAAGAATGTCACCAAGCATAGGGTAGCTCACGATATCTGAGTTATTCCAACGTAATAATAAAGAATGGAATAACATAAGTTCTCTTCATAAATACAAAAGAATAACACCCTTACGAGTACAACAAATTATATTCCCTACCTTAAGAAGAAGAGTCTTGGATATATAAGTAGTGAAAGCGAAATACTTTCTTCTTTCTCTCTATAGTTTATCTCTCTAGAGTTTCAAATGAAT
Organism: Panax quinquefolius; assembly: GCA_020205615.1. Taxonomy (NCBI): domain Eukaryota; kingdom Viridiplantae; phylum Streptophyta; class Magnoliopsida; order Apiales; family Araliaceae; genus Panax; species Panax quinquefolius. The sequence continues at coordinate 121,158,875 of CM035160.1, read as the reverse complement.
TAAATAAGAAAATTATGAAGGAATGAGCTTCTATTTATAGAAAAATGGACCGCATAGTAACTACCTCATGAATAGTCCATATTGATTTACTTTAATCGACGGGTCCATATTTAAAGCAAAATCTTTTAAATAAAATATAATATATTCTATTTATAATCTAATAAAACGAATAACTTTATAAAAGATTTTACTATCTGAACACTATGCGAGCACTATGCAAACACTATGCATAATAAAATATAATATATTCTAATTATTGTCTAATAAAATAGATAACTTTATAAAAGTATTCTATTTTATATAAAAATATTTACTATGCCAAACCATTTTCCAGACACTATGCAACACTATGCATAATAGAATATAATATATTCTATTTATAGAATAACTTTATAAAAGTATTATGTTTTATATAAAAAGATTTTCTGTATTATTACATTAATAATACCAACAAAACTGAGTGACTTATCACGTAAGCATCAATAATTAATACCGTGTGCTACTATGCAACCACACGTATTACTGTACTTTTAACACCGGGTGTTTCAACAGTTAACGGTAAAACTTCCGCCGTTATTTTCATAAAGTATTTTTGTCGTTTTCTCAATCCGACAATAATTCCGTTGTCTTGATCCACCAATGATTGTGTTGGTTGTGCTTAATATTCCTGTTAAAACGAATATTCTCCGACCAATCGAATATTATATAACAACTTGCGTACTTTGCAATATTTATAAATATTACCAACAACTATAACATTATATCAATTTCACTCCATAATATTCAAAAATAATATTTATAGAAAATTCATCTTTATTCAAAAAGTTGGGATTTTACAAAGGATACAAGGTAACTCTATGTGTTACTTGAAAGACATGAATCAGATGTAATGCATGAAGATTTAATATCCTAGCCAAGTTGTTATTCTTTTAAACCATGCCTAATGTTTCGATAAATGTATTAATATTGAATTGTAATATCGTTTTGCGATGTAAACTCTTGTAGTATTAAAATAATTTTGAGATACTTAGATGTAAAGGTTGAAAGTTTTGGGAACGAGAATATTTTGTAATAGAAAAGTTTAATTATTCCGCAAATTTCAATGGTTGTATTATTGTTTAATGATGTAAAATTAGAGGTTAAATGTACTGTTAACGACCGATGTCGAGAATTAAATTGTATAAATGTTGGGGTCGTTACAAAAACATCCTAACAAGGAATCGTTAAACTTTAAATGTCTTTTGTCACTTAAACACAACAATAAATATGTAGGAAGGTTAATTCTAGTTAACGGTTTGACCACAACTAGTACTAAACTAATATGCAAATATTTATAGCCTATTTCTACGGCTTCTTCCAGCAACCGCTTGGGTAACATCTCAACAGTCATATGAACTTGAGTTATAAGAAGAGACTGTTCAACATGTTAGGTTTGCTAGAAACAAGAGCACGCAATCAAATCACATAAAAAGGCGGAAGCGATGTACAAAACGGATTTTAAAATTTTTCTTTCAAACCATAAACCAAGATCATTCTTGTGCTTGATTATCAATCTTAAAGAGAAGGAGAAAAAGAATCATACCCTTGTAGATACGAGCTTCCACAGGTACGAGTTCAACTCCTACTTCTTCATGATCTCCTTGAATCTTCGGGTTAGATTCTTCATTTGATCAATGTTAGCCACCCAAGTGTATGACCTCTACAGGTGATCCACCAAGGAAGAAGAATTTTTAAGAAGAGGGGTGTATTGGTTCAAACCCTAGTTTTCTTTTTATAGAAAAAGGGGCATACTCTCCAACTATAGGAATTATGTATCTCACACACTAATATCTAATATAAGACTCCTCATATAGAGATATCAGTTAACCTATTTTAATATTATTAAAATAGAGTATTATTTAATTAATAAAACTCCTTTAATTAATTAGGCTCCCTATACATATTAAGGATAACTATTTAAACTCTTTTAATTAATTTGCCTCCTAATCTTATTAGGAATAAATTAGAGTACTAATAATAAATTAATTGCCAAACTACTTTAGAAATTAAAATAATAATAATTAAAATAATATTAATAAGACTCTTCTTATTAATTTATATTTAATATTTCTAAAATATTAAATAATAAATATTAAGTTATTTAATTTATTCTATCACCATAGATTAAATTAAATATACTTAACATATTATTACGATTATGTCATTAGCTTCTTAAATAATTATTCTTTCTTTTATGGTGTGACCCTTTAGGTTCTCTATATAAAACCGGTTGTGAATAAATCAATTAGAACAATTCTAATCTTATTTAAATAAAAAATTAAACTATTAATTTATTTAAATAAATAATATTTATTCTACAATAAGGATAAGCTTCCTTAGCGATCAACGACTTTCCAGATAATATAGATTTCAACATTAATCATAAAAAAACCTTTGAGTAAATAGTTACCATACAATTCAATCCTTCTACCATACAATGTCCTAATTAAATATAAGACATTGAATTACAATCAAGTCTTATTTTATTTAATTATATGTATTTCGATTCCTAAATGCACAACTCCTAATGAATGAAAATTTTATTCCACCTTGGCCAAGGATTCTTGGGTTGTCATTTATCGAATCACATAGGACATTTCTCTTCTTTTACTAAAAGTGGTAGATTCTTTATTGATCATTCATTATCTCCATATATAACTTATTACACCCAAGAATACCCTTTGATATACCCCAAGGGTCTTAAGGAATAAATCAAAGTGTAAATCATTATATATAAGATACTATGATGATCTCAAGTCTAAGGATTACTTGTACTACTATCACTTCAGGAATTCCTATTGACATGCAAGTAAAACTCCATTAGGTATTCCTTAGCGAGTCACGTTCAGTGAACTTATTCTCCAATAAGCACATATATACTTGCTTTAGTGTCTCCACAAATATGACCATGAGATCAATCATCCTCATCTGATGAGCAAGCAACGTATCCACCAATATATTTGAATTTACTAATCCCCATTTTAGTAATCCATTGATTAGGAACATTTTAATTTTAAGCTATCTATGAATTTAGATCTCATTAACATGATCTCATCATGATTCTAAAAGTATTGCTTAAACTATGGGTTTATCACATATTTTATAAACAGCACCATGTAGATAAATAAATGTCTTTAATAAATAAATACTTTTATTAATAAATAAATAAGATTGATTACAAAGTATATGCTTTAGCATCATACATGATTGGCTTGTATGCATACTACTTTCAATCTCCCACTTGCACTAAAGTCATTCGCCTTGGTATCTCATACCCATCTTCTGTAAGTGACGATCGAATTGTTGTTGTGTTAATGCTTTAGTAAATGGATCTGCAATATTGTCTTGAGACTCCACACGCTCCAAGGTGACATCTCCTCTTTCAATTACTTCTCTAATCAAATGAATGCAGCGCAACACGTGTTTGGATTTCTGATGAGACCTGGGTTCCTTAGCCTACACAACAGCTCCGGTGTTATCACAGAATAAAGGTACTAGTCCTCTATTGCTAGGAACCACATCAAGTTCGGTTATGAACTTCTTCATCCAAACAGCCTCCTATGCAGCTTCACTTGCAGCTATGTACTCTGCCCCCGTCACTGAATCAACAATTGTTTGTTGTTTGGAACTTTTCCAACTCACTGCGCCACCATTCAAGGTAAACACATACCCCGAAACAGATTTACTGTCATCTTGGTCTGTTTGAAAACTTGAGTATGTGAAGTCCTCTAATTTCAATTCAGACCCACCGTAGACAAGAAATACATCTTTAGTTTTTCTTAAATACTTTAGGATATTTTTCACTGCCTTCCAATGCTCTTCTCCTGGATTTGACTGATATCTGCTTGTTACACTAAGTGCATGAGAGACATCCGGTCTAGTACATATTATACCGTATATGATAGATCCTATTGCTGAAGCATAAGGAATTTTACTCATACGGTCTCTCTCCTCGGGTTTCTTTGGGGCTTGTTTCTTGGAGAGATGTATTCCATGGCTCATCGACATGAGACCTCTCTTGGAATTTTCCATGCTAAACCTTTATAGCATTTAGTCAATGTACGTACCTTTGGACAAGCTAAGTATCCTTTTATATCTATCTGTATAGATCTTTATCCCCAAAATATAGGATGTTTCTCCCAAGTCCTTCCTGGAGAAGTGTTTAGATAACTAGATTTTAATTTATTAAAGCATATGAATATCATTCCCTATCAGTAATATATCATCAACATATAATACAAGGAATGAACCAGCGCTCCCACAAAACTTCTTGTACACACATGGTTAATCTTCATTTTTGATAAAATCAAATTCTTCGAGTGTCTCATCAAAACGGATGTTCTATCTACGATAAACTTGATTCAATTCATAAATGGATCGTTGTAGCTTACAGACTTGATTTGTTTCAACCGTTAAAACAAATCCCTCTAATTGTGTCATATACATATCCTCCTCAAGTTTCCCATTAAGGAAGGCAGTTTTCACGTCTATTTGCCAGATTTCATAGTCATGGTAAGCTGCAATTGCAAGCAAAATCAGAATGGACTTGAGCATCGCTATTAGTGAGAAGGTTTCGTCATAGTCAACTCCTTGTCTTTGTTTAAAACTTTTTGTGACTAGTCGGGCCTTATATGTAACAATCCAGATTTTTTTTAATTAAAATATTTAAATATTTATTGAATTATATAAATATTTAATGGATGTGTTTATCGTTGAATAAATATTTGTTTAATTGATTTTATTTGATTTGGTTAATTATTTGTTTAATAAATAATTAATGAGTTAAAGAAATTAATAATTATGGGATAATGTTCTAGTTAAATTTAATAATTAAATTAGAGAGTTTATATTGATTAAATGAATTATTATATTGATATTTCATTTTTGATGGGTAATTATTTGTATTGAGTTTTGTGATTTAATGATTTAATTGATAAATTGTTATTGGTATTAATTAGATTAAGTATGAAAAATTAATTAAAAGAAGTGTGACAAATAACTATATTATAAGTGGTTATTAAAATAAATTAAAGTGATTTTAATTTAGTTTTACCAAACAAGGCTTAAGTATATTAAGTCTTTAATTTTAAACGGGTTTTTGCCAAACGGAGCCTTATGGCTTTTGTATTTTAAATTTTGATTTATTAATAAAATAAATTAAACAAATAAAATATAAAATAAACATCTGTAACTGATACGTTATATGTTTTGTAACTAATGCTTTTAATTGGCGTGTTATGGCCATAAAAGTTTTGGGTTTTTGGGTTACGTATTCTAGTTTTGCTAGATGAGTCTAAGAAGAAAGAAAATGAAAGAAAGATTCAGAGAATATGAGAGAGAGTCTAAGAGAGAGAAGCAACAAGAAAAGGTTCCGAATTCTTATTCTCAGTGATTAACAACTAATTTGTAAAGCAACATAAGGTATGAATTACGAAAAGTCTCGGTGTTATTGAATTTCAGTGTATAAGGTTTTTACAAAATTCTTGTAAAACCATGTTTTATAATTGGTTATGATATTACATGTATCTGTAATTGCAATGATTATAACTAGCATATATATATATATATATATATATATATATATATATATATATATGTATATAGATGTTGTACGCTAAAATACGTTTAAAGATAAATGAAATCGGTTTTACAGTGGACATGTGAGGATGAACATGAACGTATGTTTTGTATGATAACAAAATTAGTATGTGATTGTATGCTAATTATGAAATTGAACGTTGAGTATATTGATTTGTTATGAAATTCTGAGAAATCGTAGTCTCAAGGAATCAAATTAGTTTATAAATTTTGGTTACCATGTTCACTGTGTAAAAAAACATCGATAATGGAGTTTGGTTTTTAAAAAAATGCTTTCAATGATTTAAGTTTTCTAAAATCGTTGTTTAGTTGTTGTTAATTGGTATATGCATGATTAAGTAATGTGTATGTATAATTTTCATAAGTTATACATTTTAATTAGTGTTAGGAATTAAGTTATACACAAAAATTTGTTGTTCTATTCTTCAGTGGTTGGGTTCTGCAAGTTTTATACCAACGCTAGAAATCATACCAAATACTTGTAAATTGCCAGCAACGCTAGAAATTCGCTACCAAAGCGGAAGTTCATTGGCGCTGAAATTTGCGCCCCAGTGCCAAATTTCGCGCCCCAGAAGCGCCCAAGCGCCGGAATTGTAGTCTAGGTCAGACAGTTTTGACCTCTTATAGTAAAACAACCATAACGTTTTCATACAAACTCCGATTGAGGTGATTCAAGATGATCTGGAACGGGGACGAATAGACCTACAACTTTTTTTCTTTATGTTTTTCAATTTGAGGTCTTTAACAATAGTCAAAATGATCATCTTTAGGACTGTTGTGTTTTCAGGGGCAATCGGAGGGCGTCGGGCATGCACATATGCATGTGTAGTGCTCCTGACGATAAAAGATGATGTCCTAAGTTATAAAACATGTATGTTAGTAAATATAATGATGCTTAACATTAATAAATGATGTATTAGATAAGTTGTATAAGCATACTAAGCACACATGATGGAACGAATCGAGCGTGTGACGAATGAACGTCGAAACGCCGTGCCAAGTGTTTATGAACCTAAAAAGTGTTTCAATTCAATTGAAATGAATATTATAGGATATGAAATGGGTTTAATATAAAACCAATAAGTAGTCCTAGCAAGACTTAAGCACTTAAATGAACTTCGAGTTTGACTAAGAAGAAATATAGTGAGTCATAAGTCGAAAAGTTAACACAATCTAATTGAACATTACGTGTTAATTAATAGGAAAGATTATGAGATATGGAGTAGAGTTTACATTACAATTACTATGTGTTTTTATGTGACTAATAGTTGATGTGTATAATTATATAATTGTGTAGGCACATGAAGTGCAGATAACTGTAAGCTGTTAAACTGTTATTGGTAAACAATGATCAAGGCAAGTCTTTCGGTTCCTATTTGTTACGTGGACTTGATGAACTATTTTAAATTGCATGATATGTTATACATATTGAAATCATGAAATGTTAAAGTCAATTGATGACTGCATTATTTTGGTTAACTAAGGAGGATTGAGTAAGAAACTCAATCTTTATATTTTCTATGTGAACTAAAAGCATGTATGCCATGTTGTTTTAGTTATTATGATATGTATGTTTAGCAAATAATTACGGGTTATGTGATGCATGAAAACTGTTAGATTTTGCTGGGCTATCGAGCTCACTCTTGCAAATAACCACTTTTGCAGGTCAAGATTTTAAGGTAAAGATATGTGCTAAGTGAGTTATAGAGATCTATATTCACGAAGATTACTTATGTTTTATGAGAAATGTATGTAAGATTTTGAATATAACATGCTGTTGAATTGTAAATTGAGTTATCTGGTGTATATGGATATCTATTTATGATGTAAGACTTTGTATAGTCATTTTGTTATAATGATTCATGATATAAATTTGAATCGAAGAGATGTAATGTAAAGGTTGCGATTTAGGGCAATACAGAAGGAAATGTATAAAAGTTTTAAATATTCCGCAATTTTAGTGATTTTAATATCGAATAATGATGTAAAAATTAGAGGTTGAATGTATGGTTAACAGTCGAAGTTGAGATTTCAATGGTATGAATTTTGGGGTCGTTACATTATAGGTCTCTACCTTGTTGTCTACTCCATTCTTTCTTTTAAAGACCCATTTACACCTAATAGGCTTAATGCCTTCAAGTGGTGAAACCAAAGTCCATACTTGGTTTTTATACAAGGAGTCCATTTCTAATTTCATGGCCTCTTGCCATTTCTCCGAGTCTTTACTACTCATAGCCTATTCGTAATTCAATGGATCATCATCATCTATGATGCATACCTCATCGTCATCCTCTATGACGAATCCAAACCTATCAGGTATCTTCGGTACTCTTTCAGATTTACAAATAAGGTGTGTTAAAATAGATTCTTCCACTTGGTTAGGTATCTGACTTTGATCAGTAGTATTTTGTGGTTCTTGAACTTTTTCAAGATATATCTTACTCCCACTGACCCCTTCAAGGATAAACTCCTTTTCCAAGAAGGTAGCATGTTTCACAACAAACACCTTTTGATAAGTTGGATGATAGAAATAATACCCTGATGTTTCTTTAGGGTATCCCACAAATCTACACTTGTCAGATCTAGTCTGTAGCTTATCGTTTTCAAACTTTTTGACATAAGCTGGACAACCCCAGGTCTTAACATGCTTAAGATTTGGTTTCCTCCATGTCCATAACTCATATGGGGTCTTGGGGACGGATTTGGTAGGTACCTTGTTAAGTAGGTATACAGTCGATTCTAAGGCATATCCCCATAAGGAAACTGAAGGGTCGGTAAAGCTCATCATGGATCGAACCATGTTCAATTTTTCCTTTCAGATACACCATTCAGCGGTGGCGTCCCTGGTGGAGTCCATTGTGAATTTATTCCATTTTCTTTGAGACAATTAAGAAACGCACCGCTTAAGTATTCACCACCTCAATCTGATCGAAGAATCTTAATACTTTTGCCAGTTTGTTTCTCTACTTCATTTCTGAACTCTTTGAATCTTTCAAATGATTCAAATTTGTATTTCATTAAATACACATATCCAAGTCTTGAGTGATCATCAGTGAATGTAATAAAATAAGAATACCCTCCTCGTGCATTCATTGTCATAGGTCCACATACATATATGTGTACCAACGCTAACAACTCTGTAACTCTTTCTCCTTTTCCACTAAAAGGAGATTTAGTCATTTTTCCCATGAGACAAGATTCACAAGTTGGATATGATTCATAATCCGATAGCTCCAGGAGCCTATCTTTATATAACTTGGATAATTTTGTTTCATTTATATGACCAAGTCTATAGTTCCACATATAGGTATAACTAAAATCATCTCTTTTCCTTCTCTTAGTTTGTTCAATTTGAAGTATGTTGGGAATAAGTATGTGAATGATATTCCTATTTATATATGATTTGATTATGATATATATGAATGAATATGCAAGTATGCTTGAATTAAGAAAAGCTGTAAAGTCCTTTGATAGATAATAGAAACATGTGTACGAGGACTTATAATGAATTGATCAAATATGTTAGGTTGATCCTACATAAGCAAAACAGCTTTGTAAAGTCCTTAAAAAGAAATGATGTACAAGGACTATAAATATAGAAAGATCAAGCATGTTAGGTTGATCTTATGATGTAATAGATAGGCCTGTCTAAACATCGAGCACTGCACCAGAAATCGTAGTCTGCCAGGAGAGTCAAGAAAAACTCGAGAACTATCGAGGCAGAATCGTAGTCTGCAAGATAGTAGATCTTGGAGTTCGTAGACTGTCAGGAGAGACGAGGAAGGATCGTAGTGTGTCGAGTAGAACTTCCTCGGAGCTATAGACCGCTGAGGAAGTCATGTTCAGAATTTTAGAGATAGCCTGCCTACGAGCCGATCGAGCATCTGCCAAAGCCAAGTCAAGAATCGTAGACTACACTCAGAGTCATAGAGTCAACTGATCATATCAGAGGCAGAGATTGTAGTCGAGCAAGATCAGATGAAGACAACGAGCACAAAGTCAGAAATCATAGAGTGTTAAGATCTGATCTCAGAGTCGTAGTGTCTACACAGTCGAAGCTGAATCGTAGAGTGTAGAACTAAGACTTCAACAAATGTGCTCACAATGCAAAGGCAGAATCGTAGAGCAAATACGATTCTCAACAAATGAGCACTCCCAGAATATCCAAAGGAATGAAGCCTCTGGTCTAAACTGCAAAGATACATCCCACCTGAAGGAAACCAGAGAGCACTCAATGAATGGCATGCAAGTTAACGAAAGATCTATGAACCAACCCAATCAGAATCCAGATTAAGTTGTGAAGCCATTCGAGATGAAGTCTTCCACAAGTTGATCAGAAGAAAACTTCAGTAACTGACTAAAGAAAGTCAGCAAGTGCAGTAGTTATCAAGTAGACAGAAGACGACGATCTTGGAAACAACCAGGATTAGAGTGTTTTCCACACAAAGAAGGAACTGATGAAGTGTACACAGAGATATTGGTCAGCCTCTGAAAAACAAGGCTAAAGTGATTAAGCATTGGGTCAGTCCATTGATGATAAGTGAACGGGAGATCACAAGGAGAAAGCGAGCTGGACACGCCACAAATCTGAAGTGTCTTGATATTCAGAAGGGACCAGAGCAAGAAGTCAAACTATCAGTATCTAAGAATAGTCAAAGTAAACAGAAGTGTTGAAGCACTGCATAATAGAAGGAAGAGGTGTTCTACACTGAAGATCTAATGAACACCCTTCAAAGATCGAAGTGTTGTCTCTACATGTCAAATTAGCAACAGTCAATAAGACACTACGATCAGGTCCAAGAAATGCATGAGGATCGTAGAGTTCGGTCATCCAAAGATTGAAGCATTGGTAACGGTTCAATCTGAAGGTTGGTATTCGGACAAAGGCTTATTGAGAGCATCGATGCAAAAGGACAACCTCTGATCGAAAAATCAAAAGGGGGAAATAAAGTCGTCGACCTGCCCGAGGTATAAAAGTAACATCTCTGATGTGGTAGGTGAAATAGTAGACTGCAGTGTCAGAAAGTTATGTCATGTCACATCTGCAGTCTGCCCAAGCAACTCGAGATTTACGAAGCATTTCAAAGAACTTTGAACGGCTACTTTCCAACGGGAAGATTGGGAAGAAGTATAAATCCGCTAGAGCTTCAAAGATCAAGAGTTGATGGAGTTGCTGAGTTTTGAGAATTGGTGGACTGATCTAGCCAACGTAAAATAGTGAGTGACCAATGAAGGTCTGAAGGCTCACTCTATGATCCACCGAGAACACTTAGAGATAGAAAAGGAAAGAAATAGAAGTGAGAATTCTACAATGTAGAAGTGAGAGTTCTACTACAAGAAGAGTGTTCTGAACTGTCGAGAGAAAGAAGAGCATCAATGTCATCTTGATGTCCATCATGGGAAGACTCTACGTACCATAGAGAAGAGCTCACAGTCATCTTAGCAAGTCCATTATGAGAAGGCATCAAGTATCATGAAAGAAGATCACCAACGCCATCATGGTGTCAACCATGAGAAAGTTTCTAAGTACCTAGCAGAAGAGCTTACAGTCATCCTAGAAACACATCATGTGCAGCCAACAAGTATCAAGAAGAATGATCTTCAAGGCCGTTCATCAAGGGATCATCAGACGTGGTTGAGTAACTGAAGAAGCTGAGCATCATGCAACACTCAACTACACTTCAAGAATGATCATGCCAAGCTGCTAAGTACAGAAGATGTTAAGAGCTTAAAAACATCTTAGCAGCTCAGCACCAACTCTAACAAACAAACAAACAACTTAACAACAAGAAGCCAGAGCCTGAAGGGTCCTTGTCCGGAGGGACTAAATGAAGATCCAAGCCTGCTGGGCTTGAAAAGTTCCTAGGGAACTAGAGAAGTTCCAAGGCTGCTGGCCTTGAAGAGTTCTTAGTGAACTAAAGTCCCAAGGCTGTTGGCCTTGAAGGAATCTTAATTATTCAGGTCTTGCTTCCTTGGTGGAAATCTCGCTAGTTGAAAACAGAAGAGTGGATTAGAAGCTTGAGTCTCTGAACCACTTAAAAACCCCTTGTGTCTTTTACCTTATGTCATTTACATTATGTACATTAACTGCTATAACTGCTATGTATATTTTAACTGCTTACAACCAAACTAACACTAAGAACAATGTATGTATGATTACGAATATATCAATGAAGGGGATCTTTTACTTATTCCGTTGTGCTTGAAAAGATTCTTATGTTTGTCATATGCTAAATCATTAGCAATACAAAATAAACGAGAAAAGTATTTGAAATTAAAAGGATCTATTCAACCCCCCCTTCTAGATCTATATTGTGCCTACTTGGAACTAACAATTAGTATCAGAGCATGTTCTCATGCTATTCAAAAGCTAATCGCTCTGAGTCTGATCATAGGCACAAACACTATTCTAAACTTAGTTTAGTAGTAAGTCACTTTTTATATGCAGATGTACCCACACGTTCGAAATATTGTGTACAAGTAAATATGTATATACACCTGAAGCTACTCAGATTGGTCCTTGTTATTGATTGCCATATCAACAAGACCAATCCTTGCTCACGATCAATCTTGTAGTCTGAAGACCAGGCTAGAAAGCTCAAGAGACATCAACAGAAAAGAGTCAAACATCCACCAGCCTGAAAAGATGAAAAGGCCATACATGCTAAGAAATTCTTATCCAGAGAAGAAAGAAGAACTTCTCAAACATGTGTCTGGCCAACCAGCAGCTGATATAAACCTTGTGAACTCAAGGATGTCTAAGAACTAAAGATGTCAAGATTCTCTTAGCTTGCATCTTCAAGACCATGACTGATTGATTGAAGGTCAACTGGAGCAACAAGCTCTCAGGAGCTAATGAGAAAATATGCACATCAATACCTAACCTCAGTATATCTAAGATAAATGACTGTTAAGAAACTGACAGCAGAAAGGTACGGTTCCTCACTAATATAATTGTGTACATCATGTTGCATCTCCTTATAAACTATAACAATATTCTTTCAAGGAATCCTAATCAATCTAAAATTGTGAAGAGAGAAAGTATACTGAGGATGGAAACTCAAATGCTTACAAACTTTCTCTCCATCCAAGTTTTAGGTTGAAGATGACATCTTGAAAGAAATCTGAAATGGGTCATAAGAGCATCACAGGTTAAATTTATTTTATGTGAAGTAATCTTTGCTGATAGGTTAGTATGTATGTACAAACCTATGTTCTAAGTGTTTAATAACACACAGAGTATGATCAGTTCTACAAGAGTATCTTAAAGATTTGTAGAAATTGATCACCTCCATGAATCAACCAGATTCAAATAAATCGTAGAGTTGATTCTCACTCTGTGAACATTTAAACCCTGTCAACATAACCAAGTAAATGATAAAACCATCAAAGAAAAAGAGTGCTTTATTAAAATGGCAAATCTTACACACACTCACCATTATGCATCTCAAAATGTATTATTTAAATTAATTACATGCATGAATATGATTGTTGGTGATCAATATGATGATTATCTAAATATATGAGGAACAAGGATTTAGAAAACTAACCTAGCAGGACCGATTTAACCATGGGTACCAAAAATAGAAATTTATAACCTGCAGTTACTTGGTCCATCGGACCACACTAAGGAATGCTGAAGCAGAACACTTCAGTCAAGATGATTCAACCAGCAGAAGGCTTGGGACTGTTCAGAAATAATTCTGATAAAACTCCTATATGTCAAAGCATGTCCTTGAAGACCTGCTGAGCTAATCTAAATTAAGCTCACATGGCTGCTGATCTTTATATGAAAGCAGACCATTCAACCAAAGATGAAAAAGGGTCATAGATGCTCAAGCATGCAAAACTTGTCCTCAAGGAAGTGCACCAAAGGATCATCGAGCATCAAACATGAGGAACTCATTACGGGAGCAGAACTCCACTAGTACAAACTGTAAAAGAAGACTACGTTCGTAGTGCTGTCAAATGATCGTAGAATGATCAGTCCTGGAGATATCCATGTCTACGATGTAAACAAATTTAATTGTCAGTGGTGATTCAAGCCAGAATGAGTTATACAAGGCTGCCTTCTGCTACACATGAAGAAGAAGAACTTACGTGTCTCTGAAAAGACAGTATAACCTATAAGGGTACAGTAATCTACTAACAATACAAAAGCTCTAAAACTTCAGAGATATACTATGAAGCAAGGTACCAGTTACAGAGTCCTAAAACTTTGTGACTGACGAACCAAATGAAGATCCATAGTCAGTAGGCACGTCTCAAAACGTACTACTGATAACCTATCAGCCACCCAACTCAAAATCGTGGAGTGCCTACGATCAAACATCTAATCATAGTGTAAGAGCAGGAGGACAACACGATTACAACAAATGCAATTGTCTAAAGATGGTAGAGGACCTCCCCACCAAAAAAGGTTAAATGAGATATGAGTGAAAATTATCTCTAAAGTATTTCATCTGGAAAGCGCCTCAAGGACAAACCTAACCCTTAGCTCACTCTAAGAGGTTGGCCCTTCCTGAGCTACCTTAACCTAGAAGGATTGCTTAATCAAGTTCATCTCAAGGACCAAGACAGTCAACAATCGTAGAGTAGAGTTTGAAGAGAACTCAACGATCGTGATGCAACCTCAACGATCGTAGTGCAACCTCAGCGATCATAGAAGCAAACTCGGCGATCGAAGTCCTACCAGGATACACTAGCTCATGGTAAGTTTGGAACAACTAAACAATTGCTCAAGCATTTAGAGAATGAGGAGATAAGGTCTAATACTGGTTGGAAAGATGTCCTGAAGATTCATCTCAGATGTAGAGTCCCCAAGCCTTCGTAAAGTACATCAGTGGTTGAGCTATGCAGTTTCAAAATGAGGATTAATGTCAAAACCATCTGTCAGGAATAAGCATGTGAATGTTATTCCTATTTATATAAGATTTGATTATGATATATATGAATGAATATGCAAGTATGCTTGCATTAAGAAAAGATATAAAGTCCTTTGAAAGATAATAGAAACATGTGTACAAGGACTTAGAATGAATTGATTAAGTATGTTATGTTAATCCTACATAAGCAAAACAGCTTTGTAAAGTCCTTAAAAAGAAATGATGTACAAGGACTATAAACATAGAAAGATCAAGCATTTTAGGTTGATCTTATGATGTAATAGAAAGGCTTGTCTGATCATCGAGCACTGCATCAGAAATCGTAGTCTGCCAGGAGAGTTATGGAAAACTCGAGAGGTATCGAGGCAGAATTGTAGTCTACAAGATAGTAGATCTCGAAGTTTGTAGACTGCCAGGAGAGACAAAGAAGGATCGTAGTGTGTCGAGGAGCACTTCCTCAGGGCCGTAGACTGCTGAGGAAGTCATGTTCAGAATCGTAGAGATAGCCTACCTACGAGCCGACCAAGTATCTGCCGAAGCCAAGTCAAGAATCGTAGACTACACTCAGAGCCGTAGAGTCTACTGATCATATTGGAGGCAGAGATTATAGTCGAGCAAGATCAGATGAAGACAATAAGAACAAGGCAGAAATCGTAGAGTGTCAAGATCTAATCTCGGAAGTCGTACTGTTTGCACAGCCAAAGCAAAATCGTAGAATGCAGAACTAAGACCTCAACAGATGCGCTCACAATGCCAAAACAGAATCAAAGAGCAAGCACGATTCTCAATGAATGAGTACTCCCAGAATATCCAAAGGAATGAAGCCTCTGGTTGGCACTGCAAAGATACATCCCATCATAAAGGAAACCAGAGAGCACTCAAGGAATGGCATGCAAGCTAACAGAAGATCTAAGCACCAACCCAATCAGCATCCAGATTGAGTTGTGAAGCCATTCAAGATGAAGTCTTCCACAAAGAGATCAGAAAAAGACTTCAGTAACTGACTAAAGAAAGTCAGCAAGTGCAGTTGCTGTCAAATAGACAGAAGACGACGATCTTGGAGACAACCAGGATCGTAGTGTTTTCCAAACAAAGAAAGAACTGATGAAGTGCATACAGAGAGACTGGACAACTTTTAAAGAACAAGGCTTAAGTGATTAAGCATTGGGTCAGTCCATTGATGATAAGTGAAAGGGAGATCACAAGGAGAAAATGAGTTGGACATGCCACAAATATGAAGTGTCTTGCTATTCAGAAGGAGCCAGAACAAATAAGTCAAGTCATCAGTCTCTGAGAGCTGTTGAGGCAAACAGAAGTGTTGAAGCACTGCACAAAAGAAGGAAGAGATATTCTACATTGAAGATCCAATCAACACTTTTCAAGATCGTAGTGTTGTCTCTACCAGTCAACAAGACATTACGACCAGGTCCACGAAGACATGCATCAGAATCGTAGAGTACAAATGGCTGAAGATTGAAGCATTGACAACGGTTCAATCTGAAGGTTGATATTTGTACAAAAGCTTATTGAGAGCATCGATGCAAAAGGACAACCTCTGATTGAGAAATCAGAAGGAGGAAATAAAGTCTTCGACCTGCCCAAGACATTAAAGTAACATCTCTGACGGGGTAGGTAAAATAGTAGACTGCAGTGTCAGAAAAAGTAAGACATGTCACATCTACAGTCTACACCAAATAACTCGAGATCTGCGAAGCATTTCAAAGAGCTTCTAATGGCTACTTCTCAACGAGAAGATTGGGAAGGAATATAAATAAGCCAGAGCTTTAACGATCAAAAAGTGCTGATGATTACAATGTTGCAGAATCGTTGAGTTGGTTAAAATGCTATCGTTGACTCTACGAGTTCCACTTGAGCTCAAATAAAACAAGTCTCAGTGACAGTGAGACTACGAAGGTGGAAGTGAAGCAACTTTGAAGATGGACTTGAACAGAATAAAGCTTCACTCAACAAAGATAAGAATGTTCACTGAATTGAGATCTAAGTTGAGAGCCAAGAAGGACAAGAAGATAGCTTTCAGAAGAGTGGAAAAGTATAAGGCGGATCCCAAGAGCCACTCTACGATTCACCATAAACCCAAACCTGAAGCAGAGCAAGTGCAGAACCATTTCTGCCAACATGTTGAGAAGGGTTCAGGAAATGGTGATGGTGCACAGCTGACAATATACAAAGATGCGCATAATGGAAGAAGATCAGCTGCACCAAAGATAATGTGGTCTAGTCTCAAAGCAGAATGCAAAGAGGACCACACCAAGCTACTAAGTACAAAAGATTATCAAGCTTAAAGACATCTTAGCAGCTCAGCACCAACAACAACAACTACAACAACAAGAAGCCAGGGCCTGAGGGGTCCTTGTTTGGAGGGACTAAATGAAGTTCCAAGCATGCTGGGCTTGAAGAGTTCCTAGGGAACTAGAGGAGTTCCAAGGCTGCTGGCCTTTAAGAGTTCTTAGTGAACTGAAATCCCAAGGCTGCTAGCCTTGAAGGAATCTTAGTGATTAAGGGTGCTGCCCTTCTTTAGTGGAAATCCTGCTAGTTGAAAGCAGTAGAGTGGATTAGGAGCTTGAGTCTCTGAACCACTTAAAACCCTTTGTGTCTTTTACTTTAAGTCATTTACATTATGTCTATTAACTGCTATAACTGCTATGTATGTTCTAACTGCTTACCACTTAACTAACTTTACGAACAATGTATATATGATTATGAATATATCAATGAAGGGGATCTTTTACTTATTCCGCTGTGCTTGAAAAGATTCTTATGTTTGCCATATGCTAACTTAATAGCAATACAAAATAAAAGAGAAAAGTATTTAAAATTAAAAAGGATTTATTCAACCCCCCCCTTCTAGATCTATTGTGCCTACTGGGAACTAATAATTAGTATCAAAGCAGGTTCTCATGCTATATTCAAAAGCTAATCGCTTTGAGTCTGATCCTAGGCACAAACATTGTTCTAAAATTAGTTTAGTAGTAAGTCACTTATTATATGCAGATGAGCTTACACGTTGGAAATACTGTGTACAGGTTAAACGTGTATATACACCTGAAGCTGCTCAGATTGGTCCATGTTCTTGGCTGTCATATCAATAAGACTAATCCTTGCTCGTAGTCAATCTTGTAGTCTAACGACTAGGCTAGAAAGCTCAAGAGACATCCACATAAAAGAGTCAAACATCCTCCAGCCTGAAAAGATGAAAAGGCCATACATGTAAACCTTGTAAACTGGAAGATGTCAAAGAACTAAAGGTGTTGAGATTCTCCTAGCCAGCATCTTCAAGACCACGACTGATTGATTAAAGGCTAACAAGAGCAACAAGATGTTAGGAGCAAATATGAAGCTATGCACATCAATGCCTAAACTAAGTATATTAAAGATAAATGACTGTTAAGCAACTGATACTAAAAAGGTACGGTTCCTCACTATTATAAATGTGCATCATAAATGCACCTCCTTATGAACTATAATAGTATTCTGTCAAGAAGTCATAATCTACCTAAAAAGGTGAAGAGAGAAAGTACCCTGAGGGTGGAAACTCAATTGCCTACAAACTTTCTCTTCATCCAAGTTTTAGGTTGAAGATGACATCTTGAAAGAAATCTGAAATAGGTCATAAGTGTATCAATGGTTAAATTAATTTTTATGTGGAAAACTCCTTGTTGATGGGTTAGTATGTATGTACAAACCTATGTTCTAAGTGTTTGATAACCCACAGAGTATGATCAAATCTACAATTGTATTTTGATGATTTATAGAAACTGATCACCTCTGTGACGCCCCCAAAATAGGTATACATCACCTATTCTGAGTCGCCAAATACATGGTACAGAATATAAATACAATCTTAATTATACAATAAGAGAGCTGTGAGGTTAAATAAAATACATCTTTTCTGATAATATCCACTCTCGAATAAGTCCTCATTACATTTATTGTCACACTATTTAACAGAATAGTGAGGACTACTAGTTAATACTATCATCCGGACCATCACTCCGTTCCCCGACTCGTCCCAGCTACGTTATCATTTCCTGAAGAGAAGCCCAGTAAGAAATATTATAACTAAGATAATGCAGAATAAATTATCATTAGCCTTCAACAGTGTTAAACTGATAAAATATAACAACATCAAGTTTAACTGTAGCGGAACAAGAATTCCATTAAAAGAGTCAAGTAGAGAATAAAATATACTATCTTTTATGATTTAAAAGGTTTTTCATCACTTTTATCATTGGACTCGACAATAAATAATTCACATCACCGAATCACCCCTCGCACTACTGCGAGGATATTCTTTAAGATCACGACCATAAATTATCCATGCACTACGGGCCAAGGACATTCGTGTATTCATCAATGGTCATGATCACGCCAACAACTGTCCATCAACGCACTATGAATAATACAAACCTAACAGTGGCATCAGAGCCAAACCTTTATGCGAATTATTAATTGTTTTAATTTGATATGTATATTGATATGTGTTTAGAACAATTTAATTGGGCACAATTTTATTGTATAAAATTTAATTTTTTTCTGTCGCTGGATCCGTGGTATTCATGATTCAAGGGGCTACTGATTCGCGTGGGAAGTACAAGGCATAACCTTGAATGTATTTATTTGGACCCATGTGATTTAGGATCACTTTATTGTTAATCCTACTAACGTGAATCACTTATTCTGTCTGCAATATGATTCCTATTAAGATTCACGTCTTCCAAGGTTACAGGATTATAATAAGGTTAATATTATTTATATATATTTAGTTATATATAAATATATCCTAGCATCCTGTATTCTGCTAAAGGGTCACGAATTCATATTAATAATAATATATAGTAGTTTCGGCACTAATATATATTATTATATATATAATATTTTAATAATTTAATAATTAAAATAAAAGTTTATTTTAATTTTAAAATAAAAGGTTTATTTTAATCTTAAAATAAAAAGTTTATTTTAATTTTAAAATTAGAATTTCATGCTAACTAATTAGAGTTGGAATTGGATTCCATGATAACTAATTGTAGTTGAAATTGGATTATATTTTTCCTTAAATAAAGGAGTTTATTTAGATATGGAATAAGATTTCATATTATTCAAAATAAAGGAGTTTATTTGTGAATAGAAAAGAAATCCTAATTTCCTTAAATAAAGGAGTTTATTTAAATATGGAATAAAATTTCATATTATTCAAAATCAAGGTGTTTATTTGTGAATAGGAAGAGAATCCGTGTTTCCTTTAATAAATGAGTTTTTTTTTACATGGAATTGGATTCCATAATTAATTAAAATAAAGGAGTTTATTTTGATTAAAGATTTTGATTAAAATAAAATAGTTTATTTTATTCAAAATTGGATAAATTAAAATAAAATAGTTTTATTTTGATTTAAATTTGGATTAAAATAAAGGAGTTTATTTTGTTTCAAAATTAGATTTTATACTAACTAAAGTTGCCCATTAAATGATATCAATATATATATTAAATGTTTATTATTCATGAGATGAATGTTATTTATTGATGCATATGATGATGTGTATGATAATAAATGGGATTGATTATGGACTATTGACCAATGTGATTGGATTTTATTTTAGTTGGATGTATGAATGTATGGGTTTTATTAAATGGGGTCTCTGCATTCCTCGTCTTCTCTAATTTTTCTTAATGTAAATTCTATCTCTCCTATGTACTTCCCTCGATCGCTTGATCAAAGGTTTCTATTTATTTTAAATAGTTTTGTAATAGGAATAGTTAGAATTATTTTGAAGAATTAGCGTCAAGGACAAGAAGCGCATGAAGATCCGTTTGTAATGGAGCCCGGATTTAAATGTAATAGTTATATTTAAATATTAATTCTTGCACCCCTAGGGTTTGACCTTTTGGTTCACTTGGTGGCTCTAGTGAACCAAACTATAATAAAAGTCCATAATCAATCCGAGTAGAATATAGTATTCTATATGTGCATGCTTATACTATATATATTATATATTATGCAAACATGCTTCACATGTTCATTAATATGACGTGTATTTTATATATATATATATATATATATGCATGCGCTAAACAAGATGAGACAAATTAATAACAAACCCCTCAAATTTTTATATTAAGTCCTAAGCGTTCAAAGATATTTGGAATATCGAACGTCACCTTCTAGCATGATAAAATTAATAGAGTATTAAATATTTAATATGAGTTTGTTGTGTCACCAAAAGGCAAGTATTAAGTATTTAAGATGTTAATTTATCACATTTGATGCTTATAAAGAAAATTGAACAATATTGTTTTGTTGTGTCACCACAAGGATGATATTTTTCTTTTTTGAATATATGGAGTGCTAGGTCGGACTTAACTTGGATAATTTTGATTTGGATGTGCCACCACTTGATCAAAATAATATAAGAGACAAAAGAAAAGGAGTTGCATAGTTGATGTAATTGACAAAAGTTGTCTACCTATTTATTTATATATAGTTTGTTGTGTCACCACAAGGCTATATACATTTGAAATGGGATCCTTATTCTCATTAGCAAATCTTTAATTAGATTTTGCCGAACTATATAAGTGAGGGTAATATAGTTTGAAGAAAATAGTGGGAGATACCAATTTAAAACAAGACCTAAATTATTTTGGTAATTAATAAAAGAATGTATGTTAAAATGTTGTTAATTACAAATTCATTTACAGAATTTTACAATGTCTAAATTACTATCACTGCGAAACATATTAGATGTTATTTAACCAAACCGTATTAAACAGATTGGTTAAGGAATTTGAGAATAGTTCTCATGGCAGAAAAGTTATCTTATGTCCTTAATACGCCTATCCCTGCAATGGTTGCAGACAATGCCTCTGAGGAAGACATTGCTACTTTTAGAAAGTGGCAAGATGATGCATGCATTGGCTCAATGCATCATGCTCGCATCTATGAGTAACGAGCTTCAAATACGGCGATGAAACTATGGATGCTTCTACTATATTCCCGCACATCAAGTAGTTGATGGTGAGAAAAAGTAGGGCCGATAGATATCAAATATCTAAGGAGCTCTTCCGATCTAGAATGACCGATGACACTACAATGATGATAAAAGTCCTTAACATTATCAATTTGATTGATCAAGTAGACAACGATTTTTTGTCATGGATGGAGAGTTGAGCCAAGATTTGATCTTGCACTTACTCCCTAACTCCTTTCACAATTGTTGTGAATTTTTTATATGAACAAGCTAGATATCGGCCTCATTTGATTTGCTTAACATATTGAAAAATGTTGAGAGTCACTTTCCAACCAAGAAAGATCAAGTCTTCTTGGTAGGGCCAAAGGATCTTCCGAAAAGAAGAGCGATTCAAAGAAGGTAAATAGAAAGGCATAAACAAAGGATAATAAGAACAAAAGCGATACGGATAGCAAAGGAGCTTGCTTCCACCGCAATAAGCTTCGGACATCTTTGGAAAGAAAGCGCAAGAAGCATCTTGCGAGGCTAACCAAAGAAGCTTAGTGAAGTTTGATTTATAATCGATTTTGTTCATGATTGAAATAAATTTTCTTTAAGTCAAGGTTCTACTTGGGTATTGGATACCGACTTTGGTTATCATAAATATAGATTTATGAAGGGACCAAGCGAAGTAAAAGCTAAACAAATATAAGTAATCCTATGTATGAAATGTAACAAAGGTTGCCATATTAGCCATAGAAACTTATAGTTTAGCAATGCCTACGAAGCAAATCTATTAAGTCAAGAAGTTGTTATTGTATTCCGGTTTTTGTTAAAAATATTATTTCCATTTTATTGTTGACAATGAAATCTTTGTTATTATAATTAAGAACAATTGTTGTTCTATTTATAATAATAATGTTTTGTATAGAATGGAATATTACTTAATAAATTTTGTATACTTGACTTACATGAAAATAATTTTGCATATTGAACAAATTAGTATAAGAAAAGGAGATGATCATTCAAAGAGTTGAATGTGTGTATTTGCTAAAATACAAGTGTGAATTATTTGAAAGGTTCAAAGAATTCAGAAGTGAAACAAATTGGCAATGTATTAAGATTCTTTGATTAGATCAAGGAATAAATACTTGTGCAATAAGTTTCTAGATCATCTCAAATGGTTTTCTCATAATGGACACATCCTAATCTGTGATAATTGATTGATGTATCTGAATGAAAAATCGTACCTTGTTGGATATGGTGTGCGGTCCATAATGATTTTACTGACATTCCAAAGATCCCTCATGGTCATGTCCTAGAAATGGCTGCATATATACAAAAAGGTAACCTCAAAATCCGGTCCCAAGACTCCATAAAAGTTATGGACAGGGAGGATTCCTAATCTTAAGTATGTTAAGATAAGGGGTTGTCCAACTTATGTGAAAAGGTTTCAAAGGATAAGCTTGGGACAAGATTTGACAAGTGTCGATTTGTGGGACATCCTAAAGTAAGTTTAGGGTATATGTTATATAATCCTACTTAGCGAAAGGTGTTTGTTGTGAAACACGCTTTCTTCTAAGATAAAAGTGTTTATCATTAAAAGGGGCTAGTGGGAGGATAATAGATCTTGAAGAGTTCAAGAACCACAAAATACTATAAGTCAAATAAGAGGAACCTGTAGATAGACCTATTATACCACAAATGAATCATAAATGCGAATAGTACCAAAGATACCTAGGAGGTATGGATTCATCATGGATGATGATGATGAGGTACACATCATAGAAGATGATGATCCGTAGTTACATTCGATGAGGTAAGACTTCTAGTGTGTACAAAAGGGTCGATTAGGAGCGTCGTGAAATTTCTAGTATTATATGTTGATATACTACGGATGAGGAATAACTTATCAATGCTACAATCGGAAAAGATAAAGTTGTCTAAACATTCCTCCATGAATGGTTTGGGAAGAGTATCTTAATTAGGGATAAAATCTATATAGATAGATACATAGAGGATGCTCGACTTAACCCAAGGAACGTATATTCATTTGATGCTAAAGTCGTTTAGCATGGCAAACTCAAGATATGTCTCATGTCGATGAGCTATGGAGTGTATCTCTCTTAATAGTCCCCATAGACTCTCGAAAGAGAGGTCGCATGAGTGTGATCATGAATGCAATGAAATGTACGAGACCGATGTTGATCACCATATTATGGAGAAGTTCACTATGAGTCTGTGAAAAACATCTTAAAGTGCTTGGCCAAGCACTAAGGATGTGATCATATTCATGGTGGGTCCAAATTAAAACTAGAGGGCTTAATGACTCAAGTTTTTCGAGACATGACCAAGACGACGAAAAAATTCACTTTAAGGTAAAGTGTTACCATGATCGATGGTGCGATTGAATTGGAAAGGTTCCAAACAGAAAAAGAGTTGTTGGTTTAGTGATAAAGACAAAGTATATAGCTATAAATGAAGTCGCAAGTTGATTGTTTGGATTAAAAGTTCATTACGTAACTAGGAATAGTTCTAAAGTCTCATCTTGGATCTAAACATGTGTTGTGACACTTTCATTTGATTATTAGAATCATTGAAAGATGGGAAATCACTATAGAGATAGTGGACTCTCATGAACAACATTACATATCCATTAACTAAAAGCTTATCCAACAATGGGATAATCGTTACTTAGAGAAAAGAGTATGAGATACCATGACGATTGGCTTTAGTGCAAGTGGGAGATTGAAAGTAGTATGCACACAAGCCAATCATGTTTGATGATAAAGCGTATACTTTGTAACAATCTTATTCATTTATTAATAAAAAGTATTAATTTATTAAAGGCTTTTAATTATCTACATGATCTTTGTTTTATAATATGTGATAAACCCATAGTTTTAAGCAATGCTTTTAGAATAATGATGATGATCATTCTAATGAGATCTAAATTCTTAGAAAGCTTAAAACTAAAATAGTTCCCAATCATTGGATTACTAAATTAGGGATTAGTGAATCCGGATAGATTGGTACATACGTTAACTGCTTGCTCATTGGATGAGGATGATTGATCTCATGATCATTTGTGTGGAGACACTAAAGCAAGTATGTAGGTGCTTATTAGAGAATAAGTTCATTTGAAGCGTGGCTCGCTAAGGAATACCTAATGGAGTTTTACTTGCTGTCAATAGGAATTCTGTAGTGATAGTAATCTGAGTGATCCTTGGACTTGAGATCATCATAGTATCTTGTGTATGATGAGTTATACTTTGACTTATTCCTTAAGACCCTTAGGGTATATCAAAGGGTATGCTTGGGTATAATAAGTTGTACATGGAAATAATGTATGATCAATAAAGAATCTACCACTTCTATTATAAGAAGAGAAATGTCCTATGTGATTCGATAAATGACAACCCGGTAGTCCTTGGCCAAGGCAGAATGAAATTAGAAAGGAGTTTCTAATTTGCATTATTTGGTGTTGTGCATTTAAGGATCGAAATACATATAATTAATATAAAATAAGACTTGACAGTAATTCCATGTCTTATATTTAATTGGGACATTGTATGGTGGAAGGATTGAATTGTACGGTAACTATTTACTCAAAGGTTCTTTTATGATTAATGTTGAAATCTATATTATCCGGAAAGTCGTTGATCATTGCTAGGAGGCTTATCCTATATCAGTAGAATAAATATTATTTATTTAAATAAAATAATTGTTTGATTTATTTATTTAAATAAGATTAGAATTGTTCTAATTGATTTATTCACAACCTGGTTTAATATGGAGAACCTAAAGGGTCACACCATAAAAGGAAGAATAATTATTTAAGAAGTTAATGGCATAATCGTAATAATATATTTATGTATATTTAATTTAATCTATGGTGATAGAATAAATTAAATAGCTTAATATTTATTATTTAATATTTTAGAAATATTAAATATAAATTAATAAGAGGAGTCTTATTAATATTATTACAATTATTATTATTATTTTAATTTCTAAAAGAGTTTAGGAATTAATTTAATATAAGTACTCTCATTTATTCCTAATTGGATTAGGAAGGAAAATTAGTTAAAGGAGTTTAATTAATTATCCCTAATAAGATTAGGGAGCCCCTTTAATTAAAAGGGTTTAATTAAATAATACCTTATTTTAATAGGGTTACTTGATATCTTTATAAGAGGAGTCTTATATCAGATATCAAGAATACGTTATTCCAATGGTTAGATAGTACGCTCCTTTTCTATAGAGCTAGAAAAACTAGGGTTTAGCCAACCACCCATCTTCTTGAATTCTTCTTCTTCCTTGGTGGATCACCTCTGAG
This sequence comes from Panax quinquefolius, assembly GCA_020205615.1. NCBI lineage: Eukaryota > Viridiplantae > Streptophyta > Magnoliopsida > Apiales > Araliaceae > Panax > Panax quinquefolius. Next base: position 121,133,050 of record CM035160.1, on the reverse strand, counting down.
GCCAAACACTTGGGTGGCTAACGTTGATCAAAGGAAGGAACCAAACCCGGTGGATTCAAGTTGAGCGAAAAGGATTGGAGGTGAACTTGTACACGAGGAAGCTTCCGGATCTTCAAGGGTATGTTTCTTATTCATCTTTTTCATTTAATTAATAATTGTTCATAAAGGGTGATCCGGGTATATGGTTTGTAAAATTTTTAAACTCTGATTTTTACACGTTTCCGCTTATTTTTTGCAATTTGATTGCGTTCATGAATATTACAAACCTAAAAAAAGTGAGTCTATAGGCCAGAGTTCCTATTCGATCAAGAATTAAAAATGGGCCAATAAATCGAGGATTGAGCTTTCCTCTCTTTCCAAATCTCGTAACTCCTTTCCACGGAGCAACTCGTAATAACACATGATCTTCTATATCAAATTCCACGTCCTTTCGATGAAGATCAACATAACTCTTTTATTGATCTTTTGAGGTTTTTATACGTTGTCGGATCGTTTGAATCTTTTCCGTAGTCATACGTACCAACTCTGGTCCTAACAACGTTGCTTCACCCACCTCATCCCAGCATATTAAAGAACGACACTTTCTTCCATACAACGCCTCGAATGGAGCCTTGCCAATTCTTGCTTGATAACTGTTGTTGTAAGAAAACTCCACTAACGGTAAGAACTTGTCCCAACTTCCCTTGAAGTCAAGGACACAGAGTCTTAATAAATCTTGAAGAGTTTGAATAGTCCTCTCGATTGTCAAATGTCCCCGAGGATGATATCTTTGAACTAAATCGTAAATCCGTGCCCATAGCTTTTTGTAAACTAACCCAAAATCTTGAAGTGAATCTTGGGTCTCGATCAGAAACTATAGATACTAGCATACCATGCAATCTTACAACCTCGTTTATGTACATACGAGCAAGACGTTCAAGTGTATAAGTTTCTCGTATTGGTAAGAAATGAGCAGATTTGGTCAATTTATCAACAATGACCCAAATTGAATCAATGCCTTGAGAAACCTTAGGAAGACCGGTAACGAAATCCATGGTAATGTGCTCCCACTTCCATTTTGGAGTTTCAAGTGGTTGCAATAGACCTTTTGGTACTTGATGCTCCGCCTTGACTCGTTGACACGTTAGACACCTTGAGATAAACGCGCTATCTCTCTCTTCATATTGCCCCACCAAAATGTATGTCGAAGATCATGATACATTTTGGTACTCCCAAGATGGATTGCAAACGGTGTGTTGTGCGCCTCCATCATAATTTTATACTTTAAATCAGGGTCGTTAGGAACACAAAGTCTGGAGTTGACTCGAAGTATTCCTTCTTCATCTATTCTTGCTTCCGGCATAACACCTTCTTGCACTTTCTTCCTCATACGCATCAGCTCCAGGTCTATAGCTTGAGCAGCTTTAACCTTATCAATTAAAGTCAGTTCTACTCGTATATTCGCCATTATCATGTGGCTCCCTGGAGTCTTTATCTCTATCTCCATCCTTTGCAAGTCATACAAAATTGGCTTTTGCGTTGACAATATTGCACTCGTACCCGCATATGATCTTGTACTCAATGCGTCAGCTACCACGTTCGCTTTTCGAGGATGGTATTGGATGGTATGATCATAATCTTTCAACAGATTCAAAGCCAACATCGTTGTCACATGTTGAGTTCCTTTTGAGTGAAGAAATATTTGAGGCTTTTATGATCCGTAAAGATCTCCACTTTCTCCCCATAAAAGTAATGCCTCCAAATCTTTAGTGCAAAAACGACTGCTGCCAACTCTAGATCATGAGTGGGATAATTCCTATCATATTCTTTGAGTTGTCGTGAGGCATAGGCTATGACTTTCCCATGTTGCATGAGAACACATCCCAACCCTTTGCCCAAAGAATCATCAGATGACAAATCCTCCAAGGCGGATGGTATTGTCGAACAGGTCTTGAAATGAGTCTCCTCTTGAGACGTTCTTGAAAACTCTTCTCACATTCCTCGCTCCAACCAACTTTGTATCTTCCGAAGTCACTAAGTTAGTGGAGTAGCGATTCGAGAAAACCCTTCTCTGAATCTTCGATAATAACCAACTAAGTGAGAAAGCTACGTGCTTGGTCATCGATTTAGGTTGCTCCCAGCTTTGAATAGCTTCAATCTTTGCTGGGTCAACAAATATTCCATGACTTGATACCACCGTCCCCAAGGAATGCTACCTCCTCAAGCCGAACTCGCATTTCTTCAACTTGGCATAAAGCTTATATTCACGAAGCTTTTGGAGTATCAGTCTCAAGTGTTTATCATGATCTTCACGGCTTTTGGAATAAATAAGGATGTCATCAATAAAGACGACCACAAAGTGATCCAAATATTCCTTGAATACTCGGTTCATCATATCCATGTAGGCAGCAGGAGCATTAGTCAATCCAAAGGACATGACTAGGAATTCATAATGCTCGTACCGAGTTCTGAAAGCCGTCTTTGGAATGTCATCAGTTCTAATCTTCAATTGGTGATATCCGGAACGAAGATCAGTTTTTGAAAAGAATTTGGCGCCTTGCAACTCGTCAAACAGGTCATCAATACGTGGCAATGTGTACCTATTTTTGATGGTGACATGATTCAACTCTCGATAATCAATACAAAGTCGCATACTCCCGTCTTTCTTTTTCACGAATAGAACAGGAGCACCCCAAGGAGAAGCACTAGGACGAATAAAGCAAATGTCTAACAATTCTTGCAGTTGGGTCTTTAATTCCTAAAGTTCAATAGGAGCCATTCGATATGGGGCTTTGGAAATAGGTTTTGTATTGGGTTCAAGGTCGATACAAAATTCAATTTCACGCTCTGGGGGTAGGCCAGGAAGTTATTCAGGGAATACGTCATGAAATTCATTAACAATAGAAATATCATTCAAAACTGACGTATTTTTGTTTAGATCCGTGACATGAGCTAAGAAGGCTTGACATCCGTTTTTCAATAAACGAATAGCTTTATGGCTTGAGATGACAGTGATTGATTTTAATGGTTTGGATGCTTGAATTCGCATAATAGGTTGGTTAAGAATATGAAAGCTAACAATCTTACGAAAACAATCAATTTTTGCATGATAAGTAGTTAACCAATAAATCCCTAGAATCACATCAAATTCAAGTATTTTCAAAGAAATAAGATCGACAGGTAATGTGCAGGTACCGATTTGAACTAAACAAGGCTTATAAACAGTGAATGTAATGAAGGTTTCTCCCAACGAAGTTTCAACAGATAAGTCAAAGCCTTATTTCTCCGGAGTCAAATTTAAACGTTGAGTGCAAGTAGGAGAAAAAAAAGAATGGGTAGAAGCAGTATCAAATAAGGTATAGACTTCGCTAGAGTTTATGATAAGCTTACCCGTGATGACCTCATTCGGGTTCCTTGCTTTCTGGGAGGTCACGACAAATGCTCTCCCTTGCACCATCGGCTTTGACTTTTCTGGGACGGCCTTTGGTGCCTCCATCGTAGCTGAATTTGTCTTCGGTGAACGACAAAATCGGGCTAGGTGACCTTTTCTTCCACAATTATAACACGCTTTGGATGGCATCGTGCAGTTTGGACTTATATGTCCCTCCCTCCACATTTGAAGTATATGATAGGTGGTCGTTCTCCTTCCTTAACCACGGTTGCTGGTGCTGACGTCTTTTCATCATTGTTGAATCTCATTTTCTTGAAATGCCCATTTTTATTGTCTTGGCCATGATTACCACCGAAGTGGTTACCATTTCTGGCATGTTGATTCCCTTCACGTTTAAACTTCATGACCGATACCACTTTGGTATTTTCATCTTTGTTGCTTTTTCTCTTGGTTGCGTTGACTCGTTACCGCGCTCCAATAATTGAGCCCTATTTACAACATCTGAGTACAAACACAGTTTATGAGAAATAAGATATTGACGTATCTCTAGTTTCAAACCTCTTAAATACATTCGCTCCTCATTATCGACCAAATGGGATGCAAATCGGGATAACTCCGCAAATTTAGCCTCGTATTGCGACACGGTCATATTGTTTTGTTCCAACTTGATAAACTCCACATCTTTCATGTGACGAAAACTCTCGGGAAAGTACTTGTTGTTGAATAGCTCTTGGAACTTCTCCCAAGACATCTTGAGTGCGTCAGGCTGGGTACGTTTTACAGATTCTCACTAGTAATTTGCCTCTTCACGCAACATGAAGGTGGCGAAGGGAACCTTTTGCTCCTCGGAGCATCCCAAGACATCAAATATCTTGGTGATCTGCTTTATCCATGCTTCCACCTTAAGTGGTTTTGGCTCTCCAATAAACTCCGGTGGTCCTAGCTCCTTGATCATTTAGCGGTGGCCCGTCAAGAGTTTCCAGTGTTTCCACCTACATTTTGGACAGGATCCGCTCTCGCCTGATGTTGCATGAATTGCATAAAGCCTCTGAACAATCCATCATTCATTATTTGGTCAGTATTGTTGTTTGCATGAGGATTGTCGCCTTCTCAATGCACATTCTCCTGATTATTGATATGTGGAGACTCAACGGTATCCTGTGCTCCATTCCTATTTTCAATATTCTCGGATGTTATTTTCAGATACTGCCACAAAACAAAGGTTAATTAACATATAACATATTATCCCTATACTCTGACCTACCAATTAAATACCAAATAAACTTAGGTAGGTCATACTAGTGAAGGAATTCCATGTCTCTCCCCTCCTAGTTCTAGTCTCACATCTTAGCCAGGGATCATATCCCTAAGCTTTGATACCAACTGTGACGCCCCCAAAATAGATATACATCACCTATTCTGAGTCGCCAAATACATGGTAAAGAATATAAATACAATCTTAATTATCTGAACAAGAGAGTCATGAGTTTAAATACAAATCATCTTCTGCAGGCAATATCCACTCTTAGAATAAGTGCTCATTACATTTATTGTCACACTATATAACGTAGAATAGTGAGGACTACTAGCTAATACTATCACACGGACCATCACTCGTTCCCGACTCGTCCCACCACGTTCTCATTTCACGAAGAGAACAAAGAAAGAAAGGGTGAGCTCAACTAGCCCAAAAAAAAATATTATGACTAAGATAATGCGAGAATAAATTATCATTAGCCTTCAACAGATGTTAAACCGATAAAATATAACAACATCAAGTTTAATCAAGTAATGAACAAGCAATCCATTAAAAGAGTCAAGTAGAGAATAAAATCTACTCTTTTATGATTTAAAAGGTTTTTCATCACTTTTATCGGCGGACTGGGACTCGACAATAAATAATTCACATCATTAGAATCACCCCGCACTACTGGCCAAGGATATTCTTTAGTATCACGACCACAAATTATCCATGCACTACGGGCCAAGGACATTCGTGTATTCATCAATGGTCATGATCATGTCAACAACTGTCCATCAATACACTATGGGCCAATGAGGACTTTTACCACATCATTTGTAACATTACGGTCATGATTATACCGAATAATCCCTGGTCATAATCATACCAAGTCCATCTATACACTACAGGCCACAGATGACTTTCAAAAAAATATAAACATGAGGATGATGACAATGATATAAGAATTTAATAAAACAAGTTCAAGAATTAATTTATCCAGAAATTATTAACGTCCAAATTGTCAACATGATACTACTTTGTAGAGTAAAATTCAAGAATGCTCAGAAGAATATTTCCATGAAAAGATACTGGATGAAGCACAAATATCAAGAATATTCCACTAATTTCATGGAGTATAGAAGTCAAAACTTTAACCAACTGAGTATAATAAGGAACGGAATAACAAAAGAAATCACCAGGCATGCGATAGACCGCACAGGTAGGTTATTCCAACAGATTAATAATTAACGGAACCAGGTCCCACAGAAAACGCATGCATACATGATATTCCAACGAGAATAATAAGGACTAATCGGTCCGGTGTAAAATGCATGTATACATGATATTCCAACGAATAATAAAAAGACGGAATCGGTCCCAAGGCGTAAAATGCATGAGCAGGATATTCAAATGAATAATAACGAATGGAATAATAGAAGAATTTCACCAAGTATAGGGTAGCTCACGATATCTGGGTTATTCCAATGAATAATAAATAATGGAATAACGAAAGTTCTCTTCATGAATACAAAAGAAATAATACCCCTTACGAGTACAACAAATAATATTCTCTACCTTAAGAAGAAGAGTACTAGATATATGAGTAGTGAAGGAGCCGAATACTTTTCTTCTTTCTCTTTATAGTTTATCTCTCTAGAGTTTCAGTGAATTCGTAAGAAATAATGAAGGAATGAGCTTCTATTTATAGAAAAATGGACTGCATAGTAACTAAGTCATGAGCGGTCCAGATTGATTTACTTTAATCTGACGGTTCATTAAAGCAAAATCTTTTAAATAAAATATAATATATTCTATTTATAATCTAATAAAACGAATAACTTTATAAAAGATTTTACTATGCAAACACTATGCAACCACTATGCATAATAAAATATAATATATTCTAATTATTGTCTAATAAAATAGATAACTTTATAAAAGTATTACATTTTTTATATAAAAAGATTTTACTATTAGCCAATAAAACGAATAACTTTATAAAAGTATTACATTTTATATAAAAAAGATTTTCGCTTTTATTACATTAATAATACTAATAAAACAAAAGCGAGTGACTTATCACATAAGCATCAATAATCAATACCAGGTATGCTACTATGCAACTACGCGTATTCATCGTATTTTTACTACCTAGTAGTTCAACAAGATTAATGGTAAAACTTCCGCCGTTATTTTTAATAAAATATTTTTGTCGTTTTCTCGATCCGAATGATAATTACATTATAGGTCCACCAATGATTGTGTCGTCGTCTTTAATATTTCCTATTTAAAACGAATATTCCCCGACCAATCGAATATTATATAACAACTTGCATACTTTGCAAAATTTATAAATATTACCCACAACTATAACATTATATCATTTTCACTCCATAATATTCAAAAATAATATTTATAGAAAATTCATCTTTATTCAAAAAGTTGGGGTCTTACAACCTCCATGAATCAACAAGATACACATAAATCGTAGAGTTAAATTTTCACTCTGTGAACACTCAAACATTGTGAACATAACCCAACAAATGATGAAACCATCAAAGAGAAAGAGTGTGTTATTAAAATGTCAAATCTTACACACACTCACCTTCATGCATCTCAAAATGTATTATCTAAAACTAGTTGCATGCATGAATATGACTGTTAGTGATAAGTGTGATGATTATCCAAATATGAGGAACAAGGGTTTAGAAAACTTACCTAGAAGGAACCATTCAATTGTGGGTACCAAAAATAAAAATGTATCTAACCTGTAGGTACTTAGTCTGTCTGACCACACTAAGGAATGCTGAAGCAGAAGACTTCAGTCAAGAAGACTCAACCAACAGAAGGCTAAGGACTGTTCAGAAGAGATTATGATAAAACTCCTATATCTTCAAGCCTATCCTTGAAGACCCACTGAGCTAACCTGAATGAAGCTCACATGGCTGCTAATTTGTATATGGAAGCAGGCCATTCAACCAAAGATGAAAAGGGTCATATATGCTCAAATCAAGCAAAGCATGCTATATGAGAAGAATCCTCAAGGGAGCTCACAACAGAGGATTATCGAGCATCAGTCAAGAGGAACTCATTACGGGAGCAGAACTTCACACGCACAAGACTGTCAAAGGAGACTATGTTCATAGTACTGTCAAATGATCGTAGTGTGATCAGTCCTGAAAATAACCATGCCTACGATACAAGGAGATTGAAGTGATAATGGTGATTCCAGTCAGAAGGAGATATGCAAGGTTTCCTTCAAATGAACCTAAAGTAAAGGGAATCACATTTATTTGGGAAGACAACATCAACCATGGGGGAGCAGTGATCTGTTAAGAAACAATAGCACTGAGATATACTATAAAGAAATGTACCAGCTACAGAGTCCCAAAACTTTGTGACTGATGAACTAAATGAAGATCCATAGTCAGTAGGAACGTCTCAAAACGTACTACTGATAACCTATCAGCCACCCAACCCAACATTATGGAGTGCCTGCAATCAAACATCTGATCGTAGTGTAAGAGCGGGAGGACACCATGATTACAGCAAATGCAATTGTCTAAAGTTGGTAGACGACCTCCCCACTAGAAAAGGTCGAATGAGATATCACTGCAAATCACTTTTAAAGTATTTTATCTAGAAAGCGCCTCAGGGACAAACCTGACCCTTAGTTCACTCTAAGAGGTTGGCCCTTCCTGAGCTACCTTGACCCAGAAGGAATACTTAGTAAAGTTCATCTCAAGGACCAAGTCAGTCAACGATCGTATAGTCGAGGTTTAAGAGAACTCCATGATCGCAGTGCAACCTCAGCGATCGTAGAAGACAACTCGACGATCGTAGTCCTACCAAAGGGTACTCCAGTTCACAAGGAGCTTGGAAAATGGGACAATTGCTCAACCATTCAAAATGAGGAGATAAGTTCGAATATATCAGTGATCAAGCTATGCTGCATCAAAATGAGGATAAATGTCAAAACCATCCACTGCAGCATCTCTCAAAAGTTGATCGTTGAGTCAACAAGGAAAACGTAGAGTCCATAGCTGTCTTACCATACTACTCTACGAACCAAAGAGGTCAACGGTTAATCCACGTCAATAAAACGTCTACTCTTTTGAAAGAAATATCTAATAAAAAGTTATGGGGAGCTACAGCTCATTACTGGGCATCGTGCAACCAATGGTTGGTTGACACATCACTGATTATGCAGAGTTAGAAGGAACTGTCATTAAGACAAATTCAAAATCTGCAAACAGTTATCAAAACCATCGAACCTTTCTCCCTCCCATTTTCAAACCCTAGAACCCTCATCGAAGCCAAAAATCTATTAATCCTCCAGTGTCTCGCCCAAATCACAATCAGCCATCTCTCAAAAACTCCTCTGAATCTAATACCCATATTCCTCAAACTACTCAAATGGAAAATTGGCGAGTAATCACTGACATTCAGCTCGGAACCAAGTCGTTTGAGAAATCCAAAAATAAGTTCAGAGACATTCTCAAACTTGTGAAGAAAGCTGGATTCTTAGAATGCCTTGAGGCTAGAACTCGAGTATATGTTGACCTGGTTAAAGAGTTCTACTCAAATGCTTCCATAAACTCCAGAACCCTCTCTACTAAGGTCAAAGGTCAGTCTCTAAAGCTAAAATATTCTGACCTCAATCAATTCCTAGGTTTTCTTAACCAAGGACTGAAGAGCCTTGATGATGTCGATACGGAACAAGCAAAGGAGATCATAAGGTACCAAAGAAACCCTAGTCTGAAGGACATGAAGAAGAAGGAGTCTCCAGAAGAGTTCGTGTAAGACCTCGACTTTTATGAATAAAGATGAATTTTCTATAAATATCATTTTTGAATTTTATGTAATTAAATTGATATAATGTTATAGTTGTGGGTAATATTTATAAATTTTGCAAAGTACGCAAGTTGTTATATAATATTCGATTGGTCGGGGAATATTCGTTTTAATAGGGAATATTCGTACAACGACACAATCATTGGTGGACCCCATAATGTAATTATTATTTGGATTAAGAAAATGACAAAATATACTTTATGAAAATAACAATGGGAAGTTTTACCGATTAATCGTTGAAACACCCGGTGTTAAAAAATGCGATGTCTGGCGTGGTTGCATAGTAGCACTCAGTATTGATTATTGATGCTTACGTGAGAAGTCACTCAGTTTTGTTCAAATTATTGCTGCAATAATTGTTGCAAAGTATCTTACGTTATTTGATTCAATTATTGTCGATATTTTATATATTATTAAATCAATAATTGAGACGACAAAGTTATTAATATTATTATTTGCAATATTAACGATGTCTAGAAGTTCTGCCAAGGAGAGGTTTGGTTAGCTAATTGCGCGTTAAATGAGAGAAATCCTTATTGGAAAGCCCCCTCTTTCCTGGGAACGACCTGGTCGATTAATATTGTGAATTATAATAATTATGATAAATGTTGTTAAAAATATTGAGGAGATTTTTATGGAGTATTTGTTGTAAGTTTGGCATATTATTTGGACCCCCCACATACTCATTTTTCAAAATAGTGTGTTATGAATATGATAATATATATATATATATATATATATATATATATTATAATCATGAAAGTGGGGTGGGAGGAAAATGGGTGTTACGTAGGAATGGGGGTGATATTTAGTCAAGGGATGGGAGATTTTTATCAAGTGGGTGGAAAATTTAATTGGTGATCACATGGGGGTGTATTATTCCATTATTATATGTATGCAAGATTGAAAAGCTTGGTAGAAGAAATCAATTGAAGTCACGGGATTTTCACCCGTGATATTTATCTGCACAGGTTATATATATATTATTTAAAAGATTTTGTTTTATTAGAATATTTTATTAAATCAATCTGGACCATTCATGAATTAGTTACTATGCTGTCCATTCTTCTATAAATAGAAGCTCATTCCTTCATTATTTCTTACGAATTCACTGAAACTCTAGAGAGAAAAACTATAGAGAGAAAGAAGAAAAGTATTCTGCTACTTCACTACTCCTATATCCAGTACTCTTTTTTTAAAAGTAAGGGGTATTATTTCTTTTGTATTCATGAAGAGAACTTCTGTTATTCCATTCTTTATTATTCTGTTGGAATAACCTGCATACATGGACTATGTGACGCCCCCAAAATTAGGTATACATCACCCATCTTGGGTCGTCAGATACATGATACAAAATTCAAATACAACTTACTAATACAACTGTCGTGTATAATACGACAAAACATAACTGTGAGTTTGAATACAATTATTGTCTACTAGAGATTATACAAACTCAAAAGGAGTCCTCATTACAATTATTAACACACTATTTCACGCAGAATAGTGAGGACTACTAATGCTATCCTCTGGGCCACCGTCACTCCATTTCCCGATTAGTCCTCGCTATGTTCTCATTTCCTAAAGAGAAAAAAATGAAAGAAAGAAAGGGTGAGCTCAACTAGCCCAAAGAAAAATATTATGACTAAGATAATGCGAATAATTTATCGTTAGCCTTCAACAAGATGTTAAACCGATAAAATATAACAACATCAAGTTTAACTACAAAGCAGAACAAACAATCCATTAAAAGAGTCAAGTAGAGAATAAAATCTACTATCTTTTATGATTTAAAAGGTTTTCATCACTTTTATCATTTGGGACTCGACAATAAATAATCCACATCATCCAATCACCCCCAAGACTACTGACGAGGATATTCTTTAGTATCACGACCACAATTATCCGTGCACTACGGGCTAAGAATATTTGTGTATTCATTAATGGTCATGATCATGCCAACAATTGTCCGTCAATGCACTACGAGCCAATGATAACTTTTACCACATCATTTGTAACATTACGGTCATGATTACACCGAATAATCCCGGGTCATAATTATACCAAGTCCATCTATGCACTACAGGCCACAGATGACTTTCAACATAACATAAACATGAGGATGATGACAATGATATAAGAATTCAATAAAACAAGTTCAAGAATTAATTTATCCAAGAACTAATAACGTCCAAATTGTCAACATTATACTGCTTTGTAGAGTAAAATTCAAGAATGCTTAGAAGAATATTTCCATGAAAAGATACTGGATGAAACGCAAATATCATGGATATTCCACTAATTTCATGGAGTATAGAAATCAAAGTTTTAACCAACTGAGTATACTCGAGAATGGAATAACAAAAGAAATCACCATGCATGCGGACTTGCGTGACGAGTTATTCCAATGTATAATAAGGAACGGAACCGGTCAAAGCGAAATTCACAAAGCGGGATGTTCCAACAGAATAATAAAGATTTTAACCCGTGTCCCATGTAAAAGCGCATGAGCGTGATGTTCCAAATGAATAATAATAAAGATGAACCCGTGTCCCACAGTAAAAGCGCAGCATGTATGGGATGTTCCAACAGAATAATAATAATAAAGATGTAATTAAATTTGTAAAACGAATGAATAAGATGTTCCAACAGAATAATAATAAAGACAGAATAATAGAAGAATGTCACCAAGTATAGGGTAGCCCGCGTATACAGGTTATTCCACAAGAACAATAAAGAAATGGAATAATAGAAGTTCTCTTCTTGAATACAAAAGAAATAACACCCCTTACCGTAAATGAAACTGGTTATAAGAGTAAGGAAGTAGCAGAATACTTTTCTATAGTTTCTCTAAAATTTCTCTCTTTGGAGTTTTAGTGAATTCGTAAGAAATAATGAAGGAATGAACTTCTATTTATAGAAGAATGGAAAGGGTACTGTTTTAAGAAAATTCATGGATGCACAGTTGAAATAAATTCACGGGCCAAAGCTTGCGTCTGATAATTCACAGGGGCCTAACTCCTCAAGTAAAACAAAACTATAGGGTACAACTTAATTGGCTGAATCAATTATTCGGATGCAAAATTCAAACCTTCTTCCAATAAGAACAAAGCAATCCAATATCATATATATATATAAATAGACAACACGTGCTAAATTAAAGAAATGGTCCAATGGAAACATCTCCCCACTCATAAGTTATCAAAAAGTAGCATAATTGGAGATTTTTGTCAACAAGCTACATCCTTCTAGATTACCCACTTGGAAGAAAATTGATGATTGCCCCTTTCATCACATAATACGCCCACTTCCAAAATTTAATAGAAGAAATATTAATTTAGCAAAATAATAGAGTAAACATCTATTGCTTATCAATTAATACTCTTTTTCTTAATCAACATAATCTTCAATAAAAATTATAACTCATAATATTAAACAATATTTATCATCATTATTATAATTCACAATATTAATCGACCAGGTCGTTCCCATGAAAGGGGGGCTTTTCAATAAGGATTTCTCCCTATCATGGCGCAATTAGGTGACCAAACCTCTCCTCGATGTAACTTCTGACATCGTTAATATTGCAAATAATAATATTAATAACTTTGTCATCTCAATTATTGATTTTAACAATATATAAAATATCAACAATAATTGAATCAAATAACGTGAGATACTATGCAACAATTACTATAGCAATAATTGAACAAAACGGAATGACTTCTCACGTAAGCATCAATAATCAATACCGTGTGCTACTATGCAACCACGCCAGCGTATTCTTTTCTTTACTCTGAAAGTAGTTCAACAAGATTAATCGGTAAAACTTCCGCCGTTATTTTCAATAAAATATTTTTGTCGTTTTCTCAATTCGACAATAATTTGGTTGTGGGGTCCACCAATGATTGCGCCTTTGTACGAATATTCCCTGCTAAAACGAATATTCCCCGACCAATCGAATATAATATAACAACTTGCATACTTTGCCGAATTTATAAATACTACCCACAACTACAACATTATATTAAATTTATTCCATAATATTCAAAAATGATAATTATAGAAAATTCATTTTTATTCAAAAAGTTGGGGTCTTACAACCTCCCATTCTTAAGAAATTTCGTCCTCGAAATTAGGGTACGTACCTGGTATATCGAAGAGGTAAGGATACCTTGACTTCATTTCAGATTCTAACTCCCAGGTCATTTCCTCAACATTGTGGTTTCTCCACAAAACTTTGACTTGAGGTATAACCTTGGAGCGTAGAATATGTTACATCTTATCCAAGATTTGAACAGGAACCTCTTCATACGTTAAATCTTTCACTATTTCGTCTGGTTCTAACTCAATAATGTGATTCGGGTCTTTCACATATTTACGTAACATGGATATGTGAAAAACGTTATGAATACGAGACATACTTGGCGGTAAAACGAGTCTATAGGCCACAGTTCCTACTCGATTGAGGATTAAAAATGGGCCGATGAATCGAGGATTGAGCTTTCTTCTCTTTCCAAATCTCGTAACTCCTTTCCACGGAGCAACTCGTAATAACACATGATCTTCTATATCAAATTCCATGTCTTTTCGATGAAGATCAGCATAACTCTTTTGTCGATCTTGTGAGGTTTTTATACGTTGTCGGATCGTTTGAATCTTTTTTGTAGTCATACGTACCAACTCCGATCCCAACAACGTTGTTTCACCCACCTCATCCCAACATACTGGAGAACGACACTTCCTTCCATACAACGCTTCGAATGGAGCCATGCCAATACTTGCTTGATAACTGTTGTTGTATGAAAACTCCACCAACGGTAAGAACTTGTCCCAACTTCCCTTGAAATCAAGGACACAAAGTCTTAATAAATCTTCAAGAGTTTGAATAGTCCTCTCTGATTGTCCGTCCGTCTGAGGATGATATGCTGAACTAAATCGTAAATTCGTGCCCATAGCTTTTTGTAAACTAACCCAAAATCATGAAGTGAATCTTGGGTCTCGATCAGAAACTATGGATACTGGCATACCATGTAGTCTTACAATCTCATTTATGTACATACGAGCAAGAATGTCAAGTGTATAAGTTTCTCGTATTGGTAAGAAATGAGCAGACTTGGTCAATCTATCAACAATGACCCAAATTGCATCTATGCCTTGAGAAACCTTGGGAAGACCAATGCTTAAAATCCATGGTAATGTGCTCCCACTTCCATTCTAGAATTTCAAGTGGTTGCAATGGACCTTTTGGTACTTGATGCTCGCGCCCGACTTCGTTGACAAGTTAGACATCTTGAGATAAACAATCTTTATCTCTCTCTTCATATTGCTCCACCAAAATGTATGACGAAGATCACGATACATTTTGGTACTCCCAGGATGGATCGCAAACGGTGTGTTGTGCGCCTCCATCATGATTTTATACTTTAACTCAGGATTATTAGGAACATAAAGTCTGGAGTTGACTCGAAGTATTCCTTCATCATCAATTCATGCTTCCGGCATAGCACATTCTTGCACTTTCTTCCTCATACGCATCAGCTCCAGGTCTGTAGTTTGAGCAGCTTTAACTTTATCAATTAAAGTCGGTTATACTCGTATATTCGCCATCATCACACGGGTCCCTGGAGTCTTTATCTCTATCTCCATCATTTGCAAGTCACACAAAATGGGCCTTTGCGTTGACAATATCGCTTTACATTGCGGGATATGATCTTCACCCAATCGTCGGCCTACCATGTTTGCTTTTCCAAGATGGTATTGGATGGTATGATCATAATCTTTCAACAGCCTGCCAACGTCATTGTCGCATGTTGAGTTCCTTTTGAGTGAAGAAATATTTGAGGCTTTTATGATCCGTAAAGATCTCCACTTTCTCCCCATACAAGTAATGCCTCCAAATTTTAAGTGCAAAGACAACGATTGCCAACTCTAGATCATGAGTAGGATAATTCCTCTCATATTCTTTGAGTTGTCATGAGGCATAAAGCTATGACTTTTCCATGTTGCATGAGAACACATCCCAACCCTTTGCCCGAAGCATCACCAGAGATGACAAATCCTTCGAGCGGATGGTATTGTCGAACAGTCTTTGAAATGAGTCTCCTCTTGAGTTCTTGAAAACTCTTCTCACATTCTTTGGTCCAACCGAAATTTGTATCATTTCAACTCACCGAAGTCGATGGAGTAGCGATTCGAGAAAATCCTTCCACGAATCTCCGATAATAACCAAATTAAACCGAGAAAGCTACGTGCTTGGTCACATCGATTTAGGTTGCTCCCGACTTTGAATAGCTTCAATCTTTCTTCGGGTCAACAGATATTCCATGACTTGATACTACGTGCCCAAGGAATGCTACTTCCTCAAGCCAGAACTCACATTTCTTCAACTTGGCATAAAGCTTATATTCACGAAGCTTTTGGAGTGTCAGCCTCAAGTGTTGCTCATGATCTTCACGGCTTTTGGAATAAATAAGGATGTCGTCAATAAAGATGACCACAAAGTGATCCAAATATTCCTTGAATACTCGGTTCATCATATCCATGAAGGCAGCAGGAGCATTAGTCAATCCAAAGGACATGACTAGGAATTCATAATGTCCGTACCGAGTTCTGAAAGCCGTCTTTGGAATGTCATTGGTTCTAATCTTCAATTGGTGATATCCAAAACGAAGATCAATCTTTGAAAAGAATTTGGCTCTTTGTAACTGGTCAAACAGGTCATCAATACGGGGCAATGGGTACCTATTTTTGATGGTGGCATGATTCAACTCCCGATAATCAATACAAAGTCGCATACTCCCATCTTTCTTCTTCACGAACAGAACAAAAGCACCCCAAGGAGAAGTACTAGGATGAATAAATCCAATGTCTAACAATTCCTGCAGTTGGGTCTTTAACTCCTGAAGTTCAATAGGAGCCATTCGATATGGGCCTTTGGAAATGGGTTTTGTACCAGGTTCAAGGTCGATACAAAATTCAATCTCACATTCTGAGGGTAGGCCAGGAAGTTCTTCAGGGAATACGTCAGGGAATTTATTAATAATAGAAATATCATTCAAAATTGACGTATTTTTGTTTAGATCCGTGACATGAGCTAAGAAAGCTTGACATCCATTTTTCAATAAACAAATAGCTTTATGGCTTGAGATGACCGTGATTGATTTTAATGGGTTAGTTGCTTGAATTCTCATAATCGGTTGATTAGGAATATGAAAGCTAACAACCTTACGAAAACAATCAATTTTTGCATGATAAGTAGTTAACCAATCAATCCCTAGAATCACGTCAAATGCAAGTATTTTTAATGAAATAAGATCGACAGGTAATATAAGGGTACCGATTTGAACCAAACAAGACTTATAAACAGTGGATGTAATGAAGGTTTCTCCCAATAGAGTTTCCATAGATAAGTCAAAATCTAATTTCTCCGTAGTCAAATTTAATCGTTGAGCGCAAGTAGGAGAAATAAAAGAATGGGTAGAACCGGTATCAAATAAAGTATAGACTTCACTAGAGTTTATGATAAGCTTACCCGTGATGACCTCATTCGGGTTCCTTGCTTTCTGGGAGGTCACAACAACCGCTATCCCTTGCACTACCGGCTTTGACTTTTTTGGGACAGCCTTTGGTGCCTCCATCCTAGCTGAATTTATCTTTGGTGAACGACAAAATCGGGCTAAGTGACCTTTTCTTCCATAATTATAACATGCTTTGGATGGCATCGCGCAATTTGGACTGATGTGTCCCTCCCCTCTGCATTTGAAGCATATGATAGGTGGTCTTTCTCCTTCCTTAACAACGGGTCTTTGGTCTTTGATGCCTTTCCATCATTGTTGAATCTCCTCTTCTTGAAATGTCCATTCTTATTGTTTTGGCTCGATTACCACCGGCGTGGTTACCATTTCGCCCCATTGATTTCCTCCACGCTTGTTGTCACCGCTACGATGATCGCTTCTCATTTATTATTATTATTTTGTCACCGCTCTCTTTTGGTTGCGTTGACTTTCAGTATTAAGCTCCACCAATGAGCCCTATTTACAACATCCGAATACAAACACACGGTTTATGAAATAAGATGTTGACGTATCTCCCGCTTCAAACCTCTTAAAAACATTCGCGCCATTCTCTCTTCATTATCCACCAAGTGGGACACAAACCGAGATAACTCATAAATTTTGCCTCATATTGCGACTACCTGGTCGTATTGTTTTGCTTCAATTTGATAAACTCCACCTCCTTCATGTGACGAATACTTAGGGAAAGTATTTGTCGTTGAATGCACTTTTGGAACTTCTCCCAGAGACATCTTGATCTGGCGGAAGTTGAGTACGTTTCTGGATTCCCACCAATGTCGCCTCTCGCCGTAACATAAAGGCGTGAAGGAACCTTTTGCTCCTCGAGCATCCTAAGACATCAAATATCTTGGTGATCTGCTTTATCCATGCTTCCTTGCCATGAGTGGTTTTCGCTCTCCCTTAAACTCCGGTGGTCCCAACTCCTTGAATCTGCTTTAGCGGTGACCGTCAAGAGTTTTTCGATGTTTCCACCTACATTTTGGATAGAGCCGCTCTACTTTCTTTGTTACATGAATTGCATAAAGCCTCTGAACAATCCATCATTCATCATTTGGTCAGTGTTGTTGTTTGCATGAGGATTGTCGCCTTCCTGATGCATATTATCCTGATTATTGATATGTGGTGAATTAACGGTCGCCTGTGCTCCATTGCTATTCTCAACATTCTCGGATGTCATTTTCAGATACTGCCACAAAACAAAAGTTAATTGACATGTAACATATTATCCATATACTCTGACCGACCAATAAAATACCAAATAAACTTAGGTAGGTTATATTAGCGAAAGAATTCCCCGTCTCTCCCCTCTTAGTTCTATTCTCACATCTTAGCCAGGGATCATATCCCTAAGCTTTGATACCAACTGTGACGCCACCAAAATTAGGTATACATCACCCATCTTGGGTCGTCAGATACATGGTACAAAATTCAAATACAACTTACTAATACAACTGTCGTGTATAATACGACAAAACATAACTGTGAGTTTGAATACAATTATTGTCTACTAGAGATTATACAAACTCAAAAGGAGTCCTCATTACAATTATTAACACACTATTTCACTGAATAGTGAGGACTACTAATGCTATCCTCTGGACCATCACTCCATTTCCCGACTAGTATAATATGTGAAAGACCCGAACCATATTATTGAATTAGAACCAGACGAGATAGAGGAAGATTTAACGTATGAAGAGTTACCTGTTAAAATCTTGGATAAGAAAGATCATATTCTACGCTCTAAAGTTATACCTCAAGTCAAAGTTTTGTGGAGAAACCAAGATGTTCAGGAAATGACCTGGGAGTTAGAATCTAAAATGAAATCAAGGTATCCTCACCTCTTCGATATAGCAGGTACGTACCCTAATTTCGAGGATGAAATTTCATAAGAAGGGGAGGTTGTAATCCCCAACTTTTATGAATAAAGAATAATTTTCTCGAAATATATTTTTGAATATTATAGTGTGGATTTGATATAATGTTATAGTTGTGGGTAATATTTTCAAATTTTGCAAAGTAAGCAAGTGGTTATATAATATTCGATTGGTCGGGGAATATTCGTTTTATCATGGAATATTCGTACGACGGCACAATCATTGGTGGACCCCACAACGAAAGTATTGTCGTAGTTAGAAAACGACATAATTATTTTTTTATAAAAATAACGGTGAAAGTGTTACCGTTAAAACTGTTGAACTACCCGGTAGTAAAAGTACACTAATACACGTGGTTGCATAGTAGTACACGGTATTTATTATTGATGCTTATGTGAGAAGTCACTCAGATATACTCAATTATTGCTACAATAATTGTTGCATCATATCTCTCATATTATTGATTCAATCATTGTCATAGTATCATCTGCATAATATTTATTATTATTAAATCAATAATTGAGACGATAAAGTTATTCATATTATTATTTGCAATATTGACAATGTCTAGAAGTTCTGTCAATGAGAGGTTTGGTCATCTAATTGTGCGCCAATAAGGAGAAATCCTTATCAAAAATCCCCGTTTTTCCTGGGAACAACCTGGTTGTTAAATATTGTGAGTTATAATATTAATGATGAATAAGTTGTGTTGATTAAAGATGAAATTGATAGTTTCATTGTGTTGGGATTATTAGTGTTGGTGGAAATCAACATTTATTTCGATAATAATTGATGTCTGGAGGTTATATTGACCAATCGAGTAATTAATCGGATAAATGAGCAATTAATTGCTTTTATTTCACATGCTTATAACTATTTATTCACATTTGCGTACTATTGATTCACATTCATGTACTATTAGGGGAGGTGGTGCAAGATTGATAATACTTGCATGACTAAATTAAAAATGGAGGTATAGTTGAAGGTATTATACTTTAATTAGTTTTTTCACATGATTATACTATTGAGTCACATGAATGAACTATTAATTCATAATATTTACTATTAAGGGAGGTGGTGCAAGTTTGATAATACTTGCAGGACTAAATTAAAAATGAAGAAAAAGAGGAAGGTATTATACTAGAATATTTTGAGCCCCAAAACGTGCAATTATCAAAACTATATTTTCCTATAAATAGAAGCTCATTCTTCGTTCATTTCTCACCAATTCACAAAAGCTTTAGAGCAATTATTATAGAGAGAAATTATAGAGAGAAAGAATAAGATAAGTCTGCTACCTCACTATTCCAGTATCCAGTTTTTCTAAGGTAAGGGGTATTATTCTTTCGTATTCATGAAGAGAGTTATTTTCTTTCAATACTCGTAAGGGTTGTTATTCAATTCTTTATTATTAGGTTGAAATAACCTGTCTATGCGAAGTACCGCATACATGGTGAAATTCTTATGTTATTCCATTCTTTATTATTCTGTTGGAATAACATATCTGTGTGGTCTATCGTATGTCTGGTAAATTCTGTTGTTATTCCATTCTTTATTATTTTGTTGGAACATCCTATCTGTGCGGATTACGCATGACCTGGTTCTATTATTTATATTCACATTGGAACATCCCATGCATGCGGATTACGCATTACCGGTTCCATTCTTTATTATTCTCATTGGAATATCCGTCATGCATGCGGATTACGCGTGACACGTTCCATTTTTTATTATTACATTAGAATTGTGCATTTACGTGGATTACCGCATGGCGGCAAAAATCCATTCATGGTTTCATATATTCTATTATACTCAACTGATTAAAGTTTTGCTTCTATACTCCATGAAATTAGTGGAATATCCTTGATATTTGCGCTTCATCCAATATCTTTTCATGGAAATATTCTTCTGAGCATTCTTGAATTTTACTCCACAAGCAGTTTCATGTTGACAATTTGGACGTTATTAATTTCTAGATAAATTAAATTATAAATCTTTACAAATTTATCCTTGAACTTATTTTATTGAATTCTTATATCATTGTCACCATCCTCATGTTTATAATATGTTGAAAGTCATCTATGGCCTGTAGTGCATAGATGGACTTGGTATGATTATGACCAGGGACTATTCGGTATAATCATGACCATAATGTTACAAATGATGTGGTAAAAGTCATCATTGTCCGTAATGCATTAATGGACAGTTGTTGGCATGATCATGACCATTGATGAATACACGAATATCCCTAGCCCGTAGTGCATGGATAATTTGTGGTCGTGATACTAATGAATATCATTGGCCGTAGTGCAGGGATGATGTGGTTTATTTATTAAGCTGAGTCTCAGCGATAAAAGAGATGAAAAACCTTTTAAATCATAGAAGATAGTAGATTTTATTCCCTACTTGACTCTTCTAATGGATTGCTTGTTCCGCTGCAGTTAAACTTGATGTTTATTATATTTTATCAGTTTAACACTGTTGAAGGCTAATGATAATTTAACACTTGAGCTCACCCTTTCTTTCACTGTTCTCTTCAGGAAATGAGAACGTAACCTGGACTAGTCGGGCAATGGAGTGATGGTCCAAATGATAACATTAGTAGTCCTCACTATTCTGTTAAATAGTGTTACAATAAATGTAATGAGGACTCCATTGAGTGTGGATATTGTCTAGATGACAATATTCTTATTCAAACTCTTAGATTATGTTTTGTTATATTTTACACGACTGTTGTATAATAAAGTTGTATTTGATTCTTGTACCATGTATTTGGCGACTCAAGATGGGTGATGTATACCAATTTTGGGGGCGTCATAGAGAAGGTTTCATCATAGTCAACACCTTGAACTTGTTTGTAACCTTTTGCTACCACTCGACCTTTGTAGGTTTGTACATTGCCATCCATGTCGGTTTTCTTCTTGAAAACCCACTTGCACCCGATTGGTTTTATCCCTTCGGGTGGATCAACCAAAGTCCATACTTGGTTAGTATACATGGAGTCCATTTTAGATCTCATGGCTTCAAGCCATCTCTCAGAATATGGTCCATTCATAGCTTCATGGTAGGAAGCAGGCTCATCCTGATCTATAAGCATCACATCACCGTTTTGAGTTACAAGATATCCATAATATCTCTCTGCTCTTGGCGTGTCCTACCGGATCTCACAATTCCTTGTGTAATTTGAGCAGGTTCACTTTCCACAACATCTTGTGGTTCCTTCTCATGTTCCAACTCAGGTTCAATGATATTATGTGGCTCTCAAATTTCTTCGAGTTCTACTTTCCTCTCAATATTTCCTTTAGAGACAAATTTTGTTTCTAGAAAAATACCAGTTCGAGCAACAAACACTTTGTTCTCAGAAGGTTTGTAGAAATAATACCCTTTTGTTTCCTTTGGGTATCCCACAAAATTAGATTTCTCAGATTTGGGTCCGAGCTTGTCAGAATCCAGACGTTTTACAAATGCCTCGCAACCCCAAATCTTCATGAACGACATACTAGGATGTTTCCTAGTCCACATCTCATATAGTGCCTTCTGAACCATCTTTGTAGGAACACGGTTAAGTGTGAATGCAGTTGTCTCTAGGGCATGACCCCAGAAGCTTATTGGAAGATCTGCATGACTCATCATTGAATGTACCATGTCCAACAAGGTGCGATTCCTCCTCTCAGATACACCATTCCATTGTGGTGTTCCAGGTGGAGTGAGTTGTGATACAATACCACACTCCTTTAGAAGGTCATCAAAGTCTTGGCTTAAGTATTCACCTCCTCGATCGGATCGAAGGGCTTTTATGCTTTTGCCATATTGGTTTTGAACTTCATTCTTGAATTCTTTGAACTTTTCAAAGGATTTGGATTTGTGTCTCATAAGATACAAATATCCATATCTACTGAAGTCGTCAGTAAATGTAATGAAGTAATAAAACCTACCTCTTCCTAACGAACTCATGGGTCCACATACATCACTATGTATAAGTCCCAATATATCGCTAGCCCGTTCACTGTGTCCAGTGAAAGGGGCTTTAGTCATCTTGCCTAATAAACAAGACTCTCATTTCTCATATGATTCAAAATCAAATGAATCCAAAAACCCATCTTTATGGAGTTTGGATATGCGTTTCTCATTTATATGGCCCAAACAACAATGCCAGAGATATGTCGGATTTGAATCATTTGATTTAAATCGTTTTGTATTTATGTTATAGATAGGCATTTCTAAATCAAGAATATAAAGACCATTAAACAATTGTGCAACACCATAGCATATATCATTTAAGTAAAACGAACAACGATTGTTCTTTATTATAAATGAAAAACCTTTATTGTCCAAACAAGAAACATAAATAATGTTTTTGCTTATACCAAGCACAAAATAACAATCTTCTAATTCTAAAACTAGCCTAGAGGGCAAAGATAAATGATAAGTTCCTACGGCCAGTGCAACAACTTTTGCTCCATTCCCAACCCGTAGGTTAACCTCTCCTTTTGCTAAAGTCCTACTCCTTCGAAGTTCCTAAACATTAACACAAATGTGAGAACCACATCCAGTATACAATACCCATGATGTAGAAGTAGACAAGTTGACTTCTATAACATATATACCTGAATCAGAAGTCGTACTTCCTTTCCTTTTCTTCACATCTTCCATATAAGCATGACAGTTCCTCTTCTAGTGTCCATGTTTTCCACAGAAGTGACACTCACCTTCTTTAGCCACCCCACCTTTAGGTTTTAAAGCCTATTTGGTTTTGGAATTGGGTTTGGCAAAAGATTTAGATCCTACCTTTTTCTTGCCTTTCGAATTTCCCTTAGCATTCTCCTTTTGCACCATCATTATAGGAGCGGGTCCTGCCTTTTTCATGTTTTTCTCGGCAGTTTTTAACATGCTCAACAACTCAGTAAGGGGTTTCTCAATTTCATTCATAAGATAATTCATAACAAATTGAGAGTAGCTATTGTTCAAGAATTGCAAAAAAAATATCTGTTTGGGCTTCTGAGTGATTGGAAAACCCAACCTATCAAGGTACTCAATATACCCAATCATTTTCAGCACATGTGGACCAACTGGATCACGTTCACCCATCTTTCAGTGATATAATGCCTTGCTTGTAACATACATCTCCTGTCGAGCATGCCATTCGAACAATTTCTTGAGATGCTCGATCATCTCATAAGCATCCATCAACTCGTATTTATACGAAGCTCGGCGTTCATGGTTTGCTAGCAAGAGAGACAACTCACATCCAGAGCATCATCTTGATGCTTCTTATAAGCATTATTCTCCATGACGTGGCAGCGCGATACCGGTGGTCTTTGCGAGGAATGGGCCCATCAAGGACATAAAGCTTGCGCTCTTGTTTGAGGACAATCCTCAAGTTCCTATGCTAGTCAAGGAAATTAATTCCACTCAGTTTGTCCTTCTCAAGGACTGATCGTAGTGAAAGACTACTTGTGTTGTTGTTGTTTGCCATTGATATCTACAATTTATAAGTGTAAAAAATGATAAGTCAAATTGCAGAGTTGATAATAGTACATTCAAAATATACCTCCCACTATTTTATTCAAATTAATAGCCCTCACCATTAATTCGGAAAGCTTTTTCTATTAAATCTTTTTAGTGAGCCAAGATCCATATTTCATTATGCCTTAAGTTAGCTTTGGCTAATCTCTTAAAACACAATTATTTAGGCAGACAACCCTTTGTCAATTATATCATATATAACTCTTGGATAGTTTGGTAAACAACATTTGTTTCTAGTCCATCTAATGGTACCCACCAAACTCCATGCCTCTAAGTTCACAATCTTATTGAGATAACTTAGTTAAGTCAGGCCCAATGATTTTAACAGTTTGGATATCACAATTATCCTATCGCATATTACCAAGATAAATAGGGTACTTTTCTTTGGCAAACCTACATCTATTGATCAAGGTCTTGATGAGTGTTATTCATTGGAAGACATCTGATTTAGACTTAATAATTTAATGAGGGATTTTATTAATTAGTTTAGATCTTAGCAATTTTAATCTTATTAAGCATGCACATTATTTATCATATCATATCATATACAAGCATAAATAAAGTGGAAAATTAAATGTGTCACATTTATGGCCCAATCCACTGTCAATCTTTTCAAAATGAAAGATTGAAGGTCAATCTAAGGTGGTAAAAGATCTTCAAAATAGTAGCTCCCTTGGATCTTCCTCATGCATGTGCCTCCTCTCCATCATCATCTTTCAATCGTGTTCTCCATCTTGTCATCGATTACAAATTATTACATGACATAAAGAAACCTCGAGTTACATTTGAGGGGATTTAGATGAGAAGAGAATATTACATTAGAATTTATAGAAAGGCACGACATGCAAGCCGTATTTCAAAACCAAAAACCACTAACCTATGGGTCAAAAGGCCATAAACACTATTACAAAACAGTAAATAGACAACGCTTAAAGGATAACGTTTTTTATAAAAATATTATGGTATTTTTTTCCCACAACGTTTTTAAATAAAACGTTGTAGATATGTATGTAAAAACGTTATCTATTTAAAAGGGTAATTTTTTGATTTTAATTAGATAACGTTTTTTTAAAAAAACGTTATGTTTGCAAAAGAACACGGAGCAAAAAAAAAGGCAAAAATAATCTATTACTTGTTAACGCGAGAATAGAATTAGTCTATTGTACCCAAAAACCCTAGCTAGCCTCTCTTCTCTCTCGCTCCTTACCTCCACAACCAGCCGTCGCCGCTGCTCCCCCCTTGGTTTCGATTCAAATCTTTGAATCCGACATGGCCACCGACGGAAATGGCAAAGTTCAAAGCCCTAATGCTATTGAGGGGAAAAAGAGGAAGAGAATCAAAGAGAAAGATGAAGTATCTGATATTGAGTTGGCTTCCTTGGGTGAAGGTTCAGTGGCTCCATTAGAGATTAGCAAATTGAAGAAAAAAACAAAATCTAGTGTTGAATCAGAAAATTTTAGGTCTGAGTCGAAGGCTTTGTCAAAGAAATCAAAAGGGAAGAATCATCCCAAACTCTGTTACTCTCGTCTCATCTCAGATCTCGAAGACTCGAACTCTGAATCGGAAGTCGGTGACGACGGGCGACGGTGAGTCCTCCTCGGCTCCTCCTTTTTTTATATTTTTATGTATATACTTATATAAATCTGTGTATGTATGTATAACTACCGCATTCAGTCACATCAACTCTGTTGAGTAAAAAATACTGGAAGCAAGCATGATTTCTGATAAAATGGATGCTGCCAAAAGAGGAACTTCTAAAGTGCCATCACTGCCACCACCGTGTCCTAAATCGCCGCCAGAGTACCCAGATTTGTATGGGAAGCGCTGGGAGTTGGCTAAGGTTCAGATGTTGGAGAGAGAAATTGGTTTTCTTGAGGTTTGTTTTTCTGTTTATTTTCTTGCAGCTTGACCGTTTGATGTTCTTTTGATATTCCAGTTTTATTAACGACAAAGATTGAAGTGAAGCTTTAGGTTAAATTAGGGGTATGTTCTGATTGGGATGATGTAATCTAATTTGTTTTCTTCTTATAATGAATTCAGATTTGTCAATGATAGAATCGATTGACAATGAGTGGTTCTTTTTCTGTCCCAAAGATCGGAAGTATCAGAACGGACAGCGATCAAACAGAGCGACAGTGGTTGGGTACTGGAAAGCCACAGGTAAAGACAGGTTTATCAAGTCAAGTAAAGGAAGGAATGTGATTGGGAGGAAGAAGACTCTAGTCTTCTATATTGGCCGAGCTCCTAACGGTGAGAGGACTCATTGGGTAATCCATGAATACTGCGCTACTGATGAGGCCCTTAATGGCACACATCCTGGACAGGTTCAACATTTGATCCTAATCTTTTACTCATGGGTTTTTCTGTAGTGTTTCTTTTTTTCTCATATTGAAGCTATTGTATAATTTTCTTAGTTCTTGCGTTATTTCATTAATATCTTCTATCTTTAATCAGTTAGGTTATATTGCTATTCAGCAACTACATTCAGTTATGTGTTTTGAATATATAGTTGAATTGGTATTTAAGAGTAAGTTATTGTAAAAGTGATGGTTGACTTACCTTGATTAGTTCAATCACTCATTTGAAAAAGTTACCGTGCACTCCTTTCATAGAGAGTTCCATGGTTGAGGATATCACCTCAAAATTGATGGGCATGGGTAGGGATGCATGTAAATTAGTTGTTAATGATGCAATGCTTACCAAATCGGTATTGAAATCATGAAAGATTATTGTATAAGATTTAGTGCAATTAAATTCATGTATTTTTAAGGAAGTAAAGGGATAAGAGTTGATTGAGCTTTTAAAGAAATAGACTGAACAGCTTAGTTTGTACTTTAACTCATAATACAAGTTTTTGTTTTGTTTGTAGTTTATGGAGATTCTGATTTTTCTTCACCTCCAATTTTTTTTAGAAGTTGTTGTTTACTTAGATTTTGAATATCCTGGCTAAATTCATATTATGATTGTTTTGCTATGTCTTCTTCTCATGCAGAATGCATTTGTACTCTGTCATCTTTTTAAGAAGCATGACGGGAAGCAAGATGAGATGGTTGAAAGTTCAAACTGTTACGAAGTTGAGCAGAATGTTTATTCTTCTATTGTTGTTAAATCTTATGCCGAAGATACTCAATCAGAGCCAGAGATCCCAATGTTGAGTGGACATCCCCCAATGGAATCTGTAAGTATTAAAGGGTGTGCAGATGAAAATGCTAAAAAGACGATTCATGACTACTCTTTAACTATGGATCAGTACAGCCATTGATGTACTGCTGATGAGGTTGAAGGTCAAGTGCTAGATGTTATCCAGGTGAGAAGAGAAGCTAATTTTATCTTGAATTGTGCAACCTTGATTCTAAATTAGTCTTTAATTAAGTACTTGTATATTTTTCTTGTTTCATTCTGCAGCCGAATCCATACTTGGAAAATGCGTTGAGAGGTTTTTATGATTTGCCACAGCCTCCTGATTCCAAAATCTTATCCCCGTTACACTCATAGTTGATGAATGAGCTTGGATCTTCCTACTTTTCTCAGTTGCATTCAGAATATGGGTCTTGGCGAGCAAGATGAATTTTATGCATCTCATATAGTATACGTAATCATGTAATGTGCAGATATATTTTTCCTTGAGGTACTTTTAATTCCAGTCTATGAAATATTGTAATTATAACATGCTGAGATTCTGCAAGACTATATTGTATAATAATACAAAAATTCTTTTATCTGATGGAAGTGAATGTAATTGCAAGAGAGTATTGTGACAAAATGGAGAGGGAAAACAAGCCTATCATATTGTCTCAACGTTGTGCTCCTTGCATTACTCTTCTTCCCTGTGCTAACACGGTTCCTTATCCTAATGAGGTTAATTATTTTGAGATGCAGATTTGATTCCTGCTTTGCAGCAAGGGCTGGAGAAGAAGAGTGATCCATTATCTTCCATTTTATATGGAGGACGAGGAGGTATTATTTAATCCCAATCAATTTAAGTTTAAATCATTTTACTTTGGTGTTTGTTTATCAAAATAATGGAATGAGCAATGAGCTGAGATGTTTCCTAGGCCTCCTCTAGATTAATCTTGTTTGCAGATTTAATATTGTGGTGTGTTGTAATGTGACGAATTTCACAGCCTGATGTAAATGTCAAAATAAAGAAGGCGTACTCTAGCCTTAGCAACTTTTCATGTCTAATCTTCTGTTGTTCTAATTCCAGCATTTCAAGGCATTGCTGACGGAATGAGCAAAGAAATCACTCTGCCAGTGGGTGAGATCTGCCTTGAAGCTGTCACACAGCTTGACTGAGAGCGAGGGCTCATAGACAAGCTCAAAGACTGGAGGTATGAAGCTGTCACACAACTTGTTGTTAATCTTACGAGTTTGTCTTTATTGAACTTTTGCAAGAACTAAGTTATTGAATATTTAGCCTGGTAGGCAAAGTGGAAAGACAAAATTATCATGTTATGCAGACCATCTTTTTTAGTGTTTGGGGTTTGCAGACTTTGATACAAACTTTGATATTTTGATATTAAGAGAAAATCTCTCTGCCCCTATGCACTCCAGATTGTTAGTTTGCACTACCTGTCCTTTGTCTTGGATAAAAGCTGTGTATCACTCAATATATATGTTATTTTAGATTTTTTTAGTGGACACGAATTACTTGTCTTTTGCCAGATAAATTGTTTCTCATATTCAAATGGCGGTTCTGATAATGAATTAAGAAGCCACCTCAAGGTTTTACATGCATTTGCCTTCGCCTAGAATGTACTTAAAACTATTCTTTTTCCATCATTCTTCTGTTACTATTGGTCTCTTAAATTAGTGGAAATGGGGAAGAACACTGAATATATAACCTTTTCTATTCTTATATTTATGGTTTAATCAATGCAAGATTAGTTATAGTAGGCTTCCATAAATTTCTTGTTTTTTGATTCTCTTCTTTGGCTGATTGCAGTTGAGTAGGGAAACTAAGGGCGGAGATGTAGCTGAGAAGGTGGTTGTTTATTAACATGCAAATAAAGAGGTAGAGGACAATTGTTTGAAATTTTCATGAACTACCAAATGTTCTTTTCAAGCTTCAACTTTGGCATACCTTGTTGCAGGTGAGTCTTGTCAGCGATTCAAGCTTCAATTTTTTCAGATGAGTCTTGTCACCGATTCTCCTATAAATTCGTCAAGCAGTGATGACTTTGCGGCATTTCTTGACGTAGAGTTAAATTTGAGATGTATGTATGGATAGTTTGATATATATTTTGTGGATGTAATAATTTGAAACTGTAAACGAATGGTATTATTGGGATGTATTTTGAATGGTTGATACATTTTGGCTTTAAATTTAAATGAGAATTTAGACCTTTTAGCTATATATCATGGCATTAGCATATTGCAGGTGCATTGGTAATGTAGGTGAATCACTACTTTTTTTTTCTTTTTTTTAATCTACAATATTTTTAAAACGTTTTGTAAATGTGCCTAAACGTTGTCTGATATACTAAACAACATTTTTATCCAAAAAACGTTGTGGAATCATACCTTCTACAACGTTTTTAAGCATCTCATTAATTTTTGAAAATAAATTTATAACGTTTTTTCCTAAAAACGTGTATTGTCTTTAACTACAACGCTTTTAAAAAGCGTTGTGTAAGTGGTGTCAAATAAACAACAACACTTAACCACGACGCTTTTTCTCGATCGAAACCACAACGTTTTTTTCGTTGTCTATTTATCTTTTTTTGTAGTAGTGAAATGTAACCACCACGATATCACAATAAGCACATAACAATTTATATATAATTACGTAAAACTATATATAACATATTGGGGTCACGACCATCGTAAGTGAATGAACGGCCAAGGGGTCCAAGAGGGGTCTCCTCCGGGTGGTGGTCCGACCGATCGATCAAAGTAATGGTCTCGGTTGGTCCCACAATGAAGTGGGTCAAGGCGTACCGAAATATTTTTCGAACTACAATTTGTATAGTAGAATTTTTTCATATGAAACTCTGAAACAATTCCAGAATCATATCAAATCCGCCATGCTTCTAATAACAGTACACCCAAAACATATCATATATGTCCAGTTTCGATTAATCATATTAATACGAATCTTCATGCTTCTAATCCAATTAGAACAGAAGACGTATTGTTATTCCACCTTCGATTATGATTAACAGAACATCATATACATGCATATATATTACAGATATAAATCAAAATACCAGAATATGCATAAAGCAGAATATCATATATTCAATTTCAGATCGGTGAACATGCATCATCATATATCATATATATCGAATACAATTAAAACACATAATCTGAATTAATGGTTTTCGCAAGTAGCTCTGATACCACTGTAGGGATTTCGGCATAAAAACGCAGCGGAAAATAAAAATTATAAAGCAAAATCTGAAACCCTAAAACAGGATCCATGCGAAAACAAACATCAATTCAGTGTTTAAGAGAGTATACCGATTATGAAAAGCTTGAATCGATGAGGTCGAATCTCCAACATAATCCAAACGAACTGCGTCTCTACGATATCCACACGAACGCTCTGCGGATCGTCATACAATCTGCAGAAGAAGGAACCGCGGTACTAGCTACCAAGGATGAGGATTTTGAAACTGTTTTCTCTAGTCTCTCTATAAGAGCGACTAGGGTTTTGTATTTTCATGTAATACCTAAAATGACTTATATATATCATATATATAGCAGTTAGGAGGAATTAATCAAAACCTAATATTATTAAAATCCGAATTTATATATATCTTAATTAAGTCTTACTTAATTAATATACATATATACAAATTATCCCTTTTAATTTAAATTCGTGATTTAAAATACTATCAATCATATTGATATATTTAAATCCTTACAATTTAAATTAATTTCCTTTTTAAATTACGTTCAATGCGTGTGACCCTATAGGTTATTATTACATTGACAATAATTTTAAAATCATATTATAAAATTATAAACAGTGAGCGGCATCTAGTAATGCATCACTACTACCTTAGTAATAATAAGATCGATGATTCGATGCAACCTTTTCGTGACCAATGTTTCAATGTAATTTAATCCTTTTAACCTTAATATCCTATATTAAACTCGAGTCATGGAATGTGTCATACTCTTCATAATTTAATCTGAGTTTTTCTTGATCAATGAATAGACTATATGAAACAAATCACTATTTGAGCATGGCCATGCATTTCATAGTCCTACTCAATCAAGAGGCCTATGGATATCACCCCTAATATATAGGAGGGTTAAATTCCATCTAGATCACTCATATTCCTCACACGATTCATGATGTACTCAATAATAACCTTTATAGTCCACCCTATTACAGGTGACATTTGATGATATCAAAGTATATAAATTCCTGTGAAGAAATATAGTGATTTCAGGTCGGAGGACCATTACATCATTGTCACTATGAGAATTGCTAATGACACTTCGCATAATGCTCCACATAGAATTCTCATGGTAGGTCTGTCCAGTACATCGTTCTCTAACAAGTACCTATGTATTGACTTAATATCTCATATATTTATGACCAGTGAGATTTGGTCATCAGTCAACCCACATACTAGTCTCAATACATCATTGTTGTCCTATCAACAATGATACTCGACTAGGAACATTTAAGAGCAATGATACTAATTGTAATTATATAATCTCATGTTCAAGTCACATACTTGAAACTATATAATTTGTATCACTATTCTAAGGAATTTTATTATGTTAACATTTATATAACTTAGTAAATAAAACCATAATAAAATCATTCATTTATTCAATCAAATATAATATCAAAATGTTAAGCAATTATATCAAATAATTGGCCTCTAGGGCATAAACTCTAACATGGTAAAGAGTGTTGCTACAAAGATGATCACAAACCAGCCCCACTTCAAAGTCTATCACCATACTGAAAATCACTATATCACCTACGATCGTAGAGTGGACTCTCAAGGAAGAAGGAACATGACCAAGGAGATGATCGTAGAGTCTGTTCACTCTACTACTGATGGTGTTCAAGTTCAATACCAGAAGCCTCCATCTGCTCAAGCACTACTGACAAACATTCCTTCACCCTCAACCAGCGATTGGAACTCAATGATTCTTCAGATTCTTAACACCTTTGAAAATCTGTCCAAGGATGCAGATCGTAGAGTTCAATCTAATGTTCGACAGGAGATTGCTCAACCAGATGATCAAGTATCTGTGGAGAAGGAGCTGATGAAAAATTCTGATGAACTGATTGAGTAAATATCTTTATTCACAGAAGAGTCACAGAAGCTGACAACAGCAGGAGATAATTCATTCCAGACCAGACTTCCAGCTACTATGGCTGATGTATCTCTCAAACTCAAAGAAAGGGATAACATCTATCTGAAATTCATGAATGATCAGAAGGTAGATGAACTACAAGTAAAGAAGGCCAATGAAGAGCAGATCCAAGCTCTCTCTGACAAGATTGACGACATGAAGCAGTCTTTCTCAGTGCAACTTGAGCTAGGCCAACAGGAACTCAAGTTTGAAGTTGCCAATTTCTCCTACTTGATGGAGCAGCTCTCCCAAATGATTAATGACAAAAAGGGGGAGAAAAAGAGGCATAGAAAGAGAAAGAGGCAGAGCAAAAAGATCAAACAAGAGAAGAAGTCAAAGAAGCAGACAACAGAAGAAGAGGCAGAGTCATCATCCGAGGTGGAGCCAAAGATTGATGAGCCTATGTAAATAGAAGCTGAGGGGAGCCAGAAGGAAAAGAAGAGGCAGAGTCATCATTCGAGGGGGAGCCAAAGATTGATGAGCCTATGTATGCAGAAGCTGAAGGGGAGCCAGAAGGAAAAGAGGAGCATGCATTTGAGGGGGAGCAAAGCAAAGCAAGAAGGTCATCATCCCAAGGGGAGCAGGAACAAGAAGGTCAAACAGATGATTAGTTGATCAACAGACATCCTGGAAACATACATGGAGCCAAAGAGGTACATCTCTAACTAGTTAGGTATGTTCTGGATCCAGGATGTAAAATATGAATGTATTAAATACCACATCATTATAAATGACATTCATGATTATCTGCTTTATAAATACAGCTGCTCACTATATATAAGATTCATTCATAACATACATATGCACTTATTTTTTTTGTCATAATCAAATAGGGGGAGATTGTCATGAATAAGCATGTGAATGTTATTCCTATTTATATAAGATTTGATTATGATATATATGAATGAATATGCAAGTATGCTTGCATTAAGAAAAGTTGTAAAGTCCTTTGATAGATAATAGAAACATGTGTACAAGGACTTATAATGAATTGATCAAGTATGTTAGGTTGATCCTACATAAGCAAAATAGCTTTGTAAAGTCCTTAAAAAGAAATGATGTACAATGACTATAAACATAGAAAGATCAAGAATGTTAGGTTGATCTTATGATGTAATAGAAAGGCTTGTCTGATCGTTGACCACTGTACCAGAAATCGTAGTCTGCCAGGAGAGTCGAGGAAAACTCGAAAGCTATCGAGGCAGAATCGTAGTCTGCAAGATAGTAGATCTCGAAATTCGTAGACTGCCAGGAGAGACGAGGAAGGATCGTAGTGTGTCGAGGAGAACTTCCTCAGGGCCGTAGTCTGCTGAGGAAGTCATGTTGAGAATCGTAGAGACAGCCTGCCTACGAGCCGACCAAGTATCTGCCAAAGCCAAGTCCAGAATCGTACACTACACTCAGAGCCGTAGAGTCTACTGATCATAGTAGAGGCAGAGATCGTAGTCGAATAAGTTCAGATGAAGAAAACAAGCACAAGGCAGAAATCGTAGAGTGTCAAGATCTGATCTCGGAAGTCGTAGTGTCTGCACAGCCAAAGCAAAATCGTAGAATGCAGAACTAAGACCTCAACAGATGTGCTCACAATGCCAAAATAGAATCATAGAGCAAGCATAATTCTCAACGAATGAGCACTCCCAGAATATCCAAAGGAATGAAGCCTCTGGTTGGCACTGCAAAGATACATCCCATCATTAAGGAAACAAGAGAGCACTCAACGAATGGCATACAAGCTAACAGAAGATCTAAGCACCAACCCAATCAGCATCCAGATTGAGTTATGAAGTCATTCAAGATGAAGTCTTCCACAAGGAGATCAGAAGAAGACTTCAGTAACTGACTAAGGAAAGTCAGCAAGTGCAATTGCTGTCAAATAGATATAAGACGACGATCTTGGAGACAACCAGGATCGTAGTGTTTGCCAAACAAAGAAAGAACTGATTAAGTACATACAGAGACACTGGACAACTTCTGAAGAACAAGGCTAAAGTGATTAAGCATTAGGTCAGTCCATTGATGATAAGTGAACGGGAGATCACGAGGAGAAAGCGAGCTGGACACGCCATAAATCTGAAGTGTCTTGCTATTTAGAAGGGGCCAGAACAAAGAAGTCAAGTCATCAGTCTCTGAGAGCTGTTGAGGCAAACAGAAGTGTTGAAGCACTGCACAAAAGAAGGAAGAGATGTTCTACATTGAAGATCCAATCAACACTCTTCAAGATCGTAGTGTTGTCTCTACCAAGAAAGAAGACACTACGATCAGGTCCATGAATACATGCATCAGAATCGTAGAGTATGAATGGCTGAAGATTAAAGCATTGACAACGGTTCAATCTGAAGGTTGATATTTGTACACAAGCTTATTGAGAGCATCGATGCAAAAGGACAACCTCTGATCGAGAAATTAAAAAGAGGAAATAAAGTCTTCGACCTGCCCAAGACATTAAAGTAACATCTCTGACGGGGTAGGTAAAAGAGATCGATGAAGCTAGTCGTAAAAAAAGTAAGACATATCACATCTGCAGTCTACACCAAATAACTCAAGATTTGTGAAGCATTTCAAAGAGTATCTAATGGCTACTTCTCAACTGGAAGATTGGGAAGGAATATAAATACGCCAGAGCTTTAACGATCAAAAAGTGCTGATGATTGTAATGTTGCAGAATCGTTGAGTTGGTTAAAATGTTATCATTGACTCTACGAGTTCCACTTGAGCTCAAATAGAATAAGTCTCAGTGACAGTGAGACTACGAAGGTGGAAGTGAAGCAACTTTGAAGATGGACTTGAACAGATCAAAGCTTCACTTAACAAAGATAAAAATGCTCACTGAATTGACATCTAAGCTGAGACCCGAGAAGGACAAGAAGATAGCATTCAGAAGAGTAGCAAAGCACAAGGCAGATCCCAAGAGCCACTCTACGATTCACCATAAACCCAAAGCTGAAGCAGAGCAAGTACAGAACCATGTCTGCCAACATGTTGAGAAGGGTTCAGGAAATAGTGATGGTGCACAGCTGACAATATATAAAGATGAGCATAATGGAAGAAGATTAGCTGCACCAAAGATAATGTGGTCCAGTCTCAAATCAGAATGCAAAGAGGACCACACCAAGCTGCTAAGTACAAAAGATGATCAAGCTTAAAGATATCTTAGCAGCTCATCACCAACAATAACAACTACAACAACAAGAAGCCAGGGCCTGAGGGGTCCTTGTCCAGAGGGACTAAATGAAGTTCCAAGCCTGCTGGGCTTGAAGAGTTCCTAGGGAACTAGAGGAGTTCCAAGGCTTCTGGCCTTGAAGAGTTCTTAGTGAACTGAAGTCCCAAGGCTGATGGCCTTAAAGGAATCTTAATGATTCAGGGTGCTGCCCTTCCTTAGTGGAAATCCTGCTAGTTGAAAGCAGAAGAGTGGATTAGGAGCTTGAGTCTTTGAACCACTTAAAACCTTTTGTGTATTTTACTTTAAGTCATTTACATTATGTCTATTAACAACTATAACTGCTATGTATGTTCTAACTACTTACAACCTAACAAACTCTACAAACAATGTATATATGATTATGAATATATCAATGAAGGGGATCTTTTACTTATTCCACTGTGCTTGAAAATATTCTTATGTTTGTCATATGCTAACTTAATAGCAATACAAAAGAAAAGAGAAAATTATTTGAAATTAAAAAGGATCTATTCAACCCCCCCTTCTAGATCTATTGTGCCTACTCAAAACTAACACCATCCACTGCAACATCTCTCAAAAGTTGATCTTTGAGTCAACAAAAGAAAACGTAGAGTCCATAGTTGCCTTACCATGCTACTCTACGAAACAAGATAGTCAACGGCCAATCCACGTCATTGACGACTATTTGTTTTAAAAAGGGTCATTAAGCTGAAGAGTTAATGGGGGGAGTTACAACTCATTACTGGGCATCGTGCAACCTATGGCTAGTTGACACATCACAGCATATGCAGAGTTAGAAGGAACTGCCATAAAGATAAATTCAAAATTTGCAAATAGTTACCAGAACCTATCGAACCTCTCTCCCTCCCATTTTCAAACACTAGAATCCTCTTTGAAGCTTAAATCAATTAAACCTCCAGAACCCAAATCACAATCAGCTATCTCTCACAAATCTCTCTGAATCATATACCATTATCCCTTGAACTATTCAAATGGAAGATTGGCGAGTAATCACTGGCATTCAGCTCGAAACCAAGTCTTTTGAGAAATCCGAAAAGAAGTTTAGAGACATTCTTGAACTTGTGAAGAAAGCTGGATTCTCAGAATGTCTTGAGGCTAGCACTCGAGTATATACTGAACTGGTCAAGGAATTCTACTTAAATGCATCCATAAATGTTGGAACCCTTTCAACCAAGGTTAAAGGTCTGTCTCTTAAGCTGAAATCATCTGATATCAATCAATGCTTAGGTTTTTCTGACCTAGGACTGAGAAACCTTGATGAGATCGACACTGAGCAAGCAAATGAGATTATGGGGTACCAAAGAAACCCTAGTCTGAAGGACATAAAGAAAAAGGAGTTTCCTGAGCAATTCGAGTTCCTTGCTGAGATAGTGGGAAAATGTATACTATGTAAGGATACTACATATGACACTGTACTTGATCAGCAGTGAAGATTATGTCTGCAATAGTTTTGAAAAAGCGAATCAACTTTGGAGCCATCCTGTTTGATCAGATCTCCAAATGGGTAGAAAAGGCTGAGTTGAAGAAGTCTACAGAAAAACCACTTACAAAAGTGTTTCTGTAAGACCCCAACTTTTATGAATAAAGACTAATTTTCTCGAAATGTATTTTTAAATATTATGGTGTGGATTTGATATAATGTTATAGTTGTGGGTATTATTTACAAATTTTGCAAAGTAAGTAAGTGGTTATATAATATTCGATTGGTCAAAGAATATTCGTACGACGGCACAATCATTGGTGGACCCCACAACAGAAGTATTGTCGTAGTTAGAAAATGACATAATTATCTTTTTATAAAAATAACGACAAAAGTTTTATCGTTAAACTGTTGAACTACCCGGTGGTAAAAACAGTAATACGCATGGTT
Source organism: Panax quinquefolius (assembly GCA_020205615.1). Classification (NCBI taxonomy): domain Eukaryota; kingdom Viridiplantae; phylum Streptophyta; class Magnoliopsida; order Apiales; family Araliaceae; genus Panax; species Panax quinquefolius. The sequence continues at coordinate 121,095,206 of CM035160.1, read as the reverse complement.
GCATAGTAGCACACGGTATTGATTATTGATGCTTATGTGAGAAGTCACTCAGTTATACTCAATTATTGCTACATTAATTGTTGCATAATATCTTTTATATTATTGATTTAATTATTGTCACACTATCATCTGCATAATATTTATTATTAAATCAATAATTGAGACGACAAAGTTATTCATATTATTATTTGCAATATTGACAATGTCTAAAAAGTTACATCGAGGAGAGGTTTGGTCACCTAATTCTTGCTTAATAGGGAGAAATCCTTATCGGAAAGCCCCCTTCCTCACAGGAATGATCTGGTTGTTAAATATTGTGAGTTATAATATTAATGATGAATAAGTTCGTATTGATTAAAGATGAAATTGATATTTTCATTGTGTTGGAATTATTAGTGTTAACGGAAATGGACATCTGTTTCGATAATAATTGATGTCTGGAGGTTATATTGACCAATCGGGTAATTAATCGGATAAATGAGAAATTAATTGCTATTAATTCATATGCTTATAACTATTTATTCACATGTATGTACTATTGATTCACATACATGTACTATTAGCGGAGGTGGTGCAAGATTGATAATACTTGCATGACTAAATTAAAAATAGAAGTATAGATGAAGGTACTATACCGTAACTATTTTTTTCACATGTGTGCACTATTGATTCACATGAATGTACTATTGATTCACATGATGTACTATTAGGGGAGGTGGTGCAAGTTTGATAATACTTGCAGGACTAAATTAAAAATGAAGGAAAAGATGAAGGTATTATACTGTAATATTTCGAGTCCCAAAACGTGCAATTATCGAAACTATATTTTTCTATAAATAGAAGCTTATTCTTCTTTCATTCTCACCAATTTACTAAGACTCACAAGAGCAATTATAGAGAGAGAACCTATAGAGAAAGAAGAAGAGAAGTCTACTACCTCACTATTCCACTATTCAGTCTTCTTCAAAGGTAAGGGATATTATTTTGTTCAGTATTCATAGGAATAATATTTTCTTCTATACTCTGTAGTATGTGAGTAATATTATTTCGTCTCGTATTCCTGATTATACCCTCACTTTGTTAAAGTATTGCTTCTATACTCCGTGAAGTTAGTAGAATATCCTTGAAATTTGTGCTTCATCTAGTGACGTTTCACAAGGATATTTCTACACATTCTTGTTAAATTTTAAGCTTTTCATGCCGGAGTACTGTATATGAGTAGTATTCATTTTTACGGTATTATTCACAAAGTACTATTCACATAGTACTATTCATAAAGTACTATTCATGGGTACTATTCACAAAGTACTATTCACAAGTACTATTCACAAAGTACTATTCATAAGGTACTATTCCCAAAGTACTATTCATGGGGTACTATTCACTCGGCTACTATTCACCCAGGGAATTATTCATGACAAAAATTGATTTCTTTGTTGTCCAAATCATTTTTGATACAATATTATTCTTGAATTTTACTTCACAAAGCATTATCATGTTGACAATTTGGACATTATTGAATCCTGGATAAATTAAGTTATAAATCTTTAAAAATTTATCATTTGCTTTCTTGTAATTGAATTCTTATATCATTGTCATCATCCTCATGTTTATATTATGATAAAAGTCTTATGTGGCTTACGTGCATAGATGTACTATTGATTGGTATGATTATGACCAGAAATTATTCGGTATAATCATGATCGTAATGTTACAAATGATGTGGTAAAAATCCTCATTGGCTTGTAGTGCATTGATGAACAATTGTTGGTATGATTATGACCAGGGATTATTCGGTATAATCATGACCATTGATGATTACATGAATATCCTTGGCCCGTAGTGCAGGGATGATTCGATGATATGGTTTATTTATTAAGTTGAGTCTCAGTGATAAAATTGATGATAAACTTTTTAAATCATAGAAGATAGTAGATCTCATGCTCTACTTGACTCTTCTAATGGATTACTTGTTCTGCTGCAGTTAAACTTGATGTGTATTATATTTTATCAGTTTAACAATGTTGAAGGCTAACGATAATTTATTCTGCATTATCTTAGTCATAATATTTCTTACTGGGCTAGTTGAGCTCACACTTTGTTTTCATTATTTTCTTCAGGAAATGAGAATATAGCTGGGACTATTCGGGGAACGGAGTGACGGTCCAGATGTTTGCATTAGTAGTCCTCACTATCCAATGCAACAAAAAGAAAATTCAAAGTTAAAGGAATTCATGTCAAAAAGCATAGCAGACCTTGAAGAGATGATGATGAGTCAGGAGGGATCAAGCCAAAATCTTAATAGACGGATGGAACAACTCATTAACTCCTCAATGAATGGTCCTCAATACATGGATTTCGAAACTGAACAGGATAATTCAAGACTGGAGGATTTGTGGTTCAAGTTTGTAGCATCAACTGAGGAGAAGATGATTGAGCAAGAGAGGTCAATTCAAAATCTTCAGAAATAGATGGATCAAATGTTCGAAGCCTTGAACAATCGCCCTCCAAACAATTGGTGCTATGACATGGACGATGAAACTAATTGAGAGATAGAAGTGTACATGCCACTGAATGAACTGAAAGGAGTGGACATTGAGGAGACAACTGGGTGTATGGAAAATGAAGAACATGAGTTGACTTGTATAATACCCCAAGTGCCTTCTCAGTTAAAGTTGAAAAATTCAGTGAATTTTGCACACCCATGTCCCCTTGGTAGTCACATCCAAAGCAAGAATTTCTACGATTATGAGGCCTCTTACAAACCATGGTGGGCTGAGGAAGAGATAATAGAAGAAGAAAATCCCGTTATATCTTTCATGCCTCAATGCAAAAATCTATTCACAGATACAACGGGAGAAGCACCTGGCGATGCAATTGAACTGGGGACATCATGTACAGGAAATATGTTAGGTGGCTTCAATCCGAAAACTCTCATGATGGGGAACCTACCAAAGCACATAGCGGTTCTAATAGATGGAGGGTTCCTAGCTTTTCATAGAGGAATTGGATAGCGGTCAAGAACAAAGTCCAGCTAACGGACTATAAACCTAGCGCTAGATGGGAGGCACCCCATCCAATCTTTCTCCCTCCTTGTTTAATTCTTATTTAGATTTCTAATTATTTCTTCTTCTATGTTTAATTCTTCATGCTTTCCATATTTAGTAGATGTTTAATAGTTGTAAGTCTTAATAATAGTTTGATTGTTTCTCCTCTCAGGTTCAATCCAATTGCTGTAAGCATTCAAGATCAAACGGAAGTCAAAAAAAATTTAAAGCTTCCAAGGAACAAGGTAGCGCGGTCGTGCCCAACTACAAGCCAAACATAGCGCGACCGCGCCCAACTACAAGCCAAAATAGCGCGGTCGCGCCATATCTCAGTCATAGAAATCAAATACTGCTCAATTCTTAGAATTTCTGACTCAAACATTCAGACAGTTAGAAGCCCACACTCAGTTTCCAACTACAGAATATCTCAAACTTACTCATCACCTGATATACCATCGGATCATGAGGAGGCGAATGGAGATGACATTGCCACTTAGGGGAGTATTCTTTCACTTTTAATTATAATGAGGGCATTGTTAATTTTAAGTTTGGTGGTATTTGATTGTAATGAGTGGTTGTTGCATATAGTTTTATTGCATGTTTAAGTTGCATAGTAGGGGTATTTTAGTATCTTTGTAGTTAAATTCTACATGAAAAAAATTCAAATTTTTTCAGTTTTCTTTTCTCTTGTTTACTTAGTATGTGTTTAGTTGCATTACATAGCATATTCCCATGCTTTTAGTCGGTTGAATTCTAAATGGCCATTGATGATATAGAAATTTGATAGATTTTTTAACGTGGTTGATAACTTAAGCTTAGTTATAATTTTATACATGATGTGATCTATGTTTATTGTTTAAATGCTACCGGTTAGCACGTAAGTGTTCATGTTTGCTTGTTGGTTAAAGATTAACTTGTTTTCCTGCTGAGATGAAAACACTATTTTTAAAGATAGAATTGTGTATGAAGTGAGCATTGACTATGAAAACACTGAAATTCAAACTTTGGGAATGCATGGGTATGCTTGTTATATTAAAAAAAGAAAAAAAAGAGAAAAAAGAAAAAAAATGAAAAAATTACCTTGGCTGGTCTTGTTTTGGGGCCTTTGTTACTTGATTAAGTATGCCCGAGGGGATTGTCTCTACACCTAGCGCCCTATGGAAGTCATTGGTCGAAAGCTCGCTAAAAGGTAGCACTGTTAGCCTAATGGAATGAGACATTGCACAGTCATGGGAAATAAATAAAAAATAAAAAATCAATAAACACCAAAGGAAAGTGCGAAAATCGCCCTCGTGAGTAAAAATAAAGCAGAATAAACCCATTGTTGAACCTTAGTTTGTATTGATGAGTTGGAGTAGTTGTTGTTTCATTTATATGCATAGTTCTTGATTTAAGCCTCAGTTTTCTTTCTTAAGCAGTGTAGCATGTGTAATCTTTGCATTTGTCAAGCTTATTGGTGAACACATCACACACACACACATCTTTATAGCAGGATTGGATTATTTGATTGTATGTCATTATGCATGTGGCTTAGTATGAAGCTTTATTCTTGGATCTGGATAATTTCTTTGAGGCAACTCGTATTGGAATTCATATTTAGCTGAGAAGGTGGGATTCATTGTCATAGTAGCGTAGCTTGTGTAGTATGTATATTGCATTATGTTGTGTTGCTTGGGGACAAGCAACGGTTTAAGTTTGGGGGTATTTGATAAGTAGGTTTTATACCTACTTATCCGGTAGCTTTTACTTAAATTAGTTGCTTATACTCATGTTTCTTAGTTATATTGCATGCATTTCGTGTTTATTTTGTAGATCTTATGCTTGAGAATGGTGTGAGCGACTATTGGTATGAAAATGCAAGGAAAAGTAATTCAGAAATCATTTGGGCTTTCATGTTTATTTCATGTTCTTAGCTTGGAACTTGGAATATGTTGTAGTGCTTCTTCTTAGCTTTCCGGAACATCTTGAATCATTCCAATCGGAGTTCGGATGCAAGAGTTATGACCTTTGTACCAACAGACTTCGAACTTCAATGTTTTGGGTGGCCATTTGCATAGCTGTCACTTCCAACCCAATTGCAGCCTTCATCCGTCCATTATTTCTCAATTGTCAAACAATGAATGTTGTAGAGCTCGTCGAGAGCTTTGATTTGATAGGTGGCAAACCCTGTAACTCTTTCCGAATCAAACGTTATGGCCGTTTTACCAGAGGCCACTGCGGTAGAAAACCAATATGCTTGCAGTATTGAATTTGTAGTGCATTTGTGGCGCTGGACGCCATGAGTCCCTAGACCAAAAAATGCGTTTTGCTACTTTAAGCGAAAGCGCCTAACTCGAGCCATTCCTAAGCGGTAGTAGTGCCATACGAAGTTGACAAGAGCTGACTTTTTCACTAAACAGTAAATGATAGCGTAACTTGGAGGGGGGGGGGGGGTTCAAGGAGGGCTTATAAATAAGACGTATTATCACATGAAGACGGGATTCCACCCCTTGGGTGATCATGTAGCTAATATTGATTTCTTCTCTTTAATTTCCCTATTAAAATAGAGTAGGGTAGAGTAGTTAATCTCTAGAATTGATTAGGTTTGAAGATTGAAGCAATTGAAGAGCATAGGAAATTCAGAATTGGAGCAAGAGAGATCAGATTTGCATTCCCAATTCCCTAACTTCTCTTTACTTCTATCTTTATTTCTCAATGTATTATCAATTGTGGATTATGGATTTTGATTCTATGATGAGTTAAACTTTATTTTGGGATTGCAATGGATTCTATTGCTTAGTTTAATCTGATATACTTCATTGTTAACCTTATTGATTGCTATGGGATTGTCTATTAGGATTCATGCTTATTTGCTTAGTTGATTGGCTATCAATTACTGTGATAACCCATATGAACTTGAAAGACGAAGTATGGGTTTAGATTTGATCTTGATAGCTTGTGTTTGTATGTTCAACATGGTGATGGAATGTATGATTCGTGCTTAAGATAGACATATATTGAGGCATCGCTCGTAGTCAATTGAGAATTTGGGCTTAAACCCTAATTGTTTGTAAATCATATAGACATATAGTGGTTTAGGTAATGTGGGTGTTCATGTGTATTCTATCAATTGTGGATTATATGTGATATGGGTATGGTACCTTCAGATATGGCTGTACTTTACTTTCGTGTTCTCGACTAGCAATCTAGTGCAAGTAATTTGGCTTAACAGGGAGTGCGTTGGTTTAAATGATTCAATAGATGAAATTGTAATCTCAAGTCTTCATTATCTAGTCGTATTCTAGAGATAGTTAGTATTATTTAATTTCATTGTTTAATATAAAATATAAAATCATTCATTTAAATAAGACTGAAATTGTTATGGGTTAATGCTTGGTGAACTTTATTAGTTAATTCTCCGTGGGAACGATACTTTACTTACTCTTTATTACTTGTTGACCGTGTATACTTACACGCATATATTGATCGGTAAAACGACCAACAGAATGACGTGGATGTTTCTAAGAGGTTTAAAACCTGAGATACGACAATATCTAATTTCTCACAAACTATGTTTGTATTCAAATGTTGTGAATAGGGCTCAGTTATTTGAGCGCGATAACGAGTCAACCTAACCAAGAGAGAGCAGCCGGCAAAATCATAATACTAGTGTAACGACCGAGAAATTCGGATCTTATTGTAAAATGATTTTATTAAATTAAATAATAATAAAATTTTATTCTATGTGTTATCAAGATGGTTATCATAGTATGACCTATTGATGTTAGAATGTCGTAGTATTTGAGCTACGTGAATGAATTAAAGTGTTTGAATTTCCAAGACAAAAATAAAAGTTTTTTGAGGAATTTTCTAAAAAATACTATTCATCGATATTTGCTCGGGATTTCTTTTTGAATTTCCAACAAATACGTAATGATAGAATGAAAAGGTAAGATGGATTATGTAATAAAAATCTAATTACGGAAAATGTAATATTTTGCTTGCAGACTTAATTTATAAAAGTTAAGGAAGACGAAGTGGTAATGAATAAGTAATATTGTATGATACTTAGGTATCGTGCAAAGTAATGAAAACAAGTATAATACGAAGTATTATACGAGTTTGTATGAAGGATGAAATATCATATATAAATTATATATGAATTAGAATACGAAAATGATACATAAACTATAAGTATATGTATTAAGTAATGTTAATGGACTTGGAAGATTAGTTAACAATTATTATAAGTCCAAGTAAATTAAAGGGTGAGGCCCAATTATTGATTAATAAACAAGTTAAGGTTTATTAATGCAAAGCCCAAAGATTAAGTTGGTCCAAGCCTAAGCTAGAGTCCAATGAATTAATTGACCCATGGGACAAACCATATTAATATGGATAATGTGGTGACCAAGACTTAGGAGTAATGACCAAGACTTAGGAGTAATGGCCAAGTAAAAGATAAGTGTTGTGCTAGCCAAGTAATGAATAGTAAGGAGGTGCATAAGGAGGTGAGATTGTTTTAAAGACCTAACTACCCTAACCTTGCAAATTCTATACATAGAGAAGCCTTACAAGTTATTTGTTAATTGTTCAAACAATCTAACATTACAAAGTGCTTAAGTGTTAGAGAGAATAAGCTACAATAAGTCACTTCCATAAGTAAGAAGAAGAAGAAGAAGCTACTTACCAAGACTTCAAAAGTAAGACTTCTTCTCTAAATTATCTTCTATCTCTATTCATGATAGGTTGATAAGAAAAGATGGATTAAGAAACATAAATGATAAGAAGCAAGAAGAATGAGTAAGTCATGAACTCAAGCCACATAAGTTGGTAATAAGTCATTAAAGCTAGCATAAGTTATAAACTTATGTGAAAGTATTATGAACTTGTAATGAGTTAATTAAGGGGAATGATATGGATGAAAAGGAACTTGTATGATCCTATGTATCATGAATACATAAGTAAATTTATATGTTAAGAATATATAAGGTATGATGATTAAAGAGACTTTAATTGTCATAAGTCATGAACAATGAAATCTTAAGTAGTTTATAATTTGTCAAGTTATAAGCTCATGAAGAAATAAGTCTAAAATCCATTAATGAATATAAGTTGTGGTAAATAGTATGTTGAGATGTTCACATGATGAATGGAATTCATTTGCAATGTTGAACAAATCATAAGAATGAAGATTTGCCGAAATTGTACGATTGGACAATAATCGTCGAATTCGTAAAATTCTCGGACTAGAAGTCAAATTTTGTGTTTGAACTCGGAACCATTGGTTTCCAATGGAGACAAGTCATATTTGGAATTTAAGAGTTGCGGACTCGAAAATGACCGGATTCCGACTTAGAACGAAGAAATGAGCGTTGAACGTTCACGAACGTTTATCGTTTTCGTTAAAAATGAACCAATAGGTGAATTTTTAGCAAACAAAGTCAAATAGATAAAATTCTTGCATGAACGTGTAGATTATGTAATTTGTGAACCGTTGGCTTTTGAATGAGCCAATTCGGACTTATAACGAAGAAGTTATGCATCCGGGAAGTTCACAAAATTCAAAGACTGAATTTTTTACGGTGCATGATGTTGGCGCCATGGCTCAACCCTAAAGTTAAATGAGTCGCTACGAGCACGTAATAGTGTCTCGAGCACACTGCAGAGTTCACTGCAAATACGAACCGTAGTAGTAAATTTGTGGCCAGCAGCCATTTCATACACAATATGAAAATCTTACGAGTGTGGCGGCTGCATGTTGACCCCACTATGTAAGGACTCATGGCCAGAAGCGCCATGATCGTAACAAGAATAGCAATGAATGTTTTTAATTACAAAGAAAAATTGATTTAAAAGAAATCACAACCTAAGGAACGTAATATAACATTATTTAAACTTTGTTACACCTTAAGGATGTTGTATAAAGGTTGAGATAACCTAGTTGAATATAAATGCAAGGATAATGATAAACAGGAATGAATAGTAACTGAATCTAATACACAATTAGATTGAGATGAAGGATACGATATAGTCATATACATACTTGATTATATGTGACCTAATGTAAGGTATTACGTGATCATGTATTGCAGAGCTTGAAAGAATTGAACCTAAAGTTAATATACCGTAGCAGACGCTAAAGGCAAGTATTCTAACTCTTGTCTCAGTTCAATCTGAACAAGTCTTTGAAGTTCATGTATTCTTTCGCATGAATTGAGATATGTTGAAGTTAAAGCCAATTCCTTTGGCTAGACTTGATATATTGCGTGGATTACTGATAATCTATTCCTTTATTATCAAATGTTGTTATCTTTTGTCAACTACTTAATATGGTTTTCAAAAGAAGGCTGGAAATGTGAGACAAATGTTTTGTCGATAAAACGACAGGCACGTGAGGTTGCCAAATGATTAAACGTGCATACGTTTAATGGATGTAGTGTTGATCAACATAGAGTGCAATAGGCTGATCACCTAGAAGTGCTCGTAAGTAATATCGGGCTTCCGGACTTAGTTCTGGGTTGTCCCTTTCCAATAAAGAATGAATGCTCGAGGTCTTTGACTGGAGTAAATGTTTTGCTAAATATTGTTACGATTGTAAAAATTTTTGAAAGAAAGATGAAGTGCTATTTTGTATTATCAATAGTACTTCATAACTATTGTTCAGTTATTGAAGATATACGATTCGTATATGTCAAGCATGTTGTTATTAAATTGTTATACTTACTGAGCTAGTTATGCTCACTCTTGCTTGAACCATATGAATGCAGCTAAGACTGAACGTTTCGAAGGATCGAAAAAGGATAAAGGAAAAGCTAAGGCAGATTGTTAAGCTGTCTTGTAATAGTATAGGTCTATTGTTGTAATGTAACTGATATTATGACAAAGAACCTTTGTAATGGGTATAGAACTTGGGAAATGTAAATATTACTTTAGATATATGGAAATTATGTTCGTTCTTTAAGACTTTTCAATTGAATGAATGTATGAATGTTGTACAGTATAGCACCATCTGGCGGGTTGGAAGATACCCGGATTTGGGGGCGCTACAACTAGTGGTAGCAGTCATCGAAGCGCTGACAACAAACGTGGTGGAAGTCAACATGCTAGAAATTGTAACCACTTCGATGGTAATCATGGCCAAGACAATAAAAGTGGGAATTTCAAGAAGAGGAGATTCAATAATGATGGAAGTACGTCAGCACCAGCACCTGTTGTTAAGGAAGGAGAACGACCGTCGGTCATATGTTACAAATGCGGAGGGGAGGGACATATCAGTCTAAACTGTATGCAACAGTCCAAAGCATGTTACAATTGTGGAAGAGAAGGTCACCTAGAACGATTTTGTCGTGCACCGAAGTCAAGTCTAGCTGAGATGGAGGCATCAAAGGTCGTCCCAGACAAGACAAAACCGGTAGTTCAAGGGAGAGCATTTGTCGTAACCTCCCAAAAAGTGAGGAATCCAAACGAGGTGATCACGGGTAAGCTATTCATAAACTCTAGCAAAGTCTATACCTTATTTGATACTGGTTTTATCCATTCTTTTATTTCTCCTACTTGTGCTCAACGATTAAATTTAACTCTAGAGAAATTAGACTTTGATTTATCTGTTGAAACTCCGTTGGGAGAAACCTTCATTACATCCACTATTTATAAGTCTTGTTTGATTCAAATCGGTAACCGCACGTCACCTGTCGATCTTATCTGTTTGAAAATACTTGCATTTGATGTACTTTTAGGGATTGATTGGTTAACTACTCATCATGTTAAAATCAATTATTTTCGTAAGGTTGTTAGCTTTCATATTCCTAATCAACCTATTATGCGAATTCAAGCAACCAAACCACTAAAGTCAATCACTGTCATATCAAGCCATAAAGCTATTCATTTATTAAAAAACGGATGTCAAGATTTCTTAGCACATGTCACGGATTTAAACAGAAATACGTCATATTTCTATTGTTAATAAATTTCCTGACGTATTCCCTGAAGAACTTCTTGGCCTACCCCCAGAGCGTGAAATTGAATTTTGTATCGACCTTGAATCTGGTACAAAACCCATTTCCAAAGCCCCATATCGAATGGCTTCTATTGAACTTCAGGAGTTAAAAACCCAACTACAGGAATTATTAGACATCGGTTTCATTCGTCCTAGTACATCTAATTGGGGTGCTCCTGTTCTATTCGTGAAGAAAAAAGATGGAAGTATGCGACTTTATATTGATTATCGGGAGTTGAATCATGTCACCATCAAAAATAGGTACACGTTGCCTCGTATTGATGATCTGTTTGACCAGTTGCAAGGTGCCAAATTCTTTTCAAAGATCGATCTTCGTTCCAGATATCATCAATTAAAGATTAAAACTGATGACATTCCAGAGAATTCTTTCAGAACTCGGTACAGGCATTACGAATTCCTAGTCATATCTTTTGGATTGACTAATGCTCCTGCTATCTTCATGGATATGATGAACCAAGTATTTAAGGAATATTTGGATCACTTTGTGGTCGTCTTTATTGACGACATCCTCATTTACTCCAAAAGCCGTGAAGATCATGAGCAACACTTGAGGCTGATACTCCAAAAGTTTCGTGAAAACAAGTTATATGCCAAGTTTAAGAAATACGAGTTCTAGCTTGAGGAAGTAGCATTCCTTGGGCACGTGATATCAAATCACGGAATTTCTATTGACCCGGCAAAGATTGAAGCAATTCAAAGCTGGGAGCAACCTAAGTCAGTGTCTGAAGTACGTAGCTTTTTGGGCTTAGCTGGTTATTATCGGAGGTTCGTGGAATGATTTTCTCGAATCACTACTCCATTAACTCAGCTAACTCAAAAAGATACAAAAACTCGGTTGGAGAGAGGAATGTGAGAAGAGTTTTCAAGAACTCAAGAGGAGGGTCATTTCAGCACCTGTTTTGACAATACCAGCTGGTTCGGAAGGATTTGTCATATACAACGATACTTCAGGAAAAGGTTTGGGGTGTGTTCTCATGCAACATGGGAAAGTCATAGCCTATGCCTCACGACAACTCAAAGAATATGAGAGAAATTACCCTACTCATGATCTAGAGTTGGCAGTTGTCGTTTTTGCGCTTAAGATTTGGAGGCATTACCTGTATGGAGAGAAGGTGCAGATCTATACGGATCATAAAAGCCTCAAATATTTCTTCACTCAAAAGGAACTCCAAATACGACAACGACGATGGCTTGAGCTATTGAAAGATTATGATCATACCATTCAATACCATCCTGGAAAAGCGAACGTAGTAGCTGACGCATTGAGTAGAAGATCATATGCGGGCACGAGTGCAATATTGTCAACGCAAAGGCCCATTTTGTATGACGTACAAAGGATGGAGATAGAGTTAAAGAATCCAGGGACCCATGTGATGATGGCAAATGTACGAGTAGAACCGACTTTAATCGATAAAGTTAAAGCTGCTTAAGCTACAGACCTGGAGCTGATGTGTATGATGAAGAAAGTGAAAGAAGGTGCTATTTCGGAAGCAAGAATCGATGAAGAAGGAATACTTCGAGTCAATTCCAGACTTTGTATTCCTAACAATTCTAATTTGAAGTATAAAATCATGATGGATGCGCACAACACACCATTTTCAATCCATCCTGTGAGTACCAAAATGTATCGTGATCTTCGACATACATTTTGGTGGAGCAATATGAAGAGAGAGATATCGGGGTTTATCTCAAGGTGTCTAACTTGTCAACGAGTCAAGGCGGAGCATCAAGTGCCAAAATGTCCATCGCAACCACTTGAAATTCCAGAATGGAAGTGGGATCACATTACCATGGATTTCGTTACTGATCTTCCTAAGGTTTTTCAAGGCATAGATGCGATTTGGGTCATTGTTGATAGATTGACCAAGTCTGCTCATTTCTTACAGTAACATTCCAAAATTTTAAAATGTAATATTAAATATTTATTGATTTATATAAGTATTTAATGGATATGTTTATTGTTGAATAAATAATTGTTCAATTTGAGTTGATGTGATTTAGTTAATTATTTGTTGAATAAATAATTAAATATTAAATATTAAATAATTATTTGCAATATTGAATATTTATTGAATTATATACGTATTTAATGGCAATTTGAGTTGATGTGATTTAGTTAATTATTTGTTGAATGAATAATTAAGGAGCTAAGAAAATTAATTATTATGAGGTTATATACTAATTTAATTTAATAATTAAGTTAGGAAGCTAATAATGATTAAATGAATTATAATATTCTAATTAGAATTTGTGATTTAAAATAAAGTGTTAGTTGGTTAAATAAAATTATAATTATAAAGAAATTATAGTTTTGTGATAATGATTTATGTGTTAAAGTAATTTAATAGATTAATATTTTAATTAATTAATTTAATTAAATTAATGTGTGACAAATAACCTTGCTATAAAGGAGTTATTAAAATAAATTAGAAGAGCTTAATTCAGTTTTGTCAAACAAGACCTAATGCCTATTAAGTCTTTAATATAATTGTGTTTTACCAAATAAGGCATAAGGGTTAATTGATTATCTTTTTAGTGGTTAGCCAAACAAGCCTTATGGCTTTTGATTTCAAATAAAAAAATAACTGATGTTAGTTAAGTTAGAGTTATATTATATAATTAATATATATATTATATCTTCTACGTTATATCATTAGACGAAAGAATAGAGGTGAGATGTTAGAGAGAAGAAAAGAAAAAATCAGAGGAAGAAGAAGAGAAGAAGAAGAGAAGAAGAAAAGAAGAGAGGAAGAAAGGCTAGAGATTTGAGAAGAAGAAGCTTGAGAATAGAAAGGAATAGCCATCATCATCTTCTTCAAGGTATTGTTCTATTTTTTTTAGTTTTAAAAGTTTAGTTTTTCTCTTCCTAAATTCTCTGTAGAATCCTTGTGTAAGCATGAATTTTTGTTGTTATGTGGCTTTATATGACATACTAGTGATGTTAAAACGATTTTCATAAGTTATAGTCTATGTATTGTTGTTATGTATGTAGTTTGTGAAGAAAACCATTTTATAGAGAGTTTGTGTGAATGAGTATGAGTTAATTTAAAGTAGAAATTGATGGTTGAATAGTTGTTTAGTTGATAAATTGATCATTTAATTTGATAGAGTATGTATAATTATTGATAAAGATGTTTTGAATTAATTGTTTTGGTTGAAAAACAAAATTTATAGTGTTGATTTTCATTGAAATATCAAAAAGTGAGTTTTTAGCAAAAACAGTGAAATTGGATGTTTTAAATTTGTTTTTTATGTTATTGTATGGGTAGAAACATGTTAGGAGTTCTTGAATTATGTTTACATGAAGTTTTTGTATGAATTTCATGTGAATTAGTCTGTTAGAAACGAGCTTGTAGGCCAAAATGGCTTTTTCTTGTCTTTGTTGTTGTCGAAGCGCCGATTAAATTATGACTTGGCCGCATGAGGCCCAATGATCGTTAGTTAGTGGCACCATGACGCCATCCTTGTATACCATGACCCTGATGCGCCATGGCAATGTAACCAACCCATGTAAATTATGGTATTATGCTACAGTGGCGCTGAGTCGAATGTCAATGAATGGTCGACGATTATACTTTTGTACACGAAATTTTAAGAAACATTATGTGATGATAGTAGGACGTAAAATGTTGATTTTAATATTTCTATACTATGAATTATTATGTTATTAGAGATTAACTTGTGTTATAACTTGATTATGTGATTAAATAATCAAACATACATGATGAATGTAGTTAGTTAAGTTGTAAAGTGGTAGTGACTAACTATGTCATGATGACATATGTTTATAGGATATTGTGATTCGTATTGTTCGGTTTAATCAACGAACAAGGCAAGTTTTCTAATCTATTATCTTGTTAATTCAATTACTGTTTTCAATTCAATTACAATATAACGATGTAAGTTATTCTGGAGCAAGTTATTCTTGTTGTTAACTTGTTGTTTAGCATGCACAACTATATATACTAATGTCGAACATTTCTATCGTTCAAATTTCTATGCATGCTTAGTATTCAATTCTAATTAACCTTGGCTTAGTATTGTTCAAGCAAGGTATGCTAAAGTTATTCAAATTGTATGCTATTAGATTATTACTAAAGCATGACTTTAGTTTACTATGATTGATTCAATCACGATTTTTCTATAGTATAATGTTATTGATTTTATTCAACTAGTCCCTTAATTGATGTTCGTTGAATTCTAAATTACCTTGAAAGCTTATCCAAACCAAACTTCCTTTGGTGCGCACTTGTAATCTAAATACTGAGATGAAGAACCCTATTGTTATGATTAGGGGTTAACTTACATATATCGTTAAAATGTTTGTGCACAATACATTGTACGAAGGGCTGATCCCCCTAAGTACGAGGTCCTTATAGTCTTATGACTGTTAAAGTCGGAGTTGAAAGATTACTTGCAACTGTGGACGTAGTTCATGGTCTTACGACCCTCAGTGATGTATATTTTCCATATTTTGGAATTTCAGTTTCTGATTATTGTTGATAGAGTACTATTCACTTTTGATGAGCCTATTTAAATGATTATTATTGTTATACTCTGTTGATTCCATATTATATCCGGTGAGCAATTGATTTGCTCACTCTTGCATATTTATAAACTCATTTCACTTAAAGAAGAGAAGGTAGGTGAACCTTCGACTAGCAAAGGAAAGGGAAAAATGTACAAGTGATGAAGACTTGTAATTTTTACTTTGATTAAGATGTTAGACTTCTATTATGTTGATCTTAGACTTTATTTTAAAGAAGTTATGTAATGTTTTCCGCATTTGAATGATGATTAAAGGTTAGATAACCTGGGATATTTTAATTTAAGTTTAATCCTATATGGGAAGGTTTTATTATGATTGGTTAGTTAGAAATGAATGTTTTGATTAAGTGAACACCAAATCTTGAGGAAATGAAGTACCAGGATTTGGGGGTGTCACAAGTTTGTATCAAAGCTTTAGGTTATGAACCTTAGGTGGGGAAAAGCCTTAGGAAGTAACCTTTGAAAAGATAGTGGAGATAACTCTTATCGAGTTTTAAGGAAAAAGTAATAAAACACTTATGTGCTTATGTGTTTATAGTTTATGTACTCGTGAGTGTCGAGTAGTAATGATTAATGATTAAAACTTTAAAACTTTGTTGTCAGGATGACTAATGTCGAAGAATCCAGTCATGCTAGGGAGGAGGGACCTCAAATGCCTATAGAGGAGGAGCCTCGCGACATTCGAGTGGTTTTAGAACAACTACGCCACGGCGAGTCGGCCCGTTGATCACGATGAGTTGAAGATGAGGATGATGACGTGAAAATAGATGAGGAGGATCCCATTGAGTTACCAAAGGAGGATGAGGATGAAGAGGACGAGGATGAAAGGATTCCACTTAACTCGATAGCTGGCCGTATATACGATGAGGTGCATGACCGCAATATGGAACTTCAAGATACTGTCGAGGAGTTACAAGAGATAGTAGCTGAACAACAGACTGCAATGACACAAAAAGATGATGAAATCCAGGATCGTGAAGAATGACTGACAAATGTTGAGGAGAAACTAGTACAGACTAAAGGAGAGAAGGAACAACTGATCGAGATGGTCGTGGAACTGAAGAAAAAGTTGAAGGAAGAAGCTACCAAGAGGGTGAGAGCTGAAGATACATACGAGGAAGCTTATCAACCAACTGGAAGAGCAGTATGGGACTCACAGGCGAAGAGGATGAAGATGTAAGAGATGGATAAAGTTTTTAACACCGCAATTAATCGAGCTCAAGATCGGGTCATGGGATATCCGATTCGATTCGAGACGCCGCCATCATCGTATTTAGATCGCGAGAATAATGTTTTGGGTCATTATGGAAGAAAGAAGAGCGTGATAGGGCTAAGAAGTATCTTAATAGATCATCGTAGAAAATGTGCACGTAATACACGTAATAAGTATTAAATAATGTATAAATCCCTAGTGTTAAGTAACCATGGGATATGATAATAATGATGTTGTCCTGTAACTTTTGCGAGTTCGGGAAAGGAATGTAAATAGCGATGATGCTATTGTTTTATATTTTTCAAGTAATGATGAATAAATAAAAGTTATTATTTTATTCAAAGTGTTATATGTTATGTGGTTATTTCTTTTATGGAGGTAAGTTAATTAGAAAATACTTAAAGAAGTTGAGTAATAGTCTAATAGATGTTTTGTTTTAATAGAAAATGCCTCCCAGACGTGAACCACCCTGACAGAGAACCAATGAGAGAACTAACAATAATGATGTTGAAGATAATCCCGTCCAACAATTAGTGACACTACTGACAGGAGCGTTGCAGAATCAACCACAAAACCATGGTACAACGTTTAAGGATTTCAAGGCGGTTGGACCACCTGAATTTCGTGGGTCCATGAATCCAGTCAAAGCACAAACCTGGATTATGGAGATAGAAAAGGTGTTCGATATCGCTAGGGTAGGGGATAATCAGAAGACTGCTTTTGCAACTTTCATGTTGAAAGCAAAAGCTAGTTATTTGTGGCAAGCCAATAAAACTCGTGAAGGGCCAGGGGTGATGACCTGGGATAGGTTCAAGGAGTTGTTCTTCGAGACCTATTTTTCGGAGACTTCGAAGAGTCAGTTAGAAGTGTAGTTTCTGGAATTAAAGTAGGGAACGATGACGGTATCTGAGTATGCCACAAAATTCAATGAATTGGCGAGGTTTTCGCCATATCAGTCAAACCTGAATTTGAAGCGTAAAGCGAAGAGATTTGAATAGGGATGAAGCCACAGGTAGTATCGATGGGGTTTCCATGTTCCAGTTGAAGACGTTTGCAGCAGTGATGGAGAAGGCAGTACTCACTAAAGGTGGAGGCGAGGCAGTGACAAAATTCAATCAAGAACAGAAGAAGAAGAATGAAATTGAGATTAAGAATTGTGGTGGTGGAAACAACAACAACAGCTTGAAGAGGAAGTGGAATGGGAACATGGGTGCTGGAAACCATCAGAGAGTTTGAAGCGTGTGCGACATGCGGGAAATTTCACAAGGGTGCGTGCTTGATGGGGAAACGAGTTTGCTTCAATTATGGCCAGGAGGGTCACATCGCCCCAAATTTCACTCAACCAAAGAAGAATGCGTGCTTCACGTGCGGATCCAAGGATCACTTTGCTCGTGAATGCCCTAAGAAGAAGGATGGAGTAACTACCAGAAGTAATGGAGGTAACAATGGAGGTACATGGGCCATTGCAGGACCTGCAACATCAAATAAACCTACAGCCAGAACCTTCAACATGACTGTGCAAGATGTTGTGCAATCAAAAGATGTGGTGTCAGGTATTATCCCAATCAATGATATAAATGATTATATATTATTTGATTCGGGTGCTACTTGTTCGTTTATATCTGATGAATTTGCTAAGAGGTTAGAATTGCCTAAAGAAGAACTGAATTTTCCTTTGAACATAGAAATTGCGAATAAGGAAATAATCCCTGTTAGATTCGTATACAAAAACTGTAGGGTGAGTATTAAGGAAAATATCTTTATGGTAGATTTGATTCCGATTAGACTTGGAGAGTTTGATGTTATTTTGGGAATGGATTGGCTGTTCAAATATGGAGCGGTAATTGATTGCCAAAAGAAGTGTGTAAACCTTATGACTCTATCAAAGGTAGTATTCTATGGTAGCAAGTCACCTAGACAGATGAAATGTCTGACGATTATGCAGGCCAAGAAATTGTTGAGTCAAGGCTGTGTGGGCTATTTAGCTTACATAGTCGATACTCAGAAGAAGAATGTAAAATTGGAAGAAATACCAGTAGTGAGGGAATTCGAAGATGTTTTTCCAGAGGAATTGCCAAGACTTCCGTCTGACAGAGAAATTGATTTTGTGATCGACCTAGCGCCGGGAACAGCACCGATATCGAAGGCCCCGTACAGAATGGCTCCGGTAGAAATGAACGAACTGATGGTACAGTTTCAAGAGCTGCCGGACAAGAAATATATTCAACCAAGCGTGTCACCGTGGGGAGCGCCAGTATTATTCGTAAAGAAGAAGGACGGATCAATGCGTCTTTGCATTGATTACAGGGAGTTAAACAAAGTCATTATTAAAAACAAATACCCGTTGCGAAGAATAGATGACTTGTTTGACCAATTGAAGGGTGCTAAATACTTTTCGAAAATAGATTTGAGAAGTGGGTATCATCAGTTGAAAGTGAGGAAGGAGGATATACCACGAACGGCATTCAGAACTCAATATGGAAATTACGAGTTTCTGGTGATGTCTTTTGGTTTAACCAATGCACCTGCTGCATTCATGGATTTGATGAATAGGGTGTTTAAACCATTCTTAGACAAGTTTGTAGTGGTATTCAACGATGACATTCTAGTATATTCCAAAACTCAAGAAGAACACGTGGAACACTTACGTTTGACATTGGAAACACTAAGAATGGAAAAGTTGTATGCAAAATTCTCTAAGTGCGAATTTTGGCTCGACCGTGTAGAATTTTTGGGGCATGTGATTGACAAAGATGGGATTTCAGTGGATCCGTCAAAAGTGGAAGCTGTGATTAATTGGGAACAACCAAGAACACCATCAGAAGTAAGGAGTTTCTTGGGACTGGCTGGTTATTATAGAAGATTTATTCAAGATTTTTCTAAGATAGCCACTTTGCTAACAAATTTGACAAGGAAAGCTATAAAATTCGTTTGGACGGAGAAATGTGAAGAGAGTTTCCTAGATTTGAAGAATAAGTTAAGTGTGGCACCTGTGTTGGCATTACCAGATATTACAAGAAATTTTGTGGTGTATAGTGATGCCTCACACAAAGGGTTGGGTTGTGTTCTTATGCAGAACGACAAAGTTATTGCGTATGCATCAAGACAACTGAAGGATTATGAGAAAGGGTATCCGACTCATGATTTGAAATTGGCTGCAGTTGTATTTGCTCTAAAGATATGGAGACACTATCTTTATGGAGAAAAATGTGAGATC
This sequence comes from Panax quinquefolius, assembly GCA_020205615.1. Taxonomy (NCBI): domain Eukaryota; kingdom Viridiplantae; phylum Streptophyta; class Magnoliopsida; order Apiales; family Araliaceae; genus Panax; species Panax quinquefolius. The sequence continues at coordinate 121,075,182 of CM035160.1, read as the reverse complement.
TACACAGACCACAAAAGTCTGAAGTATATTTTCACTCAAAAGGATTTGAACATGCGTCAAAGAAAATGGATGGAATTGATAAAAGATTATGATTGTGAGATCTTTTATCATCCGGGCAAAGCGAATGTGGTTGCTGATGCTTTAAGCAGGAAAGGTCGGGAAAAGTTGATGCTGATAACAACTCAGGAGGAGCTCATTTCAAAGAATGACAAAACTGAGTTGAAATCAAATTCAAAAAGAATCTAACAAACAACTATTCGGATATAAAGTGGTCCAACTTTAGTGGACAAAGTGAAGGATGCTCAACTACAAGATGAAGAGTGTCTGAAAATCAAAGAGAATCTGATTGAGGGTAGTGATGTAAAATACAAGATCGATACCGAAGGACTACTACGGTTTGAGGGAAGAATCTGGGTTCCAGCAACACTAGAGCTAAAAGAAGAAATTTTGACCGAAGCTCATAGATCAAGATATTCAATTCAGCCAGGAAGCACGAAAATGTATCAAGATTTGCGCCGAAATTTTTGGTGGCTGAATATGAAAAGGGAAGTTACAGAATGCGTAGCGAAATGATTGACATGTCAAAGAGTAAAAGCCAAACATCAAAGACCCAGCGGATTACTCCAACCGTTGGAAATACCGAAATAAAAGTGGGAACACATCACGATGGATTTTGTGTTGGGTCTTCCAACTACTCAAAGGGGATGCGATGCGATTTGGGTGATAGTGGACAGACTGATGAAATCAGCGCACTTTTTACTAATAAAGAATAGATTCAATCTTGATCAGTTGGCAAGATTGTACATTAAAGAGATTATTTCGAGGCATGGAGTGCCAGTATCAATTGTGTCCGATAGAGATCCGCGATTCACGTCAAATTTCTAGAAGTGACTACAAGAATGCATGGGGACACACTTGCGAATGAGTACGGCTTATCATCCACAAACAGATGGCCAAAGCAAACGAACAATTCAGACATTGGAAGATATGTTGAGAGCATGTGTCATGGACTTTAAAGGAAGTTGGGAAGAACATTTACCGTTCGTGGAATTTGCTTACAACAATAGTTATCACGCGAGCATCGGCATGCCACCTTACGAGGCATTATGCGGAGAAAGTCACGAGAACTCCACCGTCTTTGGGATGAAGTCGGTGAGCGTCAACTGCTAGGACGACGAACTAGTGCAACAAATTGGCGACGTTGTCAAACTCATCGAGATATAAGATTGGTAGCGACTTCAAGATGAGACGAGAAAAAGTATCTTGATCAACCTGAGACGGATCGTGAATTCGACGTGGGAAATTTTGTATTCCTAAAAGTTTCTCCTTGGAAGGGGAAAATTCGTTTCACTAAAAAGGGAAAGCTAAGCTCGAGGTTTATTGGACCCTTTGAAGTGCTGCGAAGAGTGGGAGAAGTGGCTTACGAGGTAGCTCTACCTCCAGAGTTGGAAAACATTCATAATGTTTTTCACATTTCGGTGTTACGACCATATAAACCTTACTACAAACACGTGATCGAGTACAAACAACCGTCGCGATTCGAGAAAGATTTGTCTTATGAAGAGGTTCTATCAAATAGTCGACGAGGAAAAAGAACAAGTGCTCGGGAATAAAGTGATACCTTACATGAAGAAGGTGATATGGAGGAACCACAATGTTTGAAGAAGCTACGTAGGAACTCGAAGAGAAATGTTGAAAGAGTACCACAGTTATTTGTTTAATATGTGTCTTGATTACGGAGACAAAATCTTTATAAATAGAGAAGAATGTAACGAATGATTTATTTGAGTTGTGATTACGAGGATGAAATCCTTGTAAGGAGGAATGATGTAACATTACAGAATTTTAAAATGTAATATTAAATATTTATTGATTTATATAAGTATTTAATGGATATGTTTATTGTTGAATAAATAATTGTTCAATTTAAGTTGATGTGGTTTAGTTAATTATTTGTTGAATAAATAATTAAATATTAAATAAAATATTTATTTGCAATATTAAATATTTATTGAATTATATAGGTATTTAATGGCAATTTGAGTTGATGTGATTTAGTTAATTATTTGTTGAATAAATAATTAAGGAGCTAAGAAAATTAATTGTTATGAGGTTATATACTAATTTAATTTAATAATTAAGTTAGGGAGCTAATAATGATTAAATGAATTATAATATTCTAATTGGAATTTGTGATTTAAAATAAAGTGTTAGTTGGTTAAATAAAATTATAATTATAAAAAAATTATAGTTTTGTGATAATGATTTATGTGTTAAACTAATTTAATAGATTAATATTTTAATAGATTAATTTAATTAAATTAATGTGTGACAAATAACCTTGCTATAAAGGAGTTATTAAAATAAATTAAAAGAGCTTCATTCAGTTTTGCCAAACAAGGACTAATGCCTATTAAGTCTTTAATATAATTGTGTTTTACCAAACAAGGCATAAGGGTTAATTGATTATCTTTTTAGCGGTTAGCCAAACAAGCCTTATGGCTTTTGATTTCAAATAAAAAAATAACTGATGTCAGTTAAGTTAGAGTTATATTATATATTTAATATATATATATATATATATATATATCTTATACGTTATATCATAAGTTGTAAGAATAGAGGAGAGAGGTTATAGAGAAGAAAAGAAAAACTTAGAGGAAGAAGAAGAGAAGAAGAAAAGAAGAAAAGAAGAGAAGAAGAAAGGCTAGAGATTTGAGAAGAAGAAGCTTGAGAATAGAAAGGAATAGCCATCATCATCTTCTTCAAGGTATTGTTCTAATTTTTTTTAGTTTTAAAAGTTTAGTTTTTTTCTTCCTAAATTCTCTGTAGAATCTTTGTGTAAGCATGAATTTTTGTTGTTATGCGGCTTTATATGACATACTAGTGATGTTAAAACGATTTTCATAAGTTATAGTCAATGTATTGTTGTTATGTATGTAGTTTGTGAAGAAAACCTTTTTACAGAGAGTTTTTGTGAATGAGTATGGGTTAATTTAAAGTAGAAATTGAGGGTTGATTAGTTGTTTAGTTGATAAATTGATCATCTAATTTGATAGAGTATGTATAATTATTGATAAAGATGTTTTGAATTAATTATTTTGGTTGAAAAACAAAATTTACAGTGTTGATTTTCATTGAAATATCAAAAAGTGAGTTTTTAGCAAAAACAGTGAAATTGGATGTTTTAAATTTGTTTTTTATGTTGTTGTATGGGTAGAAACATGTTAGGAGTTCTTGAATTATGTTTACATGAAGTTTTTGTATGAATTGCATGTGAATTAGTCTGTTAGAAAGCGAGCTTGTAGGCGAAATGGCTTTTTTGTTGTATTGTTGTCTAAGTCATGCATCGAAACTACTTTGCCGTCATTGATGACCCAATGATGCGTTAGTGGTAGTGCTTGCGCTTATCCCCATACCAATAGTGACGACCATTGCTTGTAAATTGCGGCGTCATGGCGCGAAATCAATGAAGATGGTCTGACGATGTACTTTTTTGTACACAAAATTTTAAGAAACATTATGTGATGATAGTAGGACTGTAAAATGTTGATTTTAATATTTCTATACTATGAATAATTATGTTATTAGAGATTAACTTGTGTTATAACTTGATTATGTGATTAAATAATCAAACATACATGATGAATGTAGTTAGTTAAGTTGTAAAGTGGTAGTGACTAACTATGTCATGATGACATATGTTTATAGGATATTGTGATTCGTATTGTTCGGTTTAATCTACGAACAAGGCAAGTTTTCTAATCTATTATCTTGTTAATTCAATTACTGTTTTCAATTGAATTACAATATAACGATGTAAGTTATTCTGGAGCAAGTTATTCTTGTATTTAACTTGTTGTTTAGCATGCATAACTATATATACTAATGTCGAACATTTCTATCGTTCAAATTGCTATGCATGCTTAGTATTCAATTCTAATTAACCTTGGCTTAGTATTGTTCAAGCAAGGTATGCTATAGTTATTCAAATTGTATGCTATTAGATTATTCCTAAAGCATGACTTTAGTTTACTATGATTGATTCAATCACGATTATTCTATAGTATAATGTTATTTATTTTATTCAACTAGTCCCTTAGTTTATGTTCGTTGAATTCTAAATTACCTTGAAAGCTTATCCAAACCAAACTTCCTTTGGTGCGGACTTGTACTCTAAATACTGAGATGAATAACCCTATTGTTATGATTATGGGTTAACTTACGCATAGCGTTAAAATGTTTGTGCATGATACATTGTACGAAGGGTTGATCCCCCTAAGTACGAGGTCCTTATAGTCTTATGACTATTAAAGTTGGAGTTGAAAGATTTCTTGCAACTGTGGACGTAGTTCATGGTCTTACGACCCTCAGTGATGTATATTTTCTATATTTTGGAATTTCAGTTTTTGATTATTGTTGATAGAGTACTATTCACTTTTGATGAGCCTATTTCGACAGTTATTATTGTTATACTCATGTTGATTCCATATTATATCCAGTGAGCAATTGTTTTGCTCACTCTTGCATATTATAAACTCATTGCGACTAAAGAAGAAAGGTAGGTGAACCTTGACTAGCAAAGAAAGGAAAAGCTGTCAAGTGATGAAGACTTGTAATTTTACTTTGATTAAGATGTTAGACTTCTATTATGTTGATCTTAGACTTTATTTTAAAGAAGTTATGTAATGTTTTCCGCATTTGAATGATGATTAAAGGTTAGATAACCTGGGATATTTTAATTTAAGTTTAATCCTGTATGGGAAGGTTTTATTATGATTGGTTAAAAAGAAATGATGTACAAGGACTATTGATATAGAAAGATCAAGCATTTTAGGTTGATCTTATGATGTAATAGATAGGCATGTCTGATCGTCGAGCACTGCACCAGAAATTGTAGTCTGCCAGGAAAGTCAAGGAAAATTCGAGAGCTATCGAGGCAGAATCGTAGTCTGCAAGATAGTAGATCTCGGAGTTCGTAGACTACCAGGATAAACAAGAAAGGATCATAGTGTGCCGAGTAGAACTTTCTCGGAGCCGTAGACTACTGAGGAAGTCATGTTCAGAATCGTAGAAACAGCCTGCCTACGAGCCGACCGAGCATCTGCCAAAGCCAAGTCAAGAATCGTATACTACACTCAGAGTCGTAGAGTCTACTGATCATATTAGAGGCAGAGATCGTAGTCGAGCAAGATCAGATGAAGACAACGAGCACAAAGTCAGAAATTATAAAGTGTTAAGATCTGATCTCGGAGTCATAGTGTCTACATAGTCGAAGCTGAATCGTAGAGTGTAGAATTAAGACTTCAATAAATGTGCTCACAATGCCAAGGCAGAATCGTAGAACAAATACGATTTTCACCAAATGAGCACTCCCAGAATATCCAAAGGAATGAAGCCTCTGGTCAAAACTGCAAAGATACATCCCACCTGAAGGAAACCAGAGAGCACTCAATGAATGGCATGCAAGTTAATGAAAGATCTAAGAACCAACCCAATCAGCATCCAGATTAAGTTGTGATGCCATTCTAGATGAAGTCTTCCACAAGTTGATCAAAAGAAGACTTCAGTAACTGACTAAGGAAAGTCAGCAAGTGCAGTAGCTATCAAGTAGACAGAAGACGACGATCTTGGAAGCAACCAGGATCGTAGTGTTTGCCACACAAAGAAGGAACTGAAGAAGTGTACACAGAGATACTAGTCAGCCTCTGAAGAACAAGGCTTAAGTGATTAAGCATTGGGTCAGTTTATTGATGATAAGTGAACGGGAGATCACAAGGAAAAAGTGAGCTGGACACGCCACAAATCTGAAGTGGCTTGCTATTCAGAAGGGACCAGAGCAATAAGTCAAACAAACCATCAGTATCTAAGAACAGTCAAAGCAAACAGAAGTGTTGAAGCACTACACAATAGAAAGAAGAGGTGTTCTACTCTGAAGATCTAATGAACACCCTTCAAAGATCAAAGTGTAGTCTCTACGTGTCAAATGAGCAACAGTCAACAAGACACTACGATCAGGTCCAAGAAATGCATGAGGATCATAGAGTTTGGTCATCCAAAGATTGAAGCATTGGTAACGGTTCAATCTAAAGGTTGGTATTCGGACAAGAGCTTACTGAGAGCATCGATGCAAAAGGACAACCTCTGATCGAGAAATCAAAAGGGGGAAATAAAGTCGTCGACCTGCCCGAGGTATAAAAGTAACATCTCTGATGGGGTAGGTGAAACGATGAGATGCAGTGTCGAGAAAAGTCATATAAATGTCACATCTGCGATCACGCCCCAAACAACTCGAGATCTGTGAAGCATTTCAAAGAACTTTGAACGGCTATTTTCCGACGGGAAGATTGGGAAGAAGTATAAATCTGCTAGAGCTTCAAAGATAAAGAGTTGATGGAGTTGCTGAGTTTGGAGAATTGGTGGACTGATCTAGCCAACGTAAAATAGTGAGTGACCAATGAAGGTCTGAAGGCTCACTCTACGATCCACCAAGAACACTTAGAGATAGAAAAAGAAAGAAGTAGAAGTGAGAGTTTATAACAACCCGGAATTTTGGATTATCCAGAAATTAAGATTTAAAGAATTATTTATTAATAAAATGAATTTTTATTAATACTATTATGTGCTATGTGTTTATTAATCGTTCTATAACCTAGAATGATTATTAATCCGGAGGATTCTGGCTACGAGCTAGATTGAACGAGTAAGAATTTTCAAGATGAAAATAAAATTTTTCCGGAGACATATATTTTCAGGGAAAAAGACGAAATAGGCACTATTCACCCGACGAAACATAAGGGTTAGGGTTTGAATAACCTAAACCTTTCTGAGAGTTCGGTATGTCGAAATGATATTCCGTCGAAAGATTTGACGATAATATATCGTGAAAAGTTAAGTAAGCCGATAAAAGTTTTTTCGAAAAACGTGCAGAAATCGGACAAAATAAAAATGACGAAAAGTATTGCTGTGTACTTTTCATTCGTTTAGCTACGTTAGGGGAAAACGTGAAGGAAAATGATTAACGTTGAAAAGTGTTTTTCAGTTTTTCAAAGATCCGAAGAATACATAAAAATTAATTGGTAAGAGAAAGGCGAAATATCGAAAATATTTGGATTAGAGAATCATGAGATTTAAACCGCGGACGAATTTCAAATTACGGAAGCACGAAGCTTCCAAGGGAAGCTAGCTAAGGAGGTGGGGCGGCCACTTGGCCACCAAGTAAACTTGGTGGCTAAGTTATGAATAGTAAGGAGGTTAGGGTGGCAAAATGACTAAAATGCCCCTAGCCTTGGTTTTCTATATAAACAAGCTTAAGCTCATTTGTTTGATTGATAATTCAACCAACACTTGAGAGAAAGAGAGAGAGACTTCAGATGGGAGAGAAGAGAAGAGAATGAGGAAAAGCTAGCTTGAATGCACGCTTTGTCCGAAGAAGGAAGGAGATTAAAGAAGAAAGGTAATTCAACCTAGTTCTTCTAATTTTTCTTTAAGTTTTTATGTTCAAAAACATAACTTAATGAGAATAAGAAGTAAAAGAGATTAGTAATGATTTCATATGGTTGAAATCATAAGAAAATAAGAAGAAATAAGAAATTTAGTTTATAAATTTCTTAAGCAAATATAAGATTAAGTGAGGATTTTGAGCGATCCGAATGAATATTATGAAGGAGTAGGTGAATTAAGTAAGGAATGATGTTCTATAACATCAAATTCCAAGAAAAAGTAGAATCGCAATCCAAAATATCGATTAAAAATGAAGAACGCGAAGAAAACGCGAAGAACACGAAGAACATTGTTGATGGACAAATTTAAAACCATCGTAGTGTAATTGTTGTTGATGGACAAGTTTAAAACCATCGCGTATAAGTTAGATGCTTATAGATTGGTTAGGAACGTTAGAAAAGTTTATGAGGAATAGATTAAAACTAAGCGATAACGAAGTTATGGCAAAAATTTTGTAAAAGAAGAACGAAAATTTAAAATTTAGAAAATGAACCTGAACATGAAGGGTTTCATTAGAATGTAAGAGAACGTATAAAACATGAGTCATGGACTCAAGAATGAACGAAATCCGAGTTCGGATGACCGAATTACGAACGAACGAACGAAGAACGTTAAAAATGTTACAATGAATGAAGGGTTAAGATTAAGCCAATTGAAAGGCATGTTAACAGATTTAGAACAAAGTTCTGTCTAAGGGTAATCGAAGTATGTAAGATAAGGAAGAAATTGGCTTTGGAACAACCTCGTTCTGAGTTGTAACGAAGAAATTATGAGATTTCAAAATAAGCGTCTCAAGCTTGTAAAAGACTTTGAAAAAATTTTCTAGGTTTCATACTCGTTGTGCATTGATTGAGTTGTGCCTTAGGAGTAGCCGCAGCCGGTAGCATAACGATGTCCGAGTACACTCTGATAGTTCACCGCAGCCACCAACCGTAGTATTAATTTGTGGTATAATGCACCATGTACCGAGAAAATTTTACTGGACTTGTGCCCCATTTGAAGTAAGAACTTGTGACCACCAATCAAAGAAGAGAGAGAGAGAGTAGGTAGAGTGCATGCATGACAAGAGAGAGGAAAGGGAAGGGCATGGCGCCCTTGCGCACTGGGGTCTGAGTAAATGCCTAGAAATGAGATTTTTAGTTCTCGATTCTTTGGAGGATGTGCAAGAAAGAAATATGAACATAATGTTCAACTAATGTAGCACTTAATCAAGTGTTTTAAACCTTTAATAATGGTTGAGCGAAAAGATTAAAATGAGAATAAAAGACAAAGAATGTAGATGCGGATTATGAAACCGATGTCAAGGGGACCGTAGTCGCGATAAACGAGCGTGAGGGATTACTATGATTATGATTCCTTAGGCGTTGGTTGATGATGTTAATGTATAACATTTTGATGTTATGACATGGAATTGAGAGATTAATGTAAAAGCGTTTAGATCTTTGTGAGCAATTCAACGTTGTTGCGATGAGCGATCGGTCTTAGCATACAATGATTTGTATAAACTGACATTAAGAAAATAATAATGAACATGGGGTTCATGGGATGGATAACGATGAATGCAATTGAAACCTTGAGTAAAGGTTGAGTGTATGCGAATATTAAACGGGTAGAACATACACTCCGTGTAGGGTTTGACCATAAGGTAATGAAGACTATTGATTAAACTTGTGAACGGTGAAGAAGCTGAATTGAAGACAATAACGTATAACGTTAAGTAGCCGAGTTAATAAGTATAACTTGGACAACGTTCCGAGTTGAGGGAACCAGACGTTGTAAGATATGAATAAGTTCATATGAAATGTTTAACGCTATGGTCTCATAGTATTGACATTGAATGATGATCGTTAAAGTATACAAAAGATTGTATGACTTAGACGATAAAAGAATGAATCCTGAGGTATGGCATTTAGTTACCAGAAGCCATAAGGAATATAAATTGACTTATCGAACATTATAGTTTAATAGTTAGTATAAGTTAAGATAAGTTAGGTTGTAGTACAATTGTAACCTTTGATGGTTGACATATGGGAATTTGGGCTAAATAATTCCTTTCGAGAAGGCGAAGGTATATCTGAAACTTGCAATCGATCTAACTCAACTTGTGATGGCGGTGTAGATGAGGCAGGAACTTGTTTGTTGGTTGTTTGTGGGAAACCACTCGAGTACCATATGGACTACTAGCGGAGAAGCGATGTGTCTTTGAGTCCTAGAGAAGCATAAGAAGAAGATAAGAATGTAAATCATCAAAGATGATGAGCGTTTTGAGTAAAGACATCTCAGTATGTCATGAAACCGTAAACCCAGTAATGAAAGTTAGTCGCGTAAAAAAATTATATTGCAAGAACGCAAACCTTAAGAAGTAAAGTTAAGTAAACCAATGTGTAAGTCAGTATATGACTAATTGGTGTATGTGTTATTTCCTTATGTGTTATAGGGATTGGAATGAAGCGATTCGGCGTAAGTACATATGGCATCTTGTAAAAACAAGTTTCTAACTTCATTCATATTTTAAATGGATGCTAGTTTCTTAAACTTCTCGGATGTTGAACTTGAGAAGTTACATACATATCTTGAATGTGCGATATTTGTACAAGGTGGTAGAATGTATGAGGCCTTGTGCCTGATTTGAACACTTGGTGTTTACGTGAGATGAAGCTGTTCTATGTTTGAGCTATTCAATAAAAGAATGTTACATTTATACATGAACCTTTATTGTTAAGTTTGTGCTTATTGATTCTAGCAGACGAGAATATGCGTGAAAGAGAGTAGAGAATGAAAGTATTTCAAAGTGCATGTAACTAATGTTTTAAGATGATAGGAATCATGACTATTCCTATTATTCAAGCTACTTACGTAACCTTTGTTTGGTTATTGAAGTCTCGAAAAGAATGTTAAATTCTTGAAGTTGTTTGTTCATTTATTATGACTTCTTTGGGCAATTGAATGCTCACACTTGCTTTAAATGAAAAACATTTTCGATGAATGATGTTAGAAGAACTTAAGGATCCGTATAGATCAAGTTTGACGGTATCCGGATGAATTGCCATTCGAAATGTGAATGAGCGAGAAGATCAAGTGAAGACTTGTAATATAAAAAGATGAAAATTAAACTATAGACTAGTTTAATGAACTGTATGTATCCTTGGTGGCGGATAAAAGTCACTCTTGTAAGATGAAAAGAATAATGTAATTATCATTATTTGTAATGAGAAAGGTTATAAGGTTTTAGAACACAGGATTTGAGAATATATGTTATTATATTTCAGGTATATAATGATGTATGTTGGATGAATGATGTACTAAATGACGTCTACGGAATCCGGGTGTGAAGAAAGATAGGTTTTTGAGGCGTTACTGAGTTGGTATCGGAGAGGCGATAGATTATAAACCTTAGGTATGAGTACCTAAGACTATAATCGTAAAGAGAGAAGATAAGAAGATCACCATGTGATCATAGTAAATCGTAATAATGGATGAGCTCTTAAAGCGATGAATGATTTATAGCTAATCTTATGAATGAATGGTACTACTAAAGTAAATGCGGGAAGAAGAACTTCAGATTGAGTTGTAAAGGATAGTATACGAATTAAAGAAAATTCGTATTAAGTAAAGAGAAAGTTAGAAGTTGTAAGATTTTAATTGAGGACTCATGTGATGGCTGAGTTGTATGAATCTTTGTATGCACAGAGATTTGTGCTTGGTGTAACAACCACTCAGTTTATTACAGTGATAATCATTAAAATTGGTTGCGCTATCAAGATGTATATGATGAGAAGGTGAATCTTTTCTCATGTATATACTTGATAGGTAGAAAATGATAAGATAGGTGCGGGTTCTTGAAACTCATACTTATGAACAGTTTGTGACTCATAGTTATATGCTATGTTTCTGAGCCCTAAGCATATAGATAGTCCTTGATTTGTTCTTGGATTACATATTGCGAAGATAAGATCTTAAACACATATGGTTGTGGAAAGTTTCTAAACACATAAAGTGTGGTAAGTTGATGAACTATACTAAGGTATAGGAATGTTTATCTTTGAAAGTAAGTATTTTGATGAGACTTAGCATTGAAGGTGCTAGAGAAGATTAAGTATTATACTGAAGTAAGACAATGAAGGAAGATAGAGAATATGATATTCCAAGTCATCTAGCTATGCTAGATTTAGAAATTTCTTTAAATCGTGCTAATGTGCGCGTTTTGAAAATGAAAGAATTGGCTCGACTTTTGGAACCAATGGATTTTTAAAAAAACTATTCTTGGTATGTCTACGCTAATTATTTCGGCTAGACAGAAATTGATTTAAAATATCAAAATGAATTTTATATCATCGGTGCATTTGATGCAAAAGATGGTAAAAGGATGGAGTTATTAATGCAATTAAACTTTGGTGTTGGATTTGATCTTAGGATCAACAACTTTGCTATGGTATGATGTATAATGATGAAGTCATAAACTAACGAAGTCCTCAACGTCTTTGTGAAAGTGTGCGTATCATGGCGTCATAAAACGTTTTGATGTATTGCGAAGGAATTTAAAGAAGTAGTCGATGTCAATTGAGTTGACTAGACGAATGTTTCAAGTTGATGCCCAATTTATTGGTATGGTCTAAGCTACTTGATTTGGCTAAGACAAATGGTATGTTATGATTAAAAGAAAATCGAGCTTTCTTTGAGAACTTGTGCCAAACCAAATTGTTTTGGTGCGGAATCTAATGATTTAGTCTGAGAAGAACATGGAAGAGGTAGTTACTTTCTTTGTGATTGTAAATAAACCGGCCAAGGAAAGAAAGGTTTCTGATGTCATCTTTATTTAACCTAGTAAGAGTTCATGGTCAATTTGACCCCTCAACAAAAGTATGAAATGATATAAAGGAATCTTTATATTCCTCGTTATTCCTTTCACTTCATGATTTTTGATAAGTTATGAAGGGTAGGGAATGTTTGAAAGATAATAACTTCTTTGAAGAGAAGTTGAGAAGAAGAAGTAAGTTAAAATTTTGAGGATGAAATTACATGAAGAAGGGGGAAATGTGATGACCCGGGTAAGGTTGGTTTTAAGAAATTTCGAGGGCGGAATTTTTATAAGGGGGAAGAATGTAACAACCCAGAATTTTGGATTATCCAGAAATTAAGATTTAAAGAATTAGTTATTAATAAAATGAATTTTTATTAATACTATTCTATGCTATGTGTTTATTAATCGTTCTATAATCTAGAATGATTATTAATCGGGAGGATTCTGGCTACGCGCTAGATTGAACGAGTAAGAATTTTCAAGACGAAAATAAAATTTTTCGGAGACAAAAATATTTTTGGGGAAAAAGACGAAATAGGCACTATTCACCCGACGAAACCAAAGGGTAAGGGTTTGAATAACCTAAGCCTTTTCGAGAGTTCGGTATGTCAAAATGATATTCTGTCGAAAGATTTGACGATAATATATCGTGAAAAGTTAAGTAAGTCGATAAAAAAATATCTCGAAAAATGTACAGAAATCGAGAGAAATAAAAATGACAAAAAGTACTGCTGTGTACTTTTCATTCGTTTAGCTACGTTAGGGGAAAACGTGAAGGAAAACGCTTAACGTGGAAAAGTGTTTTTCGGTTTTTCAAGATCCAAAGAATACGTAAAAGTTAATCGGTAAAGGAAAGACGAAATATTCAAAATATTTGGATTAGAAAATCATAGTTTTAAATTGTCGGACGAATTAAAATTACGGAAGCACGAAGCTTCAAGGGAAGCTAAACTAAGGAGGTTAACGACCACTTGGCCACCAAGTAAACTTAGTGGCTAAGTTATGAATAATAAGGAGGTTAGGGTGGCGAAATGACTAAAATGCCCCTAGCCTTGGTTTTTTATATAAATAAAGCTTAAGCTCATTTGTTTGATTGATAATTCAACCAACACTTGAGAGAGAAAGAGAGAGAGACTTGGATGGGAGAGGAAGAGAAAGAGAATGAGGAAAAGCTAGCTCGAATGCACGCTTTGTCCGAATGAAGGAGATTAAAGAAGAAAGATGATTCGAACCTAGTTCTTCTAATTTTCTTTAAGTTTTTATGTTCAAAAACATAACTTAATGAGAATAAGAAGTAAAAGAGATTAGTAATGATTTCATATGGTTGAAATCATAAGAAAATAAGAAATAAGAAATAAGAAATTTAGTTTATAAATTTCTTAAGCAAATATAAGATTAAGTGAGGATTTTGAAGCGATCCAGAATGAATATTATGAATGAGTAGGTGAATTAAGTAAGGAATGATGTTCTATAACATCAAATTCCAAGAAAAAGTAGAATCGTAATCCAAAATATCGATTAAAATGAAGAACGAACGAAGAACACGAAGAACAACGAAGAACGAAGAAGCGTTGTTGATGGACAAATTTAAATCCATCGTAGTGTAATTGTTGTTGATGGACAAGTTTAAAACCATCGCGTATAAGTTAGATGCTTATAGCTTGGTTAGGAACGTTAGAAACGTTCGTGAAGAATAGATTAAAACTAAGCTATAACGAAGTTATGGCAAAAATTTTGTAAAAGAAGAACGAAAATTTGAAATTTAGTAAATGAACCTGAACATGTAGGGTTTTATAAGAATGTAAGAGAACGTATAAAACGTGAGTCATGGACTCAAGAACGAATGAATTCTGAGTTCGGATGACCGAATTACGGACGAACGAACGAAGAATGTTAAAAATGTTACAATGAATGAAGGGTTAATATTAAGCCAATTGAATGGAATGTTAACAGATTCAGAACAAAGTTCTGTCCAAGGGTAATCGAAGTACGTAAGATAAAGAAGAAAATAGCTTTGGAACGACCTCGTTCTGAGTTGTAACGAAAAAGTTATGAGATTTCAAAATCAGCTTCTCAAGCTTGTAAAAGACTTAGAAAAAATTTTCTTGGTTTCATGCTACTTGCGTAGCCGCGTAAGTTGTGCCTTGAGTCCGATGCCACGAGCCATAATAACCCATGAGCACACTATGAGTTTCCGCAGTAATCTTGGTATAATTATGTATAATTTGTGGCATGCCAGTATCGTGACAATCTGAAAACTTAAGGACTGGCGCCATGCTAACCCACTAAGTAAGGACTTGCACTTATGCCAAAGGAGAAGAGAGAGAGAGAAGTCGGTCGCACCACGGTCACGAGAGAGAAGGAAGAACAGCAGCGGCATGCATGTGCCGGTGCGAGTAATGCCAGAAAATGAGATTTTTAGTTCTCGATTCTTGGAGGATGTGCAAGAAAGAAATATGAACATAATGTTCAACTAATGTAACACTTAATCAAGTGTTTTAAACCTTTAATAAAGGTTGAACAAAAATATTAAAATGAGAATAAAAGATAAAGAATGTAGATGCGGATTACGGAACCGATGTCCGGGGGATAGTAGTCGCGATAAACGAACGTGAGGATTACTATGATTGTGATTCCTTAGGCGTTGGTTGATGATGTTAATGAATAACATTTTGATGTTATGTCATGGCATTGAGAGATGAATTTAAAGCGTTTAGGCATTTGTGAGCATAACGTTATTGCGATGAATGATCGGTCTTAGCATAAATGACGCATCGTAAACTTTGACATTAAGAAAGAATAATGAGCATGGGGTTCATGGGATGGATAACGATGAATGCAATTGAAACCTTGAGTAAAGGTTGAGTGTAAACGAATATTAAACGGGTAGAACATACACTCCGTGTAGGGTTTGACCATAAGGTAATGAAGACTATTGATTAAACCTGTGAACGGTGAAGAAGCTGCATTGAAGACAATAACGTATAACATTAAGAATCCGAGTTAATAAGTATAACTTAGGCAACGTTCCGAGTTGAGGGAACCGGACGTTGTAAGATATGAATTAGTTTATATGAAATGTTTAACGCTATGGTCTCATAGTATTGACATTGAATGATCGTTCCGAGTATACAAAAGATTGTATGACTTAGACGATAAAAGAATGAATCCTGAGGTATGGCATTTAGTTACCAGAAGCCATAAGGAATATAAATTTGACTTATCGAACATTATAGTTTAATAGTTCGGACAAGTTAAGATAAGTTAGGTTGTAGTACAATTGTAACCTTTGAAGGTTGACATATGGGAGCTGGGCTAAACAATTCCTTCAAAGAGCGAAGGTATTTATGAAAGCGGTAACCGATCTAACTCATTTGTGATGGCGGTGTAGATGAGGCGAGGGACTTATTTGTTGGTTGTTTGTGGGAAACCACTCAGAGTACCATATGGACTACTAGCGGAGAAAGCGATGTGTCTTTGAGTCCTAGAAGAAGTATAAGAAGAAGATAAGAATGTAAATCATCAAAGATGATGAGCGTGTTGAGTAAGACATCTCTCGTATGTCATGAAACCGCCCTAGCCATTAATGAAAGTTAGTCACATAAAATTATATTGCAAGAACGCATGAACCTTAAGAAGTAAAGTTAAGTAAACCAATGTGTTAGTCAGTATATATGACTAATTGGTGTATGTGTTATTTCCTTATGTGTTATAGGGATTGGAATGAAGCGATTCAGTAGTAAAACATATGGTACATCTTGTAAAGCCAAAGTTCCTAACTTCATTCATATTTTAAATGGATGCTAGTTTCTTAAACTTCTCGGATGTTGAACTTGAGAAGTTACATACATGTCTTGAATGTGCGATATTTGTACAAGGTGGTAGAATGTATGAGGCCTTGTGCCTGATTTGAACACTTGGTGTTTTACGTGAGATGAACTATTCTATGTTTGAACTGCTTCAATAAAAAAATGTTACATTTATACATGAATCGTTATTGTTAAGTCATCTTTATTGATTCTAGCAGACGGATGTATGCGTATGAAAGAGAGTAGAGAATGAAAGTATTTCAAAGTGCATGTAACTAATGTTTTAAGATGATAGGAATCAAGACTATTCCTATTATTCAAGCCGCTTAAATAACCTTTGTTCGGTTATTGAAGTCTCGAAAAGAATGTTAAACTCTTGAAGTTGTTTGTTCAATTGTTATGACTTCTTTGGGCAATTGAATGCTCACACTTGCTTTAAATGAAAAACATTTTCAATGACGATGTTAGAAGAACTTAAGGATCCGTATAGATCAAGTGACGGTATCCGGATGAATTGCCATTCGAGAATGTGAATGAGCGAAGAAGATCAAGTGAAGACTTGTAATATAGAAAGAAGAAAAATTAAACTATAGACTAGTTTAATGAATCGATATGTATCCTTGGTGGATAAAAGTCACTCTTGTAAGATAAAAAGAATCAATTATCATTATTTGTAATGAGATTATAAGAAACCTTAGGATTTGAAATAATGTAATTATCATTATTTGTAATGATGAAAGACGTTATAAGAAAGATTTTTTCGGGTGTTAGAACACACAAGAAGAGTTTGAGAATAAAGAAGAGCATCATGTTATTATATTTGGGAAGACTATATACCATGATGTATGTTTAGGATGAATGGCATCAAGTATTAAGAAGAAGATCACCAACGCCATCACGGTGTCAAGCATGAGAAAGTTTCTAAGTACTGAAGAAGATGTTCATAGCTTAAAGACATCTTAGCAGCTCACCATCAACTCCAACAAATAAACAAACAACTCAACAACAAGAAGCCAGGGCCTGAGGGGTACTTGTCTGAAGGGACTAAATGAAGTTCTAATCCTGCCGGGCTTTAAGAGTTCCTAGGGAACTAGAGAAGTTCCAAGGCTGCCGTCCTTGAAGAGTTCTTAGTGAACTGAAGTCCCAAGGCTGCTGGCCTTGAAGGAATCTTAGTGATTTAGGGTGCTGCTCTTCCTTAGTAGAAATCTTGCTAGTTGAAAGCAGAAGAGTGGATTAGGATCTTTAGTCTTTGAACCACTTAAAAACCCCTTGTGTCTTTTAACTTATGTCATTTACATTATGTACATTAACTGCTATAACTGCTACGTATGTTTTATGTGACGCCCCCAAAATTAGGTATACGTCACCCATCTTGGGTCGCCACTTACATGGTACATAAATTCAAATACAAACTTAATTATACATCCATAGCAGTAACATACGACAATACATAAATCGAGAGGTTCTAATAGGAATATTGTCATTTAGACAATATCCATACTCAAGGAGTCCTCATTACATTTATTGTCACACTATTTAACGAATAGTGAGGACTACTAATGCTATCTTGGGACCATCACTCTTTTCCCAGGACTCGTCCCCCGGCTATATTCTCATTTCAAGAAGAGAAGGTGAAAGAAAGGGTGAGCTCAACTAGCCCAAGAAGAAATATTATAACTAAGATAATGCGAGAATAAATTATCAATAGTCTTCAACAATGTTAAACCGATAAAATACAACGATACAACCGGGCTTTAATCTGCAGCTGAATATCTGATCCATTAAAAGAGTCAAGTAGAAAATAAAGTCTACTATCTTTTAGGTTTTAAAGGTTTTCATCAATTTTATCACTAAGACTCAGGTTTAATGAATAAACCACAATATCTAATCATCCACATTACCACGGTCAGGATTTTCATCAAATTATCAATGGTCATGACTATACCGAATCACCCCCGGTCATAATCATACCAAAAACTATCCATCAACGCATTACAGTGCCATGAGGACTTTTGTCACATCATTTATATTAAGCCATGATTATACCGAATAGTCTCTGGTCATAATCATACTAAGTTCATCTATGCACGTAAGCCAAAGATAACATAATATAACATGAGGATTGTAAGACCCCAACTTATTATTAATGAAATTTAATTTTCTCTATTTATTATTTTGAAATATTAAGGGTTGATGTGATTAATGTGGATAGTTAGGGGTAAAATACGCAAATACTTCAAAATAAGCAAGTGGTTATAAAATATTCATTGTTGTTGTGGGAATATTCGTTTGGTCGTGGAATATTAAATCTTTGTCGGGGAATATTAAATGCGACGGCGCAAGACCATGTGTGGCCCCATAACGGAAAGCGATTGGATGAAGAAAATGACAAATATAAGTGGTTTAAAAATAACGACGTAGTTATTACTGATTATCTTGTTAAAATACCGTTGGTTAAAAACACGGTAGCACACTACCGGTATTGCACTAATTGTTGATTCTTACGTGAAGAAGGCACAACTCAATAATGGTTCTGATAATTCTTTGTTCGTTATTTTATTGAGTTAATAATTGCTTTGCGTTGATATTTTATATTGTTGTTGTTTCAATAATTGTCATTACACAAAGATTTTTCATTATCGAAGCAATAATTCATATTATCTGAATAATATTATTAGATAACATTATTGACAATGTCTAGAAAGTTACATCTAAGGAGAGGTTTGGTCACCTAATTGCGCGCCAAAGAAGAAGAAATTCTTATTGGAAAGCCCCTCTTTCTCTGAACTATGCAGTTTCAATATTGTGATTCTGTAATATTATTTGTGAATAATTAATTATTGATTCATATGATGAGGAAAATATTGATTTTATGTGGATATAGATGGAGAAAATTTTAATGTGACAATTGTTGAAAATTGAAATTTTATCTTTTTACGATAAAATAATTCTTTTAAATATATTATTATATTTTAATAATATAATAATGGTGATATTTTTACAACGAATGTGGGATATATGAGTATCTGAGGAGGAAGAGTATTTTTGTTGCAATAAATGTTTAAAACATGTTAAACATGTCAATGGACCCAATTTATTAGTGAAATTTGATTATAGCTTGTAAAATCCCATGTTTGTGGATTTCGATTCATTTTACATTTGGAATTTGGAAAACTTGAAAGTAGTATGCACACAAGCCAATCATATTTGATGATAAAGCATATACTTTGTAACAATCTTATTCATTTATTAATAAAAGTATTAATTTATACTGAGAGAATTGGATTACATAATTAATTAAAATAAAAGAGTTTATTTTAATTAAAGATTTTTATTTTTATTACATGGAATTGGATTCCATAATTAATTAAAATAAAAGAGTTTATTTTAATTAAAGATTTATATATATATATATATATATATATGAAATTGGATTCCATAATTAATTAAAATAAAGGAGTTTATTTTGATTAAAAGTTTTGATTAAAATAAAATAGTTTATTTTATTCAAAATTGGATAAATTAAAATAAAATAGTTTTATTTTGATTTAAATTTGGATTAAAATAAAGGAGTTTATTTTGATTCAAAAATAGATTTTATACTAACTAAATTTGCTCATTAAATGATATCAATATATATATTAAATGTTTATTATTCATAAGATGAATGTTATTTATTGATGCATATGGTGATGTGTATAATAATAAATGGGATTGATTATGGACTATTGACCAATGTGATTGGATTTTATTTTAGTTGGATGCATGAATGTATGGGTTTTATTAAATGGGGTCTCTGCAAGATTGCCTTCTCTAATTTTTTCTTAATGTAAATTCTATCTCCCTCCTATGTACTTCCCTCGATTGGCTACGATCAAGGTTTCTATTTATTTTAAATAGTTTTGTAATAGGAATATTTAGAATTAATTTTGAAAAATTAGAGATCAAGAAGTAAGGAGCGCTTGAAGACCCGTTTGTAATGAAGCCCTAAGTTTAAATGTAATAGTTATATTTAAATATTATTTCTTGCACCCCTAGGGTTTGACCTTTTGGTTCACTTGGTGGCTCTAGTGAACCAAACTAGAATAAAAGTCCATAATCAATCCGGGTAGAATATAGTATTCTATATGCGTGCATGCTTATACTATATATATATTATATATTATGCAAACATGCTTCGCATGTTCATTAATATAACGCGTATTTTATATATATATGTGCAATGCTACGCTAAACAAGATGAGACAAATTAATAACAAACCCCTCAATTTTTATATTAAGTCCTAAGCGTTCAAAGATATTTGGAATATCGAGCGTAGCCTTCTAAAGATGATAAAATTAATAGAGTATTAAATATTTAATATGAGTTTGTTGTGTCACCACAAGGCAAGTATTAAGTATTTAAGATGTTAATTTATCACATTTGATGCTTATAAAGAAAATTGAACAATATTGTTTTGTTGTGTCACCACAAGGATGATATTTTTTTTTTGAATATATGGAGTGCTAGGTGGGACTTAACTTGGATAATTTTGATTCGGATGTGCCACCACTTGATCAAAATAATCTAAGAGGCAAAATACAAGGAGTTGCATAGTTGATGTAATTGACAAAAGTTGTCTACCTATTTATTTATATATAGTTTGTTGTGTCACCACAAGGCTATATACATTTGAAATGGGATCCTTATTCTCACTAGCAAATCTTTAATTAGATTTTGCTTAACTATATAAGTGAGGGTAATATAGTTTGAAGAAAATAGTGGGAGATACCAATTTAAAACAAGACCTAAATTTATTTTGGTAATTAATAAAAGAATGTATGTTAAAATGTTGTTAATTACAAATTCATTTACGAAATTTTACAATGTCTAAAATTACTATCATCAAGAAGCATATTAGATGCTAAATTAACGGCATCAATTAAACGGATAAGTTAAGGAATTTGAGAATAGTTCTCATAGGTTTGAAAAGCTATCTTATGTCCTTATGTCGCCTATCCTGCGAATGGTTGCGAACAATGCCTCTGAGGAAGACATTGCTACTTTTAGAAAGTGGCAAGATGATGCACAAATTGGCTCGATGCATCATGCTCGCATCCATGAGTAACGAGCTTGACGTCGGCATGAAACTATGGATGCTCCTACTATATTCCCGCACATCAAGTAGTTGATGGTGAGGAAAGTAGGGCCCGATAGATATCGAGATATCTAAGGAGCTCTTCCGATCTAGAATGGCCAATGGCACTATAAAGTATGCATAAAAAGGTTCTTAAAATAATCAATTTGATTGATCAATTAGGACAACTTGTTTTGTCATGGATGGAGAGTTGAGCCAAAATTTGATCTTGCACTCACTCCTGGACTTCTTTCACATTGTTGTGAATTTTTCATATGAAAAGCTAGATATCGACTTTCTTTGATTTGCTTAACATATTGAAAATGTTGAGAGTCACTTTCAACCAAGAAAGATCAAGTCTTACTAGTAGGGGCCAAAGGATCTTACGAAAGAAGAACGATTCAAAGAAGGTAAATAGAAAGGCATAAACAAAGGATAATAAGAACAAAAGCGTCTACGGATAGCAAAGGAGTTTGCTTCCACCGCAATAAGCTGGACAATTGGAAAAGAAACTGCGAAGCATCTTGCGAGGCTAACCAAAGAAGCTTAGTGAAGTTTCGATTTATAATCGATTTTTGTTCATGATTGAAATAAATTTTTCTTTAAGTCAAGGTTCTACTTAGGTATTGGATACCGACTTTGGTTAACATAAATATAGATTTATGAAGGGACCAAACAGAAGTAGAAAGTTAAACAAATATAAGTAATCCTATGTGCGGAAAATGTAGCAAAGGTTGCCACATTAGCCATAAAAACTTATAGTTTAGCAATGCCTACGGGCAAATCTATTAAGTCAATAAGTTGTTATTGTATTCCAGTTCTTGTTAAAAAATATTATTTCCATTTTATTGTTGGACAATGAAATCTTTGGTATTATAGTTAAGAACAATTGTTGATCTATTTATAATAATAATGTTTTGTATAGAACTGGAATATTACTTAATAAATTTTGTATACTTGACTTACATGAAAATAATTTTGCATATTGAACAAATTAGTATAAGAAAAGGAGATGATCATTCAAAGAGTTGAATGTGTGTATTTGCTAAAATACAAGTGTGAATTATTTGAAAGGTTCAAAGAATTCAGAAGTGAAACAAATTGGCAAAGTATTAAGATTCTTTGATTAGATCAAGGAATAAATACTTGTGCAATAAATTTCTAGATCATCTCAAATGGTTTTCTCATAATGGACACATCCCGACTACGAATAATTGATTGATGTATCTGAATGAAAATCGTACCTTGTTGGACATGGTGCGGTCCATAATGATTTTACTGACATTCCGGTATCCCTTCCGGGATAATGTCCTAGAAATGGTCGCATATCTACGAAAAAAGGTAACCTCAAAATCCAAATTTCCCAAGACTCCATAAAAGTTATGGACAGGGAGGATTCCTAATCTTAAGTATGTTAAGATAAGGGGTTGTCCAACTTATGTGAAAAGGTTTTAAAAGGATAAGCTTGGGACAAGATTTGACAAGTGTAAATTTGTGGGACATCCTAAAGTAAGTTTAGGGTATATGTTCTATAATCCTACTTAGCAAAAGGTGTTTGTTGCGAAACACGCTGCCTTCTAAGATAAAGGTGTTTATCATTAAAAAGGGGCTAGTGGGAGGATAATAGATCTTGAAAAGTTCAAGAACCACAAAACACTATAAGTCAAATAAGAGGAACACAGAGATAGACCTATTGTACCACAAATCAATCGTAAATCTGGAATAGTACAAGATACCTAGGAGGTATGGATTCATCATAGATGATGATGATGAGGTACACATCATAGAAGATGATGATCCGATTACATCTGATGAGGTAAGTGTTGTAGACACTCAGAGAAATTGATTGAAGCAATATTCTCAAAAATGGAACATTCGTTTTGATGAAACAAATCAAAAGAGTTTGATTTTATCAAAAATAAGAATGAACCTAGTGTGTACAAAAGGGTCAGTGGGAGCATCATGACATTCCTAGTACTATATGTTGATATACTACGGATGAGGAATAACTTATCAATGCTACAATCAGAAAAGATAAAGTTGTCTAAACATTCCTCCATGAATGATTTGGAAGAGTATCTTAATTGGGGAGATAAATCTATATAGATAGATTTAAGAGGATGTTCGACTTAACCCAAGGAACGTATATTCATTTGATGCTAAAGTCGTTTAGCATGGCAAACTCCAAGAGATGTCTCATGTTGATGAGCTATGGAGTGTATCTCTCTTTATAGTCCCCACAGACTCCTGAGAAAAGAGATCGCATGAGTGACAATCATGTATGCAATGAAATATACGAGACCTGATGTTGATCGGTCATATTCTAGAGAAGATCACTGTAAGACAGTGAAAAACATCTTAAAGTTCTTAACCGGCACTAAGGATGTGAGCAAACATGGTGGGTCTGAATTAAAACTAGAGGGCTTTACAGACTCAAGTTTTTTAGATGCAGACAGAGGCAATGAAAATCCACTTTAAGGTAAAGTGTTACCTTGAACGAAGTGGTGCGATAAATTGGAAAGGTTCCAAACAAAGAAAGAGTTGTTGGTTTAGTGATAAAGACAAAGTAAATAGCTATAAATGAAGTCGCAAGTTGATTGTTTGGATTAAAAGTTCATTACAGAACTAGGAATAGTTCCTAAGTCTCATCTTGGATCTAAACATGTGTTGTGGCACTTTCATTTGATTATTAGAATCATTAAAAGATGGGAAATCACTATAGAGATAGTGGACTCTCAAGAACAACATTACATATCCATTAACTAAAGCTTATCCAACAAACGGGATAATCGTCACTTAGAGAAGAAGAGTATGAGTTACCATGACGATTGGCTTTAGTGCAAGTGGGAGATTGAAAGTAGTATGCACACAAGCCAATCATGTTTGATGATAAAGCATATACTTTGTAACAATCTTATTCATTTATTAATAAAAAGTATTAATTTATTAAAGGCTTTTAATTATCTACATGATCTTTGTTTTATAATATGTGATAAACCCATAGTTTTAAGCAATGCTTTTAGAATAATGATGATGATCATTCTAATGAGATCTAAATTCTTAGAAAGCTTAAAACTAAAATAGTTCCCAATCATTGGATTACTAAATTGGGGATTAGTGAATCCGGATAGATTGGTACATACGTTGCTTGCTCATTGGATGAGGATGATTGATCTCATGATCATTTGTGTGGAGACACTAAAGTAAGTATGTAGGTGCTTATTAGAGAATAAGTTCAATTGAACGTTGGCTCGCTAAGGAATACCTAATGGAGTTTTATTTGCTTTTGTCAATAGGAATTCTCAGTAGTGATAGTAGTACAAGTGATCCTTGGACTTGAGATCATCATAGTATCTTGTGTATGATGAGTTATACTTTGACTTATTCCTTAAGACCCTTAGGGTATATCAAAGGGTATGCTTGGGTATAATAAGTTGTACATGGAGATAATGTATGATCAATAAAGAATCTACCACTTCTAATAAAAGAAGAGAAATGTCCTATGTGATTCGATAAATGACAACCCAAGAGTCCTTGGCGGCGAGAATGAAATTAGAAAGGAGTTTCTAATTTGCATTATTTGAGTTGTGCATTTAAGAGTCGAAATACATATAATTAAATAAAATAAGACTTGTGAAATTCCATGTCTTATATTTATTTGGGACATTGTATGGTGGAAGGATTGAATTGTACGGTAACTATTTACTCAAAGGTTCTTTAATGATTAATGTTGAAATCTATATTATCCGGAAAGTCGTTGATCGCTAGGGGAGGCTTATCCCTATTGTAGAATAAATATTATTTATTTAAATAAATAAATTATTTAATTTATTTATTTAAATAAGATTAGAATTGTTCTAATTGATTTATTCACAACCTTTTAATATGGAGAACCTAAAGGGTCACACCATAAAAGGAAGAATAATTATTTAAGAAGTTAATGGCATAATCGTAATAATATGTTAAGTATATTTAATTTAATCTATGGTGATAGAATAAATTAAATAGCTTAATATTTATTATTTAATATTTTAGAAATATTAAATATAAATTAATAAGAGGAGTCTTATTAATATTATTACAATTATTATTATTTTAATTTCTAAAAGAGTTTAGGAATTAATTTAATATAAGTACTCTCATTTATTCCTAATAGGATTAGGAGGGAAAATTAGTTAAAGGAGTTTAATTAATTATCCCTAATAAGATTAGGGAGCTTAATTAATTAAAAAAATTAATTAATTAAAACCCAATTCCTTAATTGTTAAGGTGGGTTGCCCACATCTATAAATAAGAGGAGTCTTATTATGGGTGACATGGGTTGTTGATTTTTCAACATACGTAATAATTCCAATTGTTGGGAGAGTACACCCTTTCTATAGAGATAGAAAAACTAGGGTTTAGCCAACCACCCTTCTTCTTGAATTTTCTTCTTCCTTGGTGGATCACCTCTAGAGGCCAAACATATGGGTGGCTAACGTTGATCAAAGGAAGGAACCAAACCCGGTGGATTCAAGATTGAACGCGAAAGGATTTGGAGGTGAACTTGTACCTGAGGAAGCTCGATCTTCAAGGGTATGATTTATTCTTTATCTTTTCGTTTAATTAATAATTGTGCATAAAGGATGATCCGGGTTTATGGTTTGTAAATTTTTAAACTCTGATTTTTACACGCTTCCGCACTTTTTATGCAATTTGATTGCTTCATGAAATATTACAAACCTAACAAAACTTTCTTCTGCAAAGTTGTAGAGAATTGAATTTCCTATAAAAATTAAATGAGATTCAATTTTACGATAGAAGGGCTATTTATTATGAATTATTGAAGTTCAAAGCTCAAAATAATTGATTTTGGAAGTTTAAAATATTTTAAATAATAAAAACGTTTTTTGTTTGTTTTGTGGGCTACAACATGTGCATAATGAGTCGAGATCAGATCTAGGAAGGTGGGAGTAGAAATCTTAATATATATATTAATATTATATTAAATTTTCGCTTTGGTGTTCTAAGCATTTTCCTATAAATAGGGTCTTAGGTTAGAATTGAAAATCACACCGTAAATCAAGTTTTCTCTCTCTATATTATCGAGCGTATTCTTGTGAGTATTTTGAGTATACTTTGAGTATTGTTAGATTGCGGTGCAAGTTCCTTCAAAGACTATACCCAATATTCCGAATAGAAGTACTAATCTTTCGAGGTAAGGATGTTATTTTCTTCTCAAATGATATTATTTCTTCAATATCATTATCTTTGAAATATTGGTTGGAACTTTTTATCAAATTTGGAACTTTTTCGGGGTTACTATTCACGAGTTACTATTCATGAGTTACTATTCACGAGTTAGTATTCACGAGTACTATTCATGAAGCGTGAAGATGTTTTTTGTGAAATTTCTATCTTTTGGTGTGAGTTACTATTCACGTATACTGTGACTATTCACGATATCGACACTATTCACCGAAAAATAAAATTTCTTCTTTTGTCCAAAATATTTATTCTCGGATACTAGCTTTGATTGTATCCATGTTTTGATCATTCTTGAATTTTACACCACTATGATTATTTTTGAGGTATTTTTTGAACATGGATAAAACAAAGTACGAATCCTTAATCCTGAATCCTTAATCCTTGTCATTTTATTTCACCGGATTCGTTTCTTTAAAATATTTTTCATCATCCTCGGTCTTAAATGATGATATTATTGAATATCTTTGGCTGTAGTGCAAAGATGAATGATTTCTGAAGAATATCTTTGGTAGTAGTGCAAAGATGAGCAGTGTTTAGATGAACATGACCAATCGATGAATATCTTTGGCTCAGTAGTGCAAAGATGAATATTTGATTCCGTATGTATATTGATTGATGTTACTGGGATAAAAGATAGACGATGAACTTTTAAATTCATACATAGAAGATAGTAGTTTTCATTCTCTACTTAACTCTTCTAATGAATTATTATTTCATTGCGAATATTGATTTAAAATTTGTTGTCTATTGTATTCTATTAGATTTTTCCCTGTTGAAGACTAATGGTAATTTGTTGTATATTATCTTAGTCATAATATTCTTTACTGGGCTAGTTGAGCTCACCCTTTTCCTTTTTTGTTCCATTTTTCTTCTCAGGAGGCGAGAATATAGCGAGTACGAGTCGGGGTATGGAATGAAGGTTTTAGAAAGAATTGTTTAGTAGTCCTCACCATTTTTGTAAAATAATGTATCAATAAATGTGATGAGGATTTATTTGAGTATAGATATTGTCTAGAAGATAATATTTGTATTCAAACTCACAGTTTTACTGTTGTAATAATAAAGTTGTAGTTGTTTCTATACCATGTATTGACAACTCAGAATGGGTGATGTATACCTATTTTGGGGGCGTCACAAGGATGATGACAATGACATAATAATTCAATAAAACAAGTTCACGAATTAATTTATTCAGGAACTAATAACGTCCAAATTGTCAACATGATACTGCTTTGTAGAGTAAAATTCAAGAATGCTCGGGAAAAATATTTTCATTAAAAATATTTGGATGAAGCGAAAATATCGAGGATATTCCACTAAATTCATGGAGTATAGAAGTCAAAGTTTTAACCAATTTGGGTATAGTAAAGAATGGAATAACAAAAGTAATCACCATGCATGCGATATAGACCAAGACCACGAGTTATTCAGCGAATAATAATAACGGAACCGAGTCGTGAAATTCACACTGAGATAGGATGTTCCAATGAATAATAAATGCGAATAATAAATGATGGAACCAGTCCCATGCCAGATAGCACAGAATGAGGATATTTTGACGAGAATAATAAAGACGGAATAATAAAAATGGAACCAGTGTCCGTGTAAAAACACACGCATGGATATTCCAACGAATAATAATAAAGACGGAATAATAAAAATGGAACCAGTGCGATGTAAAGCACGAGATGGATGTTCCAACGGAATAATAAAGAGACGAGAATAATAGAAGAATGTCACCAGTATATAGGGTATTCAGCGTGCTCGAGTTATTCAATGAAACAATGAAGAAATGGAATAACGAAGTTCTCTTTTGAATACAAAGAATAATATCCCTTCTTAGTAAAAAGACACCGGATATCAAAGTAGTGAAGTACCGAATACTCTTCTTCTTTCTCTCTATAGATTTTCTCTCTATAGCTTCTCTCTATAATTTCTCTCTCCGAGTTTCAAAGAATTAAGTAAGAAAATAATGAAGGAATGAGCTTCTATTTATAGGAAAATAGAATGCATAGTAATTAATCCATGAACGGTCAGATTGATTTACTTTAATCGACGGTCCATATTTAAAGAAAAATCTTTTAAATAAAATATCATATATTCTATTTATATAAAAACATTTTACTATGCAAACACTATACAAAAACACTATACAAAAACACTATGCAACATTATGCATAATAAAATATAATATATTCTATTTATAGAATAACTTTAATAAAGTATTCATTTTTATATAAAAGATGTTTCATTTTATTACGTTAATAATCTGAATAAAACAAAACGTCATTATCGCTATAATAATTCATATATTATTAATCGACAATAATGGAATCAAACCGAGTGACTTCTCACATAAGCATCAATAATCAATCATACAGGTAATGTTACTACTATGCAACCACACGTATTCTTGTACTTTTACTACCGAGTAGTTCAACGATATCAGCGGTAAAACTTCCATAGTTATTTCAATAAAATATTTTTGTCGTTTTCTCGATCCGGCTGATAATTACGTTGTGGAGTCCACCAATGATTGAGCCGTTGTACGAATATTCCCTGCTAAACCGAATATTCCCCGACCAATCGAATATAATATAACCACTTGCATACTTTGCAAAAATTATAAATACTACCCACAACTATAATATTATCTCAAATTCACACCATAATATTAAAAATTATTTCGACAAAATTTAAATCTTTATTGATAAAATCTGGGGTCTCACAATCT
The DNA here is from genome assembly GCA_020205615.1 of Panax quinquefolius. Classification (NCBI taxonomy): domain Eukaryota; kingdom Viridiplantae; phylum Streptophyta; class Magnoliopsida; order Apiales; family Araliaceae; genus Panax; species Panax quinquefolius. The sequence goes on along the minus strand of CM035160.1, from coordinate 121,045,971 downwards.
CCCCTCTTTATGGAATTTCGTCCTCGAAATTAGGGTATGTACTTGGTATGATAAAGAGGTGGGGATACCTTGAATACCTTTATCGTTGAAAACATTAAATTCATCTTTGCAATCCTACCAAAGATATTCATTAACAATTCATCTTTTTGCTACAGGGCCAAAGATATACAAGCTATAAAACCAATAATCTTTGAGACGCGACTTAATAGTATCACGACCACGAATTATCCATGCACCTTCTTGGCCAAGGATATTCGTGTTTTTCAATCTGGTCATGATTATACTAGAATAATCCGTGGTCATAATCATACCAAGTCCATCAATGTATTACGACCAAAGATGACTTTTACCACATCCATGAATTAATATTTCATTCTTTGAGACTCATTTCAATAATTAATCCACATCATCGAATCATCCACCGCACTCTGGGCCAGGATATTCTTTATTATCACGACCACGAATTATCTATGCACTTTCGTGCCAAAGATAATCGTGTATTCATTAATCATGACCACAAATTATCCATGCACTTACGGCCAAAGATAATCATGTATTCATTAGTATCACGACCACAAATTATCCATGCACTACGGCCAAAGATAATCGTGTATTCATTAGTATCACAACCACAAATTATCCATTCACTACGGCCAAAGATAATCGTGTATTCATTAGTATCACGACCACAAATTATCCAAGCACTACGGCCAAAGATAATCGTGTATTCATTAGTATCACGACCACAAATTATCCATGCACTACGGCCAAAGATAATCGTGTATTCATTAGTATCACAACCACAAATTATCCATGCACTACGACCAAAGATAATCGTGTATTCATTAGTATCACGACCACAAATTATCCATGCACTACGTGCCAAAGATAATCGTGTTTTCAATTACGGTTATGATTATACCGAACAATCCCTGGTCATAATCATACCAAGTCCATCTATGCACGTAAGCCACAGATGACTTTCAACACAATATAAGCATGAGGATAATGATATAAAGAATCAATCAAATGAGATAAAGGATAAATATTAAACATTTATAATATAATTTATCCAGGATTCAAGAATATCCCCATGTTATCAATCACTTAATAATCTCATAATCTAATATCATTAATATTATAACAATATTTTAATCACTTCTTAAATTTATAAACAATTTATTTCAATTGTTTACGCTTTACTATATAATGCATTTAATCATTCAAAATGTCATACTCATAAGATATCATCACCAATGACCAAATCCTCATCAAAAAATATGCATATACTCTATATAGGATTCTCTAGCCATAAAATCCTATTTTCAACTTTGTTACTTCATATAACATATTTAACTCATATGTTCATAACTAAACTATTTTCATAGAAAATACCAAATCAGTCCCAAATATATTTCTTTTTCTGGATTTAGAATAATATAGTCCCATAATGAACATACATTTTTCTCGAATTTTTAAAATTCATTTACTATTTTTCAAAATCAATTTCTAATTAATTCCTTAAGAAATTAGCTACCTCAAGGTTAACTCAGAAATTCCCAAATCTTGGCGGGACCTTACACATGTTAATGTGAGCCTCAGTTTATATATCATGGTCATCGAGTTGTAGAACTCCTGGTTATATCGTTTTTAAATCGGAAAAAACCTAAATATTGAAATGGTCATAACTTGCTCATTTTAAGTCAGAATAAGCTCATTTTTGGACAGGAGTTACCTTATACCATATACTTTCATTTCCCAAAAGGCTAGAATTTTTCTCATAATTTAAGTGGCCGAAAATGCCCTTTTAAAAATAAAATCAGTAGCTTTTTGAAATTTCCAGCTTTTTCATTCTTTATTAAAATCACCCACACGTAAATCTACAACACCTTTTCCAAAGGATTCCACTTGGAGATGCTACAAAACTCATAGATCTAACTCTAGAACTTGACCACACTGAAAAATTCAAAATATATTTGGAGATATGGTCAATTGAATTTCATGTTACGTTTTTTCAGAAAATCTGATTTTCAACTCTTTGTGATTTCTAAGAAACTTTCATAACTCATTATAACACTTATTAATACCACGTATACCCATGATTTTCATTAGTCCAATGCTTTTATTATGACTTTCATCATAATCCACGTAAACAGATCCTTTTAGTTGAAGAAATATTTGAGGGTTTAAGAAATGGGTTTTTGTACTGGGGTCAATACAAAATTCGATTTCACGCTCTAGGGTAGGCTAGAAAGTCTTCAAGAATATGTCAAGAAATTTATTAATGATAGAAATATCATTCAAAAGCGTGACTCTCATCCAAAACTTGGATAATACGTCACATTGATACCAACTGTGACTTCTATCCCTTAACCTAGATAGCACCTCATAATGATGCCTATCAACTCGCCATCTTCTTTCATGATGTCGCCTAGAGAAATTCTGGCCTCGGTGCATTCCACACAAGGAAGTCAACAATGAAAGGTTCGGGGATCTTTACTTATGGCTTGATATGACAATGTTTGACTTTAATGGTTTGGTTACTTGAATTCACACAACAAAGTTGGTTATGAATATAAAAGCTAACAACCCTTCTAAAAGCATGATGATTAGTTAACCAATTGATTCCTAAAATCACATCAAAGGCCGATATTTTTTTTAAAAATAAGATCGACAAGTAACGTGAAAGTGTTTATTTGAATCAAACAAGATTTAAAAAAAGAAAAAGGTAACAAAGGCTCCTACTAACGAAGTTTCAACCAATAAGTCAAAGTCTAACTTCTCCTGAGTCAAATTTAAACGTTGAGCATAAGCAAGAGAGATAAAATAATGGGTAGAACCCAGAGGTATCTTATAAGGTATAGACTTACGTAATTTATAATTAACTAACTTTCGTGCTAACTTCGTTGGGTTACTCGCTTTTTGAGAAGTCACGAAAAAACGCTCTCCCTTACACTCTGGATTTTGACTTTTCGGAGCGGTCTTTGGTGCCTCCATCCTAGCTGAACTTGTCTTGGAACGACAAAAAATCGGGCTAAGTGACATTCTTTTCCACAATTATAACATGCTTTAGATGACATCGTGCGGTTTGGTGATATGTCCTCCCTCCGCATTTGAAACATATGATAGGTGGTCGTTTCTCCTTCCTTAACAACGGGTCTTTGGTCGACGTCTTTCCATCATTGTTGAATTTCCTCTTCTTAAAATTTCCATTCCTATTATCTTGGCCATGGTTACCACCGAAATGATAATTTCCCCCACGATGGTTATCCTTGTTCCGATGGTCGTTGCCACCGAGACGATTATTATTGTATTGTTGGTCGTTACCTTTTGGTTGTGCTGACTCATTATCGCGCTCCAATAACTGAGCCCTATTCACAATATCTGAATACAAACAAAGTTTATGAGAAATTAGGTATTGACGTATATCGGGTTTCAAACCTCTTAAAAACATTCGCGTCATTCGCTCCTCATTATCGACCAAATGGGATGCAAACCGAGATAACTCAACAAACTTAGTCTCATACTGTGACACGGTCATATTATTTTGCTCCAGCTTGATAAACTCCACCTCCTTCATGTGACGAATACTTTCGGGAAAGTACTTGTCGTTGAACAACTCTTGGAACTTCTCCCAAGACATCTTGAGTATGTCGATGCAGGTGCGTTTCTGATTCCCACCAGTAATCTACCTCTTCACGCAACATAAAGGTGGCAAATGGAACCTTTTGCTCCTCTGAGCATCCCAAGACATCAAATTTCTTGGTGATCTGCTTTAACCACGTCTCCACCTTAAGTGGTTCTGGCTTTCCCAAAAACTCCGGTGGTCCCAGCTCCTTGAACTGCTTAGCGGTGGCCGTAACCGTAGGTTGCCATTATTTTCACTGCTTTATGAGCAGGAGCGCCTTCGTCTCGATGTTGCATGAATTCTAAAAACTCCTAAACGTCTGGTCGTTCGTTATTTGATCGGTGTTGTTGTTTACGGGAGGATTATCGCCATCACGTCGCACATTATCCTCGATTATTGATCTCATGGAGACTCAACGGTCTCCTGTGCTCCATTGCTTATCTCAACATTTTGGATGCCATTTTCAAATCATCGCCACAAAAAAGCAAGGGTTAATTAACATGTCACATATTATCCCTATACATGCATGAGCCAATTAAATACCAAATAAACTTAGGTAGGTCATACTAGCGAAGGAATTTCCGTCTCTCCCTCCTAGTTCTTATCTCACATCTTAGCCAGGATCATATCCTAAGCTTTGATACCAAATTGTGACGCCCCCAAAATTAGGTATCGTCACCCATCTTGGGTCGCCACTTACATGGTACATAAATTCAAATACAAACTTAATTATACATCATCGTCGTAACATACGACAATACATAAATCGAGTTCTAATAGGAATATTGTCATTTAGACAATATCCATACTCAAGGAGTCCTCATTACATTTATTGTCACACTTTATTTAATGAGATAGTGAGGACTACTAATGTTATCTTCGGGACCATCACTCTTTTCCCCGACTCATCCCATTATATTCTCATTTCACGAGAGAAACGGTGAAAGAAAGGGTGAGCTCAACTAGCCCAAAGAAGAAATATTATAACTAAGATAATGCGTAATAAATTATCAATAGTCTTCAACAATGTTAAGCGATAAAATACAATAGACAACCCGGTTTAACTGCGGTGAATATCGCAATCCATTAAAAGAGTCAAGTAGAAAATAAAGTCTACTATCTTTTAGGTTTTAAAAGGTTTTCATCAATTTTTATCATTAAGACTCAGTTTAATGAATAAACCACAATATCTAATCATCCCTGTACCACGGTCAAGGATTTTCATCAAATTATCAATGGTCATTGACTATACTTAAATCACCCCCGGTCATAATCATACCAAAAACTATCCATCATTTGCATTACGAAGCCAACGAGGACTTTTGTCACATCATTTATATCAAGCCACGATTATACCGAATAGTCTATGGTCATAATCATACTAAGTTCATCTATGCACGTAAGCCAAAGATAACATAATATAACATGAGGATGATGACAATGACATAATAATTCAATAAAACAAGTTCACGAATTAATTTATTCGAGGAACTAATAACGTCCAAATTGTCAACATGATCTTTGCTTTGTAGAGTAAAATTCAAGAATACTCGGAAAAATATTTTCATTAAAAATACTGGATGAAGCGCAAATATCAAGGATATTCCACAAAATTCATGGAGTATAGAAGTCAAAGATTTAACCAACTGGGTATAGTAAAGAATGGAATAACAAAAGAAATCACCATGCATGTGATAGATCGCTTGCAGCGAAGTTATTCCAACAGAATAATAATAACGGAACCGGTGTCGTGAAATTCACACCGGCGGGATGTTCCAACAGAGAATAATAAATGCGAATAATAAATGATGGAACCAGTCCCAAGTATAGCACGAAGACGGATATTCAAATGAGAATAATAAAGATGGAATAATAAAAATGGAACCAGGTCTGGTGTAAAACACACAGACAGGATATTCCAACAAAATAATAATAAAGACGAAATAATAAAAATGGAACCGGGTCTAGTGTAAAGCACAGACAGGATGTTCCAACGGAATAATAAAGACAGAATAATAGAAGAATGTCACCAAGTATAGGGTATTCCGCGTATACAGGTTATTCCAACAGAACAATGAAGAAATGGAATAACAGAAGTTCTCTTTTTGAATACAAAAGAATAATATCCCTTATTGTAAAGGACACTGGATATCAAAGTAGTGAAGTACCAGAATACTCTTCTTCTTTCTCTCTATAGATTTTCTCTCTATAGCTTCTCTCTATAATTTCTCTCTCCGAGTTTCAATGAATTAAGAAGAAAATAATGAAGGAATGAGCTTATTTATAGGAAAATAGAATGCATAGTAATTAATCCATGAACGGTCCAGATTGATTTACTTTAATCGACGGTCCATATTTAAAAGCAAAATCTTTTAAATAAAATATCATATATTCTATTTATATAAAAACATTTTACTATGCAAAACACACTATGCAAAACACTATGCAACATTATGCATAATAAAATATAATATATTCTATTTATAGAATAACTTTAATAAAGTATTACATTTTATATAAAAGATGTTTCATTTTATTACGTTAATAATACGAATAAAACAAAACGTCATTATCGCTATAATAATTCATATTATTAATCGACAATAATGGAATCAAACCGAGTGACTTCTCACATAAGCATCAATAATCAATACCGGTGTCTTACTATGCAACCACACGTATTCATCGTACTTTTTACTACTGAAAGTAGTTCAACAAGATCAACGGTAAAACTTCCGTAGTTATTTCAATAAAATATTTTTGTCGTTTTCTCGATCCGACAATAATTCTTTTAATAAGGTCCACCAATGATTGAGTAGTTATGTACGAATATTCCCTACTAAACCGAATATTCCCCGATCAATCGAATATAATATAACCACTTGCATACTTTGCAAAATTTATAAATACTACCCACAACTATAATATTATCTCAAATTTACACCATAATATTAAAAATTATTTCGACAAAATTTAAATCTTTATTGATAAAATCTGGGGTCTCACATTTTAACTTCTTACAACCGAACTAACACTAAGAATAATGTATGTATGATTACGAATATATAAATGAAGGGGATCTTTTACTTATTTCGCTGTACTTGAAAAGATTCTTATGTTTGTCATATGCTAAATCATTAGCAATACAAAATAAATGAGAAAAGTATTTGAAATTAAAAGGATCTATTCAACCCCCCCCCCCCTTCTAGATCTATATTGTGCCTACTGGGAACTAACAAAGTATATTTTCATACAAGTCAAGTATATAAAGTCCATTTCGCAAATTACCAACACCATATAAAATATTATTATTATAAGTAGAACAACTATTGTTCTTTATTATAATGTCAAAACAATCCATATCTAATACATAAATTGAAATAAATTTTCTAATGATGTTTGGAACAAAATAACAATTATTTAAATTAATGAACTTTACCATAGGCAATGCTAAAAAATATGTCCCTACAGCTAGTGCAACAATCTTTGCTCCATTTCTCACTCGTAGGATGACCTCATCCTTGCTCATCTTTCTACTTTTGACCAGTCCCTACATATTATAACATATGTGAGAACCACAGTCAGTATCCAATACCCAAGTAGAAGATTAACTTTCAAAAAAATTAATTTCAAACATAAACAAACCTTGATTAGGATTTGAAGCTTCTCTAAGCTTTTTCTGCTTTTGCTCCGCAAGATAATCCTTCCATTTCCTCTTCTAATGATCTGTCTTGTTGCAATCGAAGAAAATTTCTTTGCTAGCTGGATTAGGTTTCTTTTGATCCTTCATTTTCGCCTTACCATTAGCCTTCTTGGATTTCTTCTTTTGAGAAGATACCTTGGGCCTCTTCCTTTTCTTAGAAGAATTATGCACTATTAAGACATGGTCCTTCTTGGATGGGAAGTGACCTTCAGCAGTTTTCAACATGTTAAGTAATTCAGGCAAGCTAACATCTAACTTATTCATGTGAAAATTCACAACAAATTATAAGAAGGTGTCCGGGAGTGACTGCAAGACTAAATCTTGACTCAACTCCCCATCCATGACGAACCCAAGTTGTCCAAGATGTTCAATCAGATTGATCATCTTTAAGACATGAGTCTCAACATTAGTGCCCTCGATCGGTCATCCGAGATTAGAAGAGTTCCTTAGATATTTCATATCTAGTTGTCCTACTTTGCTCACCATATATCTCTAGTAGGTGCAGCAGCATAGTAAGAGCATCCATGGTTTCATGCTGACGTTGAAGCTCGTTACTCATGGATGAGAGCATAATGCATTGAGCCACAAATGCATCATCTTGCCACTGTTTAAAAGTAGCAATCTCTTCCTCAAAGGTCATCTCGCAACTTTTGCAGTATTTGACAATTTAGGACATAAGAAATCTTTTCAGCAGTGAGAACAATTCTCAGATTCCTTAACCAGTCCGTGTAATTTGGTCCGGTCAGTTTGTTAGCATCAAGTATGTTACGCAGTGAAATTAGTTAGCGTGACATTGTGGTAACACAACAAACTATATATAAATAAATAGGTAGACAACTCCTTGCCAATTACATCATCGTGTAACTCCTTGTGTTTTACCTCTTGGATTATTTTAATCAAGTGGTGGTACATCCGAATCAAAAATATCTAAGTTAAGTCCAACCTAGCACTTCCATGTATTCAAAAAAGAAAAATATTGTCCTTGTGGTGACACAACAAAACAATATTGTTCAATTTTCTTTATAACCATTAAATGTGAAAATTAACATCTTAAATACTTAATACTTTCCTCGTGGTGATACAACAAACTCATATTAAATATTTAATACTATATTAATTTTATCATGCTAGAAGGCGACGTTCGATATTTCCAAATATCTTTGAACGCTTAGGACTTAAAATAAATTCTTTGAGGGGTTTGTCATTATTAGTCTCATCTTGTTTAGCGCGCACACACACATATATATATAAAATACGCGTCATATTAGTAAACATGCGAAGCATGTTTGCATTATATATACACATATATATATATATATAATACTAGCATGCAAGTATAGAATACTATATTCTACCCGGATTGATTATGGACTTTTATTCTAGTTTGGTTCACTAGAGCCACCAAGTGAACCAAAAGGTCAAACCCTAGGGTGCCAGAATAAATAATTAAATATAACTATTACATTTAAACCCGAGTCTCATTACAAACGGGTCTTCAAGCGCTCCTTGCTCCTTGATCTCTGGTTCTTCGTGATATTCTAACTAATCCTATTACATAAACTATTTAATTTAAATAGAAACATTGATCAACAGTCAAGGGAAAGTACATAGTAGAGAGATAGAATTTACAACAAGAAGAAAACCAGAAAAGACGAGGTACGCATACCCCATTTAATAAAACATGTACATTCAAGCATCCATCCAAAATAAAATCCAATCACATTAGTCATAGTCCATAATCAATCCTGTGAGACCCCAGATTTTATCAATAAAGATTTAAATTTTGTCGAAATAATTTTTAATATTATGGTGTGAATTTGAGATAATATTATAGTTATGGGTAGTATTTATAAATTTTTCAAAGTATGCAAGTGGTTATATTATATTCGATTGGTCGGGAATATTCGGTTTAGCGAGGAATATTCGCATAACTACTCAATCATTGGTGGACCTTACAATTAATGTAATTATTGTTTGATTGAGAAAACGACAAAAATATTTTATCAAAATAACTACGGAAGTTTTACCGCTGATACCGTTGAACTACTCTCAGTAGTAAAAGTACGATGAATACGTGTGGTTGCATAGTAGACACCTGTATTGATTATTGATGCTTATGTGAGAAGTCACCTCGGTTTGATTCCATTATCATTGTCGATTAATAATATGAATTATTATAGCGATAATGACGTTTTGTTTTATTCAGTATTATTAACGTAATAAAATGTAAACATCTTTTATATAAAATGTAATACTTTATTAAAATTATTCTATAAATAGAATATATTATATTTTATTATGCATAGTGTTGCATAGTGTTTTTTTGCATAGTGTTGCATAGTGTTTGCATAGTAAAATGTTTTTATATAAATAGAATATATTATATTTTATTTAAAAGATTTTGCTTTAAATATGGACCGTCGATTAAAGTAAATCAATCTGGACCGCTCATAGATTAATTACTATGCATTCTATTTTCCTATAAATAGAAGCTCATTCCTTCATTATTTTCTTACGAATTCACCGAAACTCTAGAGAGAGAAATTATAGAGAGAAAGCTATAGAGAGAAATCTATAGAGAGAAGAAGAAGAGTATTCTCGCACTTCACTACTTTGATATCCAAAGGTCTTTTACTGGTAGGGATATTATTTGTTGTACCCGTAAGGGATGTTATTCTTTCTTATTCATGAAGAGAACTTCATTATTCCATTCTTTATTATTATTCATTGAATAACTCAGACACGCCAGATACCCTATACTTGGTGAAATCCTCTGTTATTCCATTCTTTATTATTCTGTTGGAATAACTCAGATACGCCACATACCCTATACATAATCAGATCGTGGTTTACCCTATACTTGGTGACATTCTTCTATTATTCGCTTGAACATCCTCGCACATGTTTTACTCCTAGGACTGGTTCCGCTCTTTATTATTATTCTCGTTGGAACATCCTGCATGCATGTGTTTTACACCGGACCGGTTCCGCTCTTTATCATTATGTTGGAATATCCTATCTCGTGTTTTACACCGGATCCGGTTCCATCTTTATTATTCTGTTGGAACATCCCGCCGCTTGTGAATTTCACCGACCGATTCCGTTATTATTATTCTTGGAATAACTTTACTGTCATGGGGCAGTACCGCATGCACGGTGATTTTCTTTGTTATTCCATTCTTTATTATACCCAGTTGGTTAAAACTTTGACTTTCTATACTCCATGAAATTAGTAGAATATCCTTGATATTTGCGTTTCATCCAAAGATATCTTTTCATGGAAATATTCTTCCGATCATTCTTGAATTTTACTCTACAAAACAAAGATCTTGTTGACAATTTGGGCGTTACTTAATTCCTCGGATAAAATAATTCTTGAACTTGTTTTATTGAATTATTATGTCATTGTCATCATCCTCATGTTATATTATGTTATCTTTGGCTTACGTGCATAGATGAACTTAGTATGAATAGACCGTGGATAATTCTTGATAATCATGGCTTGTTATAAATGATGTGATAAAAGTCCTCGGTGGCACGTAATGCGATGATGGATAGTTTTTGGTATGATTATGACCGGGGTGATTCGGTATATAGTCATGACCATTGATAATTTGATGAAAATCCTTGACCGTGGTACAGGGATGATTAGATATTGTGGTTTATTCATTAAAGCTGAGTCTCAGCTATAACAGTGATGAAAAACCTTTTAAATCATAAAAGATAGTAGATTTTATTTTCTACTTGACTCTTTTAATGGATTGCTAATTCATCACTGCAGCTTAAACCGGTTGTCTATTGTATTTTATCGCTTTAACATCATTGTTGAAGGCTAATGATAATTTATTCTCGCATTATCTTAGTCATAATATTTCTTCTCGGGCTAGTTGAGCTCACCTTTTCTTTTCACCGTTCTCTTCGTGAAATGAGAACATAGCCGGGACGAGCCTGGGAACGGAGTAATGGTCCGAGAGGATAGCATTAGTAGTCCTCACTATTCGTGAAATAGTGTGATAATAGTTGTAATGAGGACTCCTTTTGAGTTTGTATAATATCTAGTAGACAATATTTGTATTCAAACTCACGCTTTATGTCGTATTATACACACCACGCTATATTAGTAAGTTGTATTTGAATTTATGTACCATATAAGTGGCGCCCAAGATGGGTGACGATACCTAATTTTGGGGCGTTACGGTTGGTATCGAGCTTAGGATATGATCCCCACTGAGAGATGTGAGATAAGAACTAGGAGGAGAGACGGGAATTCTTCGCTAGTATGACCTACCTAAATTTATTTGGTATTTAATTGGTTGGTCAGAGTATAGGGATAATATGTGATATGTTAATTAACCCTTGTTTTGTGACAGTGTTTGAGAATGACATCTGAAAATGCTGAAATAAGCAATGAAGCACATGAGAGTGTTGATTCAGCTCAAACAAAAGGTAACGACCAACAACCCGATAATAATCATACTGGTGGCAACGGCTATCAGAATAATGATAACCATCGTGGGGAAATTATCATGCCAAGAATGGTAACCACTTCGGTGGTAATCATGGCAAAGATAATAGAAGTGGAAATTGCAAGAAGAGAAGGTCATTTAGCCCAATTTTGTTGTGCACCAAAGTCAAGTCTAGCTGGGATGGTGGCACCAAAGGTGGATATGGACAAAACAAAGTCGTTGGTTTTAGGAAGTGCATTTTTCATGACTTCTCAAAAAGCGAGTAAACCGAATGAAGTTAGCACGGGTTAGTTAATTATAAATTGCGAAGTCTATACCTTATAAGATACCGGTTCTACCCATTATTTTATCTCTCTTACTTGCGTTCAACGTTTAAATTTGACTCCGGATAAGTTAGACTTTGACTTATTGGTTGAAACTTCGTTAGTAGGAGCCTTTGTTACCGCTACTAATTTTAAATCTTGTTTGATTCAAATAAACACTTTCACGTTACCTGTCAATCTTATCTTTTGAAAATACTTGCCTTTGATGTGATTTTAGGAATCAATTGGTTAACTACTCATCATGCTTTTCATAAGGTTGTTAGCTTTTATATTCATAACCAACCTGTTGTGCGAATTCAAGTAACCAAACTACTAAAGTTAATTATTGTCATATCAAGCCATAAGTAAAGAGCCCCGAACCTTTCGTTGTTGACTTCCTTGTGTGGAATGCACTCTGAGCTTTACTTTTCTCTCGAGGCGACATCGTGAATGAAGATGGCAAGTTTATAAGTATCATTGTGAGGTGCTATCTAGGTTAAGGGATGAAGTCACAAGCAGTGGTATCAATGTGACGACTATCCAAGTCTTGGATGAGAGTCACAGTTTTGAATGATATTTTTATTATTAATAAATTTCCTGGTGTATTCTTGAAGACTTCTTAGCCTACTTAGAGCGTGAAATTGAATTTTGTATTGATCCTAGTAAAAAAACCCAATTCTTAAACCCTCAAATATTTCTTCAACTAAAAGGATCTGTTTACGTGGATTATGATGAAAGTCATAATAAAAGCATTGGACTAATGAAAATCATGGGTATACGTGGTATTAGTAAGTGTTATGATGAGTTATGTTGGTTAGTATGTGAAAACATGAAAGTTTCTTAAAAATCACAAGGAGTTAAAAACCAGATTTTGGTGAAAAAACGTAACATTAAATTCAATTGACCAAATCTCCTATTATATTTTGAATTTTTGAGTGTGGTTAAGTCCTAGAGTTAGATCTATGAGTTATCTAACTAATCCAAGTGGAATCAATGAAAAATGTGTTGAAGATTTTCGTGTGGATTGATTTTAGCAAAGGAGTGCAAAGCTGCAAAAACCGAGAAAGCTGCTGCCATGATTTTAGAGGGGCTGTTTCGGCCACTTAAACTATGAGAAAAATTCTGGCCTTTTGGGACATGAAAGTATATGGTATAAAGTACCTCCTGTCCAAAAATGAGCTCATTCTGACTTAAAATGAGCAAGTTATGACTATTTCAATATTTAGATTTTTCCGATTTAAAACGCTATAACCGAGGAGTTCTATAACTCAGATGACCATGAAATTAAAATCGAGGCTCACATTAACATGTGTAAAGTCCTGCCAAGATTTGGGAATTTTGGAGTTAAACTTGAGGTAGCTAATTTCTTAAGGAAATAATTAGAAATTGATTTTTGAAAAATAGTAAATGAATTTTAAAATTCAGAAAATATATTTTCATTATGGGACTATATTATGCTAAATCCCAGAAAAGAAATATTTTTGGGACTGATTTGGTATTTTCATGAAAATAGTTTAGTTACTTAACATATGAGTTAAATATGTTATGTGAAGTAACAAAGTTGAAAATAGTATTTTATATGGCTAGAGAATCCTATATGTAGTATATGCATATTTTTTTTGATGAGGATTTGATCATTGGTGATGATATCTTATGAGTATGGCATTTTGAATGATTAAATGCATTATATGGTAAAGCGTAAACAATTGAAATAAATTGTTTATAAATTTAAGAAGTGATTAAAATATTGTTATAATATTAATGATATTAGATTATGAGATTATTAAGTGATTGATAACATGAGGATATTCTTGAATCCTGGATAAATTATATTATAAATGTTTAATATTTATCCTTTATCTCATTTGATTGATTCTTTATATCATTATCCTTATGCTTATATTATGTTGAAAGTCATCTGTGGCCTGTAGTGCATAGATGGACTTGGTATGATTATGACAAGGGATTGTTTGGTATAATCATAACCGTAATTGAAAACACGATTATCTTTGGCCGTAGTGCATGGATAATTTGTTGTCGTGATACTAATGAATACACGATTATCTTTGGCCGTAGTGCATGGATAATTTGTGGTCGTGATATTAATGAATACACGATTATCTTTGGCACGTAGTGCATGGTTAATTTGTGGTCGTGATACTAATGAATACATGATTATCTTTGGCCGTAGTGCATGGATAATTTGTGGTCGTGATACTAATGAATACACGATTATCTTTGGCCGTAGTGCATAAATAATTTGTGGTCGTGATACTAATGAATACACGATTATCTTTGGCACGTAGTGCATGGATAATTTGTGGTCGTGATACTAATGAATACACGATTATCTTTGCACATAGTGTGCATAGATAATTTGTGGTCGTGATACTAATGAATACACGATTATCTTTGTACGTGTGCATGGATAATTTGTGGTAGTGATACTAATGAATACACGATTATCTTTGCACGTAGTGCATGGATAATTTGTGGTTGTGATACTAATGAATACACGATTATCTTTGGTAGTGCATGGATAATTTGTGGTCGTGATACTAATGAATACACGATTATCTTTGGTAGTAGTAAAGTGCGGGGATAATTTGTGGTCATGATACTAATGAATACACGATTATCTTTGGCGTAGTACATGGATAATTTGTGGTCGTGATACTAATGAATACACGATTATCTTTGGTAGTAGTGCGGGGATAATTTGTGGTCGTGATACTAATGAATACACGATTATCTTTGGTAGTAGTGCATGGATAATTTGTGGTCGTGATACTAATGAATACACGATTATCTTTGGTCAGTAAAGTGTGGATAATTTGTGGTTGTGATACTAATGAATACACGATTATCTTTGGTCGTAGTGCATGGATAATTTGTGGTCGTGATACTAATGAATACACGATTATCTTTGGTAGTAGTGCATGGATAATTCGTGGTCGTGATACTAATGAATATCCTCGGCTCAGTAGTGTGTGGATGATTCGATGATATTGATTAATTATTGAAATGAGTCTCAAAGAATGAAATATTAATTCATGGATGTGGTAAAAGTCATCTTTGGTCGTAGTGCATTGATAGACTTGGTATGATTATGACCACGGATTATTCGGTATAATCATGACCGTAATTGAAAACACGAATATCCTTGGCCAGTAGTGCATGGATAATTCATGGTCGTGATACTATTAATCTGCGTCTCAGCATTATTGGTTTTACAGTTGTATATCTTTAGCCTATAGTGCAAAGATGAATTATTAATGAATATCTTTAGCGGATTGCGAAGATGAATTTAATATTTTTAACGATAAAGGTATTCAAGGTATCCTCACCTCTTTATCATACCGGTATGTACCTAATTTCGAGGGCTAAATTCCATAAGGAGGGAGATTGTGAGACCCCTTATTTTATCAATAAAGATTTAAATTTTGTCGAAATAATTTTTAATATTATGGTGTGAATTTGAGATAATATTATAGTTATGGGTAGTATTTATAAATTTTGCAAAAGTATGCAAGTGGTTATATTATATTCGATTGGTCTGGGGAATATTCGGTTTAGCAAGGAATATTCGTATAACTACTCAATCATTGGTGGACCCTAATAATGTAATTATTGCCGATTGAGAAAACGACAAAATATTTTATTGAAATAACGGCGGAAGTTTTACCGTTGATCTTTGTTGAACTACTTTCTTAGTAGTAAAAGTACAAAGAATACGGTGTGGTTGCATAGTAGCACACTGTATTGATTATCGATGCTTATGTGAGAAGTCACTCGGTTTGATTCCATTATTGTCGATTAATAATATGAATTATTATAGCGATAATGACGCTTTTGTTTTATTCAGTATTATTAACGTAATAAAATGTAAACATCTTTTATATAAAATGTAATACTTTATTAAAATTATTCTATAAATAGAATATATTATATTTTATTATGCATAGTGTTGCATAGTGTTTTGCATAGTGTTTTGCATAGTGTTGCATAGTGTTTGCATAGTAAAATGTTTTTATATAAATAGAATATATTATATTTTATTTAAAAGATTTTTCTTTAAATATGGACCGTCAGATTAAAGTAAATCAATCTGGACCGTTCATAGATTAATTACTATGCATTCTATTTTCCTATAATTAGAAGCTCATTCCTTCATTATTTTCTTACGAATTCAATAAAACTCTAGAGAGAGAAATTATAGAGAGAAGCTATAGAGAGAAAATCTATAGAGAGAAAGAAGAAGAGTATTCTAGTACTTCACTACTTTGATATCCAGTGTCTTTTACGGTAAGGGATATTATTTGTTGTACCCGTAAGGGATGTTATTCTTTCTTATTCATGAAGAGAACTTCATTATTCCATTCTTTATTATTCTGTTGAATAACTCAGATATCGCTGACATACCCTATACATAATCAGATATATGCGTGGTTTACCCTATACTTGGTGACATTCTTCTATTATTCTGGAACATCCAATCAAGGTGTTTTTACACCCACCGGTTCCGCCTTTATTATTATTATTCTGCTGAACATCCTCGTCATGCATGTGTTTTACACCGGACCGGTTCCGCTTTTTATCATTATGTTGGAATATCCTATCGTGTGTTTTACACCGGATCCGGTTCCATCTTTATTATTCTGTTGGAACATCCTCGCTTGCAGTGAATTTCACCCGACCGATTCCGTTATTATTATACTCGTTGAATAACTTTGCTCTATGCGCGGCACCGCATGCATGGTGATTTTCTTTGTTATTCCATTCTTTATTATACCCAAATGGTTAAAACTTTGACTTCTATACTCCATGAAATTAGTAGAATATCCTTGATATTTGTGTTTCATCCAAAGATCTTTTCATGGAAATATTCTTCCGATCATTCTTGAATTTTACTCTACAAAATAAAGATCTTGTTGACAATTTGACGTTACTAATTCCTCGGATAAAATAATTCTTGAACTTATTTTATTGAATTATTATGTCATTGTCATCATCCTCATGTTATATTATGTTATCTTTGGCTTACGTGCATAGATGAACTTAGTATGATTATGACCGTGGATCATTCTTAAGATAATCATGGCTTGTTATAAATGATGTGATAAAAGTCCTCGGTGGCACAGTAATGCGTTGATGGATAGTTTTTGGTATGATTATGACCGTGGGTGATTCTAAGTATAGTCATGACCATTAATAATTTGATGAAAATCCTTGACCGTGGTACAGGGATGATTAGATATTGTGGTTTATTCATTAAAGCTGAGTCTTAGCTATAACAGTGATGAAAAACCTTTTAAATCATAAAAGATAGTAGATTTTATTTTCTACTTGACTCTTTTAATGGATTGCTAATTCCGCTGAAGTTAAACTGGTTGTCTATTGTATTTTATCAATTTAACACTGTTGAAGGCTAATGATAATTTATTCTGCATTATCTTAGTCATAATATTTCTTACTGGGCTAGTTGAGCTCACCCTTTCTTTCACCGTTTTCTTCTGTGAAATGAGAATATAATTTGGGATGATTCGGGAACGGAGTAATGGTCCGAGGATAGCATTAGTAGTCCTCACTATTATGTGAAATAGTGTGATAATAGTTGTAATGAGGACTCCTTTTGAGTTTGTATAATATCTAGTAGACAATATTTGTATTCAAACTCACGCTTTATGTCGATTGTTATACACACGCTTATATTAGTAAGTTGTATTTGAATTTATGTACCATGTAAGTGGCGACCCAAGATGGGTGACGTATACCTAATTTTGGGGGCGTCACAATTCCCATTTATTATAATACATATCAACATATGTATCAATAAATAACATTCATCTCATGAAAATAAATCCATTCCGTATATGCATTAATATCAATTAATGGGCAAAAGTTTGCTAAACTTGAGTTTTGAAACAAAATAAACTCTTTTATTTTAATCAAAAACCAAATCCAAATTAACCTCTTTTAATTTTTAGTAAATCCGAAATCATATTTCATATAAAATAAACAACTTTATTTTAAACGTTTATTAATTAAATAAACCATTTATTTAATTAAAGAAAACAAAAGTTTTTTAGATTTTGCCCAAGTATTAATTGCTACTGTAATGAACTAGGTCATGCGCGTAGTCAAGCTTCAAAGCCGTAAACCGATTTCCGTGTAATGGCGCAAAATGTGTCTAGAATGAACTAGGTCACGGCGCAGCTGCGCTATTCATCCATGAAACTGAATTTGGTTAACGGCGCATCTGCGCTCTTGAATAAACTGGAAACGGCGCAGCTGCGCCACATCGCGGAAACAGAAAACTTTTTCTGTTTCCCAGAAAACCCATTCAATCGCATATAATACATACATGGAATCACAAAGACTGATAATTAGCACAAGATTAGATCTGATACCACTATTAGGTTTGCTAGAAACAAGAGAACACAATCAAATCACATAAATAAGCGGAAGCGATGCAAAAACGGATTTTAAAATTTTTCTTTGAAACCATAAACCAAGATCATTCTTGTGCTTGATTATCGATTTTAAAGAGAAGGAGAAACAGAATCATACCTTTGTAGATACGAGCTTCCACATGTACAAGTTCAACTCCTACTTTTTCACGATCTCCTTGAATCTCCGGGTTTAATTCTTTCCTTTGATCAATGTTAGCCACCCAAGTGTATAACCTCTACAGGTGATCCACCAAAGAAGAAGAATTTTCAAGAAGAAGGGTGTATTAGCTCAAACCCTAGTTTTGTCTCTATAGAAAAAGGGGTGTACTCTCCAACTATAAGAATTACGTATCTCAGACACTCTGATATCTAATATAAGACTCCTCGTATAAAGATATCAGTTAACCTATTTTAATATTAGTAAAATAGGGTATTATTTAATTATTTAAACTCCTTTAATTAATTAGGCTCCTTAAACTTATTAGGGATAATTAATTAAACTCTTTTAATTAATTTGCTTTCTAATCTTATTAAGAATAAATGAGAGTATTAACATTAAATTAATTCCCAAACTCATTTAGAAATTAAAATAATAATAATTGTAATAATATTAATAAAACTCCTATTATTAATTTATATTTAATATTTCTAAAATATTAAATAATAAATATTAATTTATTTAATTTATTCTATCACCATATATTAAATTAAATATACTTAACATATTATTGTGATTATGTCATTAACTTCCTAAATAATTATTCTTCCTTTTATGGTGTGACCCTTTAGGTTCTCCATATTAAATCGTTTGTGAATAAATAAATTAAAATAATTTTAATCTTATTTAAATAAATAAATTAAACTATTAATTTATTTAAATAAATAATATTTATTCTACAATAAGGATAAGCTTCCTTAGCGATCATCGACTTTGCAGATATAATATAGATTTTGTGGGACTTTATTTTATGAATAAAATTTAAATTTCTCGAATATATTTTTTTAATATTAATGTGTGGATTTGATATAATGTTATAGTTGTGGGTAGTATTTATAAATTTTGCAAAGTATGCAAGTTGTTGTATTATATTCGATTGGCCTGGGAATATTCGCTTTAGCAGGAATATTCGCATAACCAAGGTTAAATTATCGGTGGACTCGAATGTAATTATTGGCTTGATTGAGAAAATGACAAAAATATTTTTATTGAAAATAACGGCGGAAGTTTTACCGTTAATCTTGTTGAACTACTCAGTAGTAAAAGTACAAAGAATACGCCGTTAGTTGCATAAGTAGCACACGGTATTGATTAATGATGCTTATGTGAGAAGTTACTCTATTTTGCTTATTTTATAGACCCCCATTTACCTATTTTTCAAAATAATCTGTAAAAATTATTTAAAGGTGGGGCCCATATGTGGGGCCCATATGTGTTGAAAAACTAATTTTAGAAATGGGGGTGGAAGGGAGTTACGTATAGGGGATGGAGTTAATATATAAGTATGTGATGTATGTATGTATGTATGTATGTATGTATGTATGTATATATATGTATATGTTGTGTGTGTGAGTGGGAAATGGTGGAAAAGAAGTGAGAATGATGTGAGTGGATGTGGATGTGTGTGATGTGGACATGTTGGTGGAAAAGTAAGAAATGTGTATGTGAATTATGGAGTGTGTGAATATATATATATATATATATATATATATATATATATATATATATATATATATGAATGAGTGAGTGGATATTGGTGGAGGAACATATGTGGGTTATGTTGGAAGAAAGAAAAATGGGTGTGATGGGTGATGTATGTGGTGGGTGACGAAATTGGTGGAAAAGGAGTATTATATATATATATATATATATATATATATGTTTATAACATGTGTGGTTGATATATATATATATATATATATATATATGTATTACATTTTGTCTTGCTTTGTTATGATTGGTTAAAGGTTTGACAATTTGAATATGTAGTATCAAAATTTTCATCCGTGAGTCTTTGAATTATTTCATCCGTGAAGAAATCCTTACACAAAGGCCTTTCCATTCTCCTATAAATAAAGCTCATTCCTTCATTATTTCTTACTTTAATTCAATTGAAACTCTAGAGAGAGAAAATTTTAGAGAGAAAGAAAAAAAAAAGTATTTTCTTACTTCCCTACTCTTATATCCAGCTTTTTTTATGGTAAGGGATATTATTTGTTGTACTTTCGTAAGGGTATTATTTCTTTTGTATTCATGAAGAGAACTTCATTATTCCATTATTTATTATTCTGTTGAATAACTCAGATACGCTGCCACCCTATACTTGGTAAAATTCTTTTGTTATTCCATTCGTTATTATTCTGTTGGAATATCCTGTCTGTGCATTTTACGCTGGACCTGATTTTGTCTTTATTATTTTGTTGGAATATCTTGTCTCATAAGGCTTTTTCGCCGGACTGACCGGTTCCGCTTCTTTATTATTATTCTCGCTGAATATCCTCGTTCATATGCGTTTTACTGTGGGACTGGTTCCGTCGTTATTATTCTGTTGGAACATCTTGTTGGTGCGAATTTCGCTTGACCTGGTTTCGTTATTTATTATTCTGTTGGAATAACCTGTCTATGCGAAGTACTACATGCATGGCGATTTCTTTTGTTATTCCATTCTTTATTATACTCAGTTGGTTAAAGTTTTGACTTCTATACTCCATGAAATTAGTGGAATATCCTTTATATTTGCGTTTCATCCAGTATCTTTTCATGGAAATATTCTTCTGAGCATTCTTGAATTTTACTCTACAAAGAAGTATCATGTTAACAATTTGGACGTTATTAGTTACTGAATAAATTAATTCTTGAACTTGTTTTATTGAATTCTTATATCATTGTCATCATCTTCAAGTTTATATTTTTTTTTTGAAAGTCACCTGTGGCCTGTAGTGTATAGATGGACTTGGTATGATTATGACCAGGGATTATTCGGTGTAATCATGACCGTAATGTTACAAATGATGTGGTAAAATTCCTCATTGGCCCGTAGTGCATTGATTGACAGTTGTTGGCATGATCATGACCATTGATGAATACACAAATAATCCTGGCTCGTAGTGCATGGATAATTGTGGTCGTTATACTAAAGAATATCCTCGTCAGAAAAGTGGGTGTGATTCGATGATGTGGATTATTTATTGTCGAGTCCCAATGATAAAAGTGATGAAAATCTTTAAATCATAAAATATAGTAGATTTTATTCTCTACTTGATTCTTTTAATGGATCATTGTTCACCGCAGCTTAAACTTGATGTCTATTGTATTTTATCGCTTTAACATTGTTGAAGACTAATGATAATTTATTCGCATTATCTTAGTCATAATATTTCTTCTTTGGGCTAGTTGAGCTCACCCTTTCTTTCACCGCTCTCTTCGTGAAATGAGAACGTAGCAGGGACTAGTCGGGGAACGGAGTGACGGTCCCGAGGATAGCATTAGTAGTCCTCACTATTCTGTGAAATAGTGTGTTAATAAATGTATTGAGGACTTATTTGAGTTTTAATGATGTCTAGAAGACAATGTTTGTATTAAAACTTACAGCTCATGTTGTATATTTAAGATTGTATTTGAATTTTGTACCATGTATTTGGCGACTCAAGATGGGTGATGTATACCTATTTTGGGGGCGTCACAAATTTCAACATTAATCATAAAAGAACCTTTGAGTAAATAGTTACCATATAATTCAATCCTTCCATTATACAATGTCCCAATTAAATATAAGGCATGGAATTACTGTCAAGTCTTATTTTATTTAATTATATGTATTTCGATTTCTAAATGCACAACTCCTAATGAATGCAAATTAGAAACTACTTTCTAATTTCATTCCACTTTGGCCAAGGATTCCGGGGTTGGCATTTATCGAATCACATAGGACATTTCTCTTCTTTTACTAGAAGTGGTAAATTCTTTATTGATCATTCATTATTTCCATGTAAAACTTATTACACAAAAGCATACCCTTTGATATACCACAAGGGTCTTAAGGAATAAGTCAAAGTGTAAATCATTATATACAAGATACTATGATGATCTCAAGTCTAAGGATTACTTATACTACTATCACTTCAGGAATTCTTATTAATAGGCAAGTAAAACTCCATTAGGTATTCCTTAGCGAGTCATGTTCAATGAACTTATTCTCCAATAAGCACCTATATAATTGCTTTAGTGTCTCCACACAAATGATCATGAGATCAATCATTCTCATCCAATGAGCAAGAAACATATGCACCAATCTATCCAGATTCATTAATCCCCATTTTTGTAATCCATTGATTGGGAATATTTTAGTTTTAAGCTAAGAATTTAGATCTCATTAGCATGATCTCATCATGATTCTAAAAGCATTTATTAAACTATGGGTTTATCACATATTTTATAAACAGAACCATGTAGATAAATAAATGCCTTATTAAATAAATAATTTTATGAATAAATAAATAAGATTGATTACAAAGTATATATTTTATCATCATACATGATTGGCTTGTATGCATACTACTTTCAATAATATAATCAGATTTAAACAAAAAACTGCCTTTATTATAAACTTGAGAAATGGGAGTTTTAGGGATAGACCAATTTTGTAAATGAGTCTCAATGTTCCTAATGGAAACTACTTGTTTAGTAGTTGAATCCAAAGAGGGAGAAGATGAAGAACACGAAGAACTTCTTGACATGGATAGATTTCTGAATAGGTTTGTCATTTGACATATAAACGGTACTTTAAACTTAACAAGATAAGTAGATAAGTTTTGAAGAACTGGGATGTCTACTATAGGATTTATGTCAACGCGGCTTAACACAATTTAACAGCCTTAAACGACAACCAACTTACCCAAAGCAAAAATATAAGCTTAATCTATAACATTATTAAAATGTTGTTTATAACAAAATGAGAAAATTTAGAATACTAAACCAAATAGAAGACTATGTATCTTCAGCAAGATCTTAATCTATCTTAACTTTGATACCAAATAGGCCTGGATCATATAGAGATTTAATAAACAGAGAAAAATGGAATATTATTAAAACAAACTTACATAGAGTTTGAAGCTTGAGAACTTCGAACTTAAAAACTCATAAGAAAACTTAAGAAATAAAACTGAATACAATTTTTGGATGCCTTCTAAGAAGAGCTACCCTATCCTCTTATAGGGACGAGGAGCGACATAATAATTACATAAAAAACAACTTTAAAAAGAAATCTACTTTTAAAAAGCAGAATAAAACTTTAACAAAAGTTGTTGACACGTGTCCCAGATAAAGATAGAGTCGGATGGACAGTAAACACCGAGGGAAAAGAAAAAAGGGATAACAAAAGATAGGATAAGATTCCTATCACCGAAAGCCTAAATTATTAAGGCAAAAGGACAAGGGAATAAAGGACCACTTGGACCACCAAAATGCTTTAGGCATAAGCACGCCTAAATTATTTAGGCTGGGAACAAGGACCACCAAAAGGATCGCTAGATGGGGAATTCTCATCATCGCTGTCAAGCATGGTCACCATGTCATCATGATTCCTCAGGAATCCAAGATTTCATTTTTAGGAATTCCTTTAAGAATAGATTTCAACTTCTTTTGAGAAGCGTCATATTTTCCCATATCCAAATCTTCAACTTGAGGTGGGATATTCTCAATTCTATCTTCATCGAACTTAGCCCACCATTTAATAGCCAGTTTATGACATAAGCGATTAACCCATGTTCCTCCATGTTGAGTAATAGTATAAGACCATTTAAAGATCCAAGGGATTTCATTAGCACAACAAAAAGTTAATAACGCCAGATTTTAATTGAGGCAATTTGAAGTTTGAAAATATTTTTCAAATATATCTTCAACTTCCGGGGGAAGAAAATCTGGGACTGGTCCCCAGTAGTAGAACCAAGATTGAAACCATGCAGGAAAATCCTATGACTTGATGATTTTTGGAAACTTAGGGTGAAGAAACCAGCTATAGGTATAATGCTCGTTCTGATAGTATAAAAACTTTTCCCAAGCTAGAGTGTAATCAAAATAATTAAAATATTTAGGAATCATAGATTTTGTTTTAAATACTATGAGTCCTTAAGTCACCCACCTAATCACAAGGACGTAAGACCATTAAGATCTTAACCGTAGAGAAAGCCAGATTGTAACGATGATAATTATCTTTTGTTGATCACTAATGAAGGTTCACCCTTCACCATCTTCTAACTTCAGGTCATCTTTAAGCAATGTCAGAAACCACTCCAATGAATCTCTATTTTCTCCCTCTATAACAACCCAAGAGATTGGAAACATTTGGTTGTTTCTCCCATTATCACTAGCATGTTCAGTCTGTGTAGGTTGTTTAGCCTGTTTACCCCCTTCACAATAATGCTCAAAATAAATCTCAACATATTTATAATCTACAACATCATCTAACATTATATTTAGGTCACCATCATCTTTTAGATTTGAAAAATGCCCACAAAATATAGTTCCAGACATTCTGTAATATAACCTAATTACATATGTGTACCATAAACCCTCACACATTGTCTTCAGCTTCTCAAAATTCAATTCAAAATAAGGGATTTGAAACTTATCAATTTTTCCTATAATCATAATGGAAAACATGATGTAACCCAAATAAACCCCCATGGTGGAGTTCCACTTCCAAGTTTCTACAATAAAAATACCATAAACATTAATTACAAAAATATTTATTATTATTATAACAGGACAAATAAAACTTTATTTCTCTCCAACACATGATAGGCAAAAGTTTATTGGTGGAGTTTCGCTACCAATAAACTATAGTAGAAATCTCATGTTGGACTATGGAATAAAAAGACAGATCTCAGATACAGACGAGACGAGACTATATAATTATTACCAAACAACATTAGGACCACAACATAAGGACCACAATATAATACCCAATCAAGTTGATATTTATATAATAACAAACAATTTTAGTAAAGGGCCGACAATACATAAGGAAAAGGGATTAAGTTCCTGACAATAGACATGTGAAGGTAAATAAAGGGGCCACATTAGACAGATAAAGGGGAATAGAATAAAGGGGCAACAACAATAAAGAGGGATTTTGAGACACTTACACCATCTCCCCCACCATAAAGAACTTTCAGATCCTTCGAATAACTTTAGTATCCCCACTACAAACCCTTAATTTGACAAAAATTTGAAAACCTAGCTTTTCTCTATTCATGCGAGAGTTGGATGAGAAAGAGAAAGATAAAGAACGAAATGAATCTTAGATTTGTATGAGGAACGAAATGAATCTTAGATTTGTCTGAAAGATCTGTGAAGTATTTTAATTTTTTTGGGGGAAAAATAATGTTTTGATATAAAGATTAATCCTTGCGAGTTATTAACAGTTAGGCCCGTGGTGCTCGGGTGGTCATATGACTAAAGTTTCAAATGTGAGGTTGCGAGTTTGAATCAGTGGAGAGGCAATTTTTTTGGAAAAAATTCACAAAAAGCCATGTCAGCAATACTCACATGTAAAATTATAATATAAAATACTCACGTCAGATCTGCCACGTGTGCCACATAGGCGCCCCATGTGACACATCATCAAGTCAACGCACATGTGGTGCCTAGGGGTTCAAAGTCCAAATTATTTAATAAAAAGGGGCCCAGTTTGCGTCGACCGGAAGAAAGGGGCTCAATACTCAAAAACCACTAAAGTTCAGTAGTCGACTTTGCATTTAACCCGTTGATAAAGAGCAGAAAATTGAAGATTGGGAGGAGGAATAAGGACAGATGGTTCTGGTAAAGCAAGATGAGAAGAAGAATTTGGGGATTTAAGAGTTGAAGTAGGAGGAACAGAACCTTGAGTAGGAAAATGCTACACATCCCAAGATAAGATTCCAGCAGGATAGACTTTCAATTTGCATTGCAGAAAGACATGTTCATCAATGTTCTTAGTTAATTGCATTACCTCTTCATTTAAAAAAAAGATGCCAAAGTGTGCAAGAATTTTGGTTATGAAACCCCCCATAAGAAAAACACTTTGTTTTGTTTGTTAAACAACTTTCCATGTGCTTAATAATAATTAAAGAAAAATTAAACTTAGTACCAGAGATGATCAAGGCAGAGAGGATCAAGTCATTTGTGAGAGAAGGAACTCTGAAGAGACCTTTGGTATGCCACTTCCCGCTAAAATCTGTTCATCAAGTTTCCAAAATTACCCCTTCTTTCCTTATTTTTGTTTTAATATATTAGGAAGACATAATATGCCAAATAACAACATATATAATGATTAGAATAATATTAGCTTAATTAAATAATTATTTATATACTATGCATATATAATTAAGCCAAATAACACATTAGCAAATAAAACATATAATGTAAAAACATATAACACATTAGCAAAGAATTATTTTTTATTTTTGCTATACATACTAGAACCATTTAAGTACAGACATGCATCCCTAGTTCTCTTCTCAAAGTACAGAAACGTTCTTCACTTAACGGTTTGGTAAAAATGTTTGCTAATTGATATTCAGTAGGGACAAATACTAATTTCATTAATCCCTTAGCAACATTATCTCTCAAACAATGATGTCTTACTTCAATATGTTTAGTATGAGAATGAAGCACATGATTTTTTGAAATACAAATTGAACTAGTATTGTCACACATAATAGGTACATTTTCACATATCACATTAAAATTATAAAGAGTTTGTATCATCCACAAAATTTGTGAACAACAACTACCTTCCGCCAAATATTCACCTTCCGTAGTGGATAAGGCAACAAATGTTTGTTTCTTACTGTGCCAAGCTACAAGACTTTGACCTAAGAATTCAATAGCTCCACTTGTGCTTTTTCTATCAACTTGGCACCCCACATAATATGCATTTGAGTATCCAATGAGTTCAAATCTTGGGGATACAGGATAATATAAGCTAAGATTAAGTGTACCAGATAAATATTTAAATATCCTTTTTACTGCTTTAAGATGAGATTCTTTCGGTTGAGCTTGAAATCTAGCACATAAACATACACTATACATATTATCCAGCCTAGATGCAGTTAAATAAAGTAAACAACCAATCATACCTCGATAAATTGTTACTTCAACAATTTTACCTATAGCATCTGTAGTTAACTTGATGGTAGTACTCATTGGTGTTGACTTTGGTTTGGTATTTTGAAAACTTAATCTCTTCAATAACTCCTTTAAATACTTCGAATTATGAATGTGAATCCATTCATCTGGTTGTTTAATTTGAAGCCCCAAGAAGTAACTTAACTCCCCCATAAGGCTCATATCTAATTCATTATGCATGCATTGGGAAAAGCACTCGCACAAAGAGTTAGTAGTAGATCTAAAATTTATATCATCAACATAAATTTGAATAACTAATAAATCCTTATTTTTGGTTTTAATGAAAAGAGTAGAGTTACTTTTGTCGCAATTAAAACCATTGTCTAATAAAAATTTACTTAACCTTTCATACCAATCTCATGGAGCTTATTTTAATCCATACAAAGCCTTTTTCAATTTAAACACGTGATATGGATATTTTTCATGTTTAAATCCAGCTGGTTTCTTAACATACACTTCTTCATTTAAATAACCATTTAAAAATGCACTTTTCACATCCATTTGATATAATTTAAATTTTATGTGGTATGCACAAGCTAATAAAATTCTTATAGCTTCCAACCTTGCTACAGGGGAAAAGGTTTCTTCATAATCTATATATTCCTATTGATTTTAACCTTGTGCTACCAATCTAGTTTTGTTTCTTGTTATAATACCATTTTTATCTAATTTATTTTTTTAAATCTATTTTGTACTAATACTAGATGCATTTTTAGGAGGCTTAACAAGATCCCATACCTGACATCGTTCAAATTGATTTAACTCTTCCTGCATTGCGATAGACAAATTTTCATCTTCAATTACTTCCTTGGCATTTTTTGGTTCTATTTGGGAAAGAAAGACAGAAAATGTACAATAAGTCCTTACTTTTCTTCTTGTGTTCATCCAAGTGTCAGGATCACCTATGATAAGATTTGGTGGATGATTTCTCACTATTGTAGATGATCTAGGAAGCCTTGTTATAGTCATCTGCTCTTCAGGTTCAGGCTCTAGAATGTCATGTTGTTCATCTGATTTTTCGTCTGATTTTTCTTCTAATCTAGACGGGTCAAGCTGTCTGGATTTAGGTGTCTGTATGTTTGATTTTTCTACTAAAATAGACGGCTTAGACTATCTAATTTCGTCTGTCTATTTTACTGGTTCATACATTTTTCCTTCTAATGTAGACGGCTTAGGCTTTCTAGATTGAGTTGTTTGAGTTCCACGAATTAGATAGTCATTTCCTGCAGAAACCTCATTTTCTTCTTTTAACAGCTCAAGGGTAAATTCATCAAAAATAACATGCATAGATTCTTCAACTTTTAACTTATCAAGATTATTAACCCTATATGCCTTGATATGCACAGAATAACCAACAAAGATAGCTTCAGTTGATGTAGCATCGAATTTACCAAGATTACCATGAGTATTTAAAACAAAACATTTAGCACCAAATATTTTAAAATAATTAATATTAGGAATCCTCTTGTTTAGTAACTCATATGGTATTTTCAATAATATGGGTCTAATCAATACTCTATTTAAAATGTAACATGCAGTACTTATAGCCTCTGCCCAAAATGTTTTAGGCAGTTTACTTTCTTGAAGTAAAGTTATTGCAGTTTCTTGGAGAGTACGATTTTTGCGTTAAACCACACCATATTTTTAGGTGTTCTTGGTGCAGAGAACCCATGTGTAACACCTTTCTCACTACAATATGGTATAAAGTCCTTTCCAAATTCACCACTGTGGTCACTCCTTATACCAACTAGCTTGAGGTTATGTTTTGTTTTAACATTCTTTATAAGCTTTTAAAATTCTCCAAAATCCTTATCTTTAGTTTTCAAAAAAAAAACTTATGTAAACCTTGAAAAATCATCAACAATAACAAAAGCATAATGATTATTTGCTAAGATAGCATATCTTTCGGGTCCAAATAAATCAAGATGCAATAATTGAAGAGGTAAGGATGTTGATACCTGATTTTTACTTATAAAAGAATTTCTTGCTTGTTTACCTAATTGACATGCATTACAAATACTCGTCTTTTCATATTTCAGCTTCGGTAAACCTTTAACAAGGTTCTTTGTAACCAACTTGTTAATCAAGTCCATATCCACATGCCCTAACCTTCTATGTCATAGAATAGTTTAATCGTGAATAGCAATTAAGCAAATATCTTCATTTTGATTTTCAAAATTAATTGTATAAATATTACCTTCTTGTTAGCTACTAAAGGAACATTATGAGAAGCATGGATAATAACACATTTAACTTTTTCAAAAATAACTTTTAACCACTATCCATTAGTTGACTTAAACTAATTAAATTATATTTTCATCCTTCAACATGATGAACATTATCAATGAAAACCTTATCATTACCAACTTTTACCTTTACCGATTATTTGGAATATGGTGTCATCTCCAAAAGTAACTGTACCTCCTTTCTTTGCAACAAGTGAGGTAAATTTAGTTCTATCACCCGTCATGCATCTTGTGACGCCCCCAAATTCTTTATACTTACTGTAAAGAATTTGGTGCTCATGTAAATATTCCATAAGACAATAATCTCTATCAATCCAAAATTCACAGTATCCCCTAACAGATCGTAGTTCTCATCAGAACAATTACTGGGTTTGGATACCCTCACTTGGATGAATAGATTTATAATCTCACAGATATTTCTTTTGTATCGATAATTCCTATATATATCTGAAATTCAAAGTATTAATGCTAGGATTGTTTTTGGAACTGAGGGCCGCGACTTCAGTGCATCAGAGAACTCCCAAGATCTGTTAATACTCTCATTCAGATGTATAGTTCATATAGATATTATACTTCTTTGTATCTTCTACTAAAAATGTAAAATTTAAACAACTTATAAAAACTTTTAATTACATAGATTCCAACTTACTATTACATCAGAGTCTTTAAAAGATAACCACGTATTAATCTAATAAATTTAAGCTTTTTTATTCACAAGTACTGGAACTGTCGGGTACATCGTTCCTGTCTACAAATGGAAAAGAATATTTATAAGGATGAGCTACAAAAAGCTAAGAAAGTTTTAAACAAGTAATACATATACTCACACTGAATCTGAATTTAATGAACATATAGTTCAAGATGTTTTCCACACACACACACACACATATATATATATATATATATATATATATATATATATACTGAGGTTTATCTGCCAAACCCTGCACATTATGAGTTTCTATCATTCATATAGACTTATCAACCCGAGTTGATTCGTTCAACCAAACACCCTAGGAGTATGCATATCATCCTATCTTAATAACCCCCGGTAATTGCTACAAATGTCTATCATAAATAAACCCCGGTCAGTGTATAACTATCGGTCATAATAGTATATGTATATATGTTTATACCAAACAACATTGGTTTATTACAGTTTATAATTTGATATCAAATTAAATACATCTTACACAAACAACAGTTCATATGTCTTGGTTATGCTTGAACAAGAGGCAATAAGCCTTTTAACATCAGATATCACGAATAACGTTTAAATAAAGTTTATATGACATCAATATAAGAATTACATTTAATACAAAAATTAAATGTAGTTGGAAAACTTTCCTGCTCGAAGATCAGCTAATTTATGCTATTTGAAATTGTATACGCAACCTGAATATGTCCATCGAGGTCATTAGAAAAAATAGCAGCTAACATCTAATCAAACTATTAGCATCTAGGTTGATTTTGATATCTATTCGGTGTTTACCACTCTTAAAGCCAACTGTCAAGTGGTCATCAAAATAAGAAACACATGTAATGACATCTGCAATCAACAACTCCAATTGTAGACGAGAATGGGTGAAACACTAAGCTATAGGAACCTCTGCCAGAGTGGAGTAATGCCATCGTCATCCCTATGGATAGGTGTCCAAACCTAACATACTAACAGGACGGAGATATGAAAGCCTCTCATAGGCCCAAAACTGCGAATACAAGGATCAAATATATGCGGTCAGATAAACTGACAACCCGAACAAGGGGAATCAAAAATCAAGAGAAAATACTCACCAGCAAGAATGGATAAAACCCTAACCAAGCCTTCGTCACGCCCTCTGAGTGTAGGCGCATCCCTCTGAGGAAGTAGGCAAAGGTGTAGGAGCCCCAATCAAACTCTCTGATACGGTCCACCTCCCGAGTGGTGCTAACGAAAGTGAATGATACCGTTGAGGAGTTTTCCACAAAGAAACAACCCCTAATGATGATTAAGAACAATCGCCAAAGGATGTGATCTCTAACCCTCTAATTATGGGGCAAAGGCTCAGTCAAAGCCCCACTCATGGAATCTACACTCAGGGGACTAGAACGGGCAGTCCGACCCTTAAACGTCGTGACCGAGACTCCCAAAAGGGATCTGACGACAGTCGGGGAGATGTCAGCCACCAAAAGCACTAGTGCCCCTGTAAACTCCAACCCAGTGATGAATCATCAATCCATCGGTGGCATCATCACTTCATAATCCAGCAAATGAAGAGACTGGGTCTGGAAAAATCAGCACACAAAAAAATCCCTAAGATAACCCTAGGGACAACAACTAGGGGTGATGGAAAAGAAAGCCTTGAAGCCCCATGCATGAACAATCTCTCGGTACACTAGATGGAGAGTCTGGTATAGAGAATGTATGCTAAACCAGTTCCCTCTAGGCTGCATAAATCTGGGAACCTGAATTAAATTACAAATCAACATCAAAACCCTTACCCCCACAAATGGGAAAAGGAAGATCAACAGGTTATTACCTCGTTCGCGTGAAGATAAATTTAGGGGTGACGACTCAAATCATCTAAAAGATCTGGAATCGTCACATTTATAGATGAAAGCTCCCTACGGGGAATGGAAGAATAAGGAGCAGGATCCGCAATGGGTACGTCCTCCTCCTCGTCCTCGATATCTGGTCTCTCAACCCGGATAGGGCAAATAACTGACTCAGTCAATCGACGAGGCTGTCGGGCTAGGCGAGGCCGAGGAACATCTGAAGCTCTCCTCCTCATACCAGAAGAGGCCTTACGGGAGCTACTCGGTTGGTCTGTATCCATATATATATGGACAAAAGTCTCCAAATCACCTCAGAAAGGGAGTGGTAAATTTTGACCTAGAGCTCATTAAATTCAAATCATAGCTTCATACATACATGCATGTCTTTAACATACGTCTACAGTACAGTTAAAATTGCATGTTCATTAAATGCCCAGACTTGTGAATTTTTTTTCCAGAGTCTTCTTTGTAAAAAGGACTGTCCACATGCACGTAGGTATGACTAGGTGGCCATTTAGTAGCACACCAACTCAAAGTCATGAACATTCTATATGCATAAAAAAATGTCAAAAACAAATCCATCATGGTAGCTTAATTACCAAGATTTCTTTACTTCAAAACCTTTGCTCATATGTCCTCAAATAGGATGAAAAAAATAGCAGAAAAGGGTGCCAATTGATTGTTTCAAAAGTTAAATTTTTTTTCACATCCATACGTTCAGCATGGTAAAAGACTAACATTTACTACGTTGAATAATTTTTATCAAGTCATATGAGTATGCATATTCACTAGTATGTGTTTAGAAGCATTCTATATGATATTACACTTTCCAATGGTCAAAACTGGAAAAGAAAACATGTAAACGTTACCAAGATAGTGCAGAACGATTGTACGGTGACAGATTTTGTAGAAAGAAGCCCGAACTCAGTAGATATGAAGAAGAAATCTTAGATTCTCTGTGTGGCTTCAACTTGAATATTACTTGTGAAAGAAATAGGATGGAGTATATAACTCATGAGATGGTCAGCGGTTAACTTGCATGCGTAAATGAAGCTCTACCTCAGGCTACCTGTGGTGGTCCCTACCCCCTCCATCTCGATCAAATTTGAGTTACAAAGGAGGTCCCAGAAGTTGAAAAGTCAAATCAGGGAAAAAGGTGCTACACGATTAAGCGAAAATGGCCTGAAATCCTAAATTCAAAGACCAAACTGCGGGTCTACATGCAAGTTATTGGTATTCGTCCGGATACAGGGTTCAGAAAGCCGATGGTAAAACCTATTGAAAGAGGCCCTTGTTAACATATCGCGAAGGTTCGATGCCATGAATCGGGTGTATTACTTGCAATCAAAAGCATTTAAACTTGTCCAAGGGTATAACTGGTTAGAAAAATGTCCCCAGTGGAGATTTCATACATCTTTGACAATGTAAGCCATTGAAAGTTGCTTCAACGAGGGTAAAGCATCCCTGACATTGCAAGTCGTTGGCGACAACTCCAGCAAAGCATCAAAAATGATCCGGTGATGAAAGCTTTTGAAAGCTACTTCAACGAAGATTAGAGTATCTAATGTTGCACGCCGTTAACGACAACTCCAACGAAATGTTAGAAAAGTCTGATGATGTAAACCATGAAAAACCATCTTCATCAGGGAGGACCGATGATGAAATATGTTATACAGGTCCTCAGCCAAGACACCACAGCAGGGATCTTGAGAATATCTCTACGTCTTGTCGGTAAATCAGGCTTAGATAGTACTGATTGACATTTTAAACCACTAGCGACAACCTTAGCATTTCATCGAGAGATTCCAGTGATGAGAGCTTTGTAGACTTTCATTCGAGTAGACATCAAAGCAGTTCAGTGGAGCCATCATTTATAACTCCATCCCCCAATAGAAATAGTGGGAGCAAGCAGTTATCACATCCTGTTGGAAATCATTCCAACAACAACATTAGCATAACATCACATCATAATGCATTGTATTGCATCATCTCAATCTTATCATATTTCAAGTGTCTAGTAGTCTTTATCATGTCTATGCCATTGCATTGCATAAACATGATAAAGAGGGGCATCTGTAGACACTTGAGATTTTGCATTCATGTTACTAACCATATAAAAGGGAAGAATCGTCTTCTAGAGATAGCCCTGGAGGCCAAATCAATCCAACCCTGGGAGATCCAGTTAACCCCAGAGATAACCTCGGGAGATCCAGTTTCCAACCATGGAGATAACCCTAAGATATCCAGTTTCCCACCCTAGAGATTTCCCCAAGAGATCATTTTCTAACCCTGGAGATAACTCCGGAAGATCCAAGTTCCAAACCCAGAGATAACCCCGAGAAATTTAATTTCCAACTCCGTTTATAACTCCGGGAAAGTCAATTCCAACCTCAGAGATAACTCTGAATTTTCAGGCCCCAAAAATTATCTGAAGTCTTCTTAGCAACCCACTGTAAGATTTTTTAGATTTTTAAGCTTTCTACTGCTTTAATATATATATATATACACACAAATATCGAGAATCTCATCGAGTAGTTATGTGACACCCCCAAATCTGGGTACTTCAATTCCATAGGATTTGGTGTTCACTGTAAAAATATCATCTATCTACCTACCCATTATAAATGCAAACCATGCAATAGATAGAAATAAAATCTTTCCCTTTATAGGGTTACAACATCTGAATAGTAAATACAATCCCAGGTTGAACTAACCTTAAACATCTGTGCGGAAATATAAACAATAAGTCTTAAACAACATCATTAACTTAAGTCTTAAACAAAATACATCATCATATAAACAACAAGTCTTCATCACTTGCTAACTTTGCCCTTGCCTTTACTAGTGGAAGGTTCATCAGTTCTTTCGTTCTTAACTGCAATGTTATTATTAAACAAGAGTGAGCACTATTTCCCACAAGTATAACAATGAAATAACAATATAATAACATGCGAGTGAATCAAAGACATCTAAATAAAAGCTTAACTTTTGAATCATGAATGAATAACAAGAATCAAAAGATTTCTAAGGATCATAAGACCTTGAACTATGTCCTAGGTTATCAAGGGTTATACATGAAACCTTTAACAGTCATAAGACTATGGACCTTTCTTCTCGTATTTTAGGGGATCACCCTTCACCATCACACATCACAACAATATCTTAACGCTAACGCATAAGTAAATCCCTTTGCAGGGTTGTTCATCTCAGTTTGACATTCGAGTCCGCACCAAAGGAAGTTTGGTTTGGATAATTCAATAAGAGTTCTAAAATTTAGAACGTTCATCAACTATGGACTAGTCGAATCAATAAAGGTTCGCTAGTCTAATAAGGTTCAATCAATAAATGATAATTAAATTGAATAATAATCTCAAGAGGTATACAATAGGACAATTATTGTATAACAAAAATTATACTTTGAAAAGATAATCAATCTTTAATATAATAATTCGAACTTGAATAATAGTAATGACAATTTACTCGAGGTAAATAATAAACTTGAACAATAATGACAAGTAGGGTTAGGAAACTTGCCTCGTGCGTAGATTACACTTTAACTAAGCACGTTCTTTGAATTCAATCCTACATACCATTCACATTCACAATACCAGTTAATTATAACTTAACTAATCATCAAAACTCATTCTCTTTGTCTACTTTGATTATGACTATACTTAGTCAAATTATCACATTTGTCACATAATTCATACTTCATGAATAACAAGCTAATTATGTATTCAATAATTCAATCCACATGCAATTATGTTATTTACATGTTAAACATCTATTTTATCATCTCATCATACTTCTAACATTTTTACATGTTCATTAATTAAGTTACTAACACATTGCTAGACTTAATTATTTTACAAAAATTTCATTTCTGAACTTTCTAGAGAGTGGTATTATGGCTACACATCGTTATTTCTGGTCTTATACATTTCGAGACTTAAGCGTTGTGGCGCTTGATGGCCGCTGCTGTGCATGAAA
Organism: Panax quinquefolius; assembly: GCA_020205615.1. Taxonomy (NCBI): domain Eukaryota; kingdom Viridiplantae; phylum Streptophyta; class Magnoliopsida; order Apiales; family Araliaceae; genus Panax; species Panax quinquefolius. Next base: position 121,009,483 of record CM035160.1, on the reverse strand, counting down.
TAAAATAGGTAGCCATTGGCCCGGCGTGCATGCAGACATAGAAATGGCAGTTCGCGAAAATCGCAGAACATGCCAATTTCTTATTTTCTACTCGAAATTATACATACCCATATGATATAATTCATGCATAAACATAACCCAACATTTATATAATGACTTTAACCCATTTAAACACTTAATTACAGAATTAAAGCATGCAATTTCACTGACTTTGATGTTCTTGAAGGTTTTAAAAATAAAACATGAAAATTGTCACTACGGATTCGTTATAACACCGAATCCGTTCATTTAAACTTTGGTCTCTTCGTATCAACGTGCATAACAACATACGAGTGTAAAATTTAGGGATAATATACGATCAACCCATGAAATATCACGTATAAGGCCATATGGCCAAAACCCAAACTCTGTAATTTATGAAAAACATATACGACATGTGTTTTCAGGAAACTGCTGATATGGTTTATGAAATATATATATATAATTAAATACAATATGGTAACATTTAACACATAGACAACACATAATCCATACCCTTTATAAATACAGAGACCTTACAGAAAAGTTGAAAGCCATTTTCATAAAACTTACACAACGTAACTTTAAAAATTTGGGAAGGAGGAGATTACCCTGAGTGTAAGGTATAGATTAGAAGACTCAGATGTTTTCTTAAAGTTTCCTCTTTCAATCTCTTTCACAATATCTTAATTCTCTCTGACAATTCTCAAACTCTCTCTCTGAATATTTCTTAGACTTAGTAATAATGAAGGAATAAAGAGAAGACGTATAATAATTAAGCCAACTGATGCAGATAATGGTGGGGCCATCTCCAATAGTGGGTAACTACTTCCAACTCCCCATAGTGCCTTGTTTGGCTAGCAAGAATAGATTTCAAAACCATTTAATTAAATAAAGCTTTATCATATAGTTTAATTAATGTCACACTCCTTCATAAAATAATTCAATATTTTATTTAATTTACTTTAAATACAATATAATAAATTCTCAATAATTCACATAGTCACATAATTAAATTTCTCATTAATAAATAATGTCATATTATTAACTCTCTAATTAATAATTAAATTAATTAAAATACATTAGGCTTATTTAGTATTTCTTTTAGTACGATAAGCTCACATAATTACATATATCGAATAAAAATTCTCCACATTAATTTAATAAATGTAACACATATAATTAAATTTATCTACCATAATTGCATCAATTAATTATTTAATCTAATAATTAAATCATCGAAAATATTTATTTACTTCAATAAATATTAAAATTAAATTACAGAAAATCTCGTTCGTCACAAGTTACACCCGGATCGTTGATCCGTGACTTTTTCTTCTTTTATATATATATAGACTCAAACTTGAATAGTTGAGCCTGGATCAAATATCCATGGCTTTTACTGCTTTTGTATATATATATACATATATATATATATATATATATTTACTTTTATGTCTGGCCTAGAGTTCACTTCGTGGCCATTTACTGCTTTTATATATATAACTATATATATTTACATTTCCAGTTTGGCCTGGAGTTTACTTCGTGGCCTTTTACTGCTTTTGTACATATATATATATATATATATTCCAAAGTCCTGCCTCAATTCCAAATTCATGGCAGTTGATCGTCTATATATATGTTTTAACAGCTTTCGCAATGTAGATATTTTATATTCTAGCATATGGACTAGATTTATCTAAATCTAGCTATCTCTAACTTTAACCGGTTCAAAAGTGACTAAATTGGAACCGTTGAAGCTAGAATGGCTTTAGATTTATTTAAATCTAGCTTTCTTTCTAGCTTTTGTACATATTAATCTATCATATGAGCCTAGGAGTTATGAGATCGAAGATTCAGCCTGTGAATCTAGATCTGGTTTCCACGATGGACATTTCTCAGCTAAAGCCAGCTTGTTAATTATCTACGGTGTATGGATATCCTTGGATGGCTCTCATGCCCATAAGGAGTTCGACACTGCTATGTATCTTATTTCTCGAAGATGTTTCGCATCTTGAAAATAAAATCAATCAAGCCGAATACAGAATAAAATGGACGTATCAAAGGCCTCAAATACTATTGAGCATAAGGGTTTGAAAACTTATTTTCCAAAACTTCATTGCTATATCTTGTTAAAACTGAACTTTTATATACAAGTCAAACCCTTTGAATATAGGTGCAAATGAGGCATAACACTACTTCCAAGTAATTGCACATAGGCCCAATAAACATACACACGCACATGCAGATAATTATGGTAATTGAAAAGTTATGGTAACTATGTTTTCACTGAAGTTGGGGGGTGCCTAACACCTTCCCCTGCTTAATTAAGCCCTCAGACTCAATGAATCTTGGTTTTCAAGGCTAGTTAAACAATATCCAACCATTGGGCCTTTGTGTAAACCTTTTCAAAATCGGTTGAGTTGGTACAACCATTTCAAATCTACCAACTGGCGACTCTAAATTTCAAATCATCGACATTCAATGTCAGACCTTTTCAAACTCACCTTTTCAAATAAAACTCAACCAAATGAGAACACAAAAGGGCAAGCACAGAAAGGGACATAATTTTTCCAAAGTCGACATATGGGTTTTATTAAATGGGGTCTACGTACCTCGTCTTCTCTAGTTTTTTAATGTAAATTCTATCTCCCTCTTATATACTTCCCCTTGACTGCTGATCAAGGTTTCTATTTAAATTAAATAATTTATGTAATAGGATTAGTTAGAATTACTTGAAGAATTGGATACCAAGGAGCAAGGAGAGCATGAAGACCCATTTTTAATGGAGCCCGGGTTTAAATGTAATAGTTATGTTTAAATTTAATTCTTGCACCCTAGGGTTTGACCTTTTGGTTCACTTGGTGGCTCTAGTGAACCAAACTAGAATACAATTCATAATCAGTCCGGGTAAAATATAGTATTATATATGCATGTTTATACTATATATATATATATATATATATATGTGTGTGTGTGTGTGTGTGTGTGTGTGTGTGTGTGTGTGTGCGCGCACGCGCACGTGCTAAACAAGACGAGACAATTAATAACAAACCCCTCAAAGAAATTATATTAAGTCTAAAGCATTCAAAGATATTTGGAATATCGAACGTCGCCTTCTAGCATGATAAAAATTAATAGAGTATTAAATATTTATTATGAGTTTGTTGTGTCACCACAAGGAAAGTATTAAATATTTAAGATATTATATTTTATCACATTTGATGCTTATAAAGGAATTGAATAATACTATTTTATTGTGTCACCACAAGGATGATATTTTTCTCTTTTAATATATGAAAGTGCTAGGTTGGACTTAACTTGAATAATTTTAATGCAGATGTGTCACCACCTGATCAAAATAATCTAAAAGGCAAAATAAAAGGAATTACATGATGATTTAATTGATAAGAGTTGTCTACCTGTTTATTTATATATATAGTTTGTTGTGTCACCATAAGGTTGTATATATTTGAAATGGGATCCTTAATCTCACTAGCAAATCTTTAATTAGATTTCGTCAAACTATATAAGTGAGGGTAATATAGTTTGAAGAAAATAATGGGAGGTACCAATTTAAAATATGACCTAATTTATTTTGGTAAAATTAATTAAATAAATGAATGTTTGCTAAAATGTTATGTTTTTCACATACAGAATTTTGAAAATGTCACACTCACTAATTTCACTGCGTAGCATATTGGATGCTAACAAACTGACTGGACCGAATTATACGGACTGGTTAAGGAATCTGAGAATTGTTCTCATTGCTGAAAAGATTTCTTATGTCCTAAATTCGGATGTCCCTGCAAATGTTGCAGAAATAACCTTTGAGGAAGAGATTTCTACTTTTAAGAAGTGACATGATAATGCATGTGTGGCTCAATGCATCATGCTCAAATCCATGAGTAACAAGCTTCAGCGTCAGCATGAAACTATGGATGTTCCTACTTTATTGTTTCACCTCCAAGAGTTGTATGGTGAGCAAAGTAGAACTGCTACATTTGAGATATCTAAGGAGCTCTTCCGATCTCGGATGACCGAAGGCACTATTGTGAGACTCATTTCCTAAAAATGATCAATTTGATTGAACGTCTTGGATAACTTAGGTTTGTCATGGATGGGGAGTTAAGTCAAGATTTAGTCTTGCAATCACTCTCTGACACCTTCTCATAATTTGTTGTGATTTTTCACATGAATAAGTTGGATGTCAACTTGCCAGAATTACTTAAAATGTTGAAAACTACTGAAGGTCACTTCCCATCCAAGAAGGACCATGTCTGAATGGATTCTTCCAAGAAAAGGAAGAGGCTCAAGGTATATTCTGAAAAGAAGAAATCAAAGAAGGCTAAGGGTAAGGCAAAAGTGAAGGATCAAAAGAAACCTGATTCAGCTAGCAAAGGAATCTTCTTCTATTGCAATGAGTCGGGTCACTGGAAGAGGAACTACAAGGAGTTTCTTATGGAACAAAAGCCGAAGAAGCTTGGAGAATCTTCAAATCTAATCAAGGCTTGTTTATGATTGAAATTAATTTTTCTGTAAATTAAAATTCTACTTGGGTATTGGATACTGGCTGTGGTTCTCATATATGTAATAATATGCAGGGATTGGTCAGAATTAGAAAGCAGAACAATGATGAGGTTGTCCTACGAGTGGGAAATGGAGTAAAGGTTGTTGCATTAGCTGCAGGGACTTATGGTTTAGCACTGCCTACGGGCAAGACCATTAGTTTGAATAATTGTTATTTTAATCCAACAATCATTAGAAACAATATTTCTATTTCTATATTGGATATGGATGGATTTAATATTATAATAAAGAACTGTAGTTGTTCCATTTATAATAAAAATATTTTATATTATGTTGGAAAATTGCTGAAAGGACTTTACATACTTGATTTACATGAAAATATACTTCAAATTGAACAAACTAAGAAAATGAAAATAGATGATGTTAATTATAACTTTTATGTGGCACTATAGACTCGGTCATATTAATGAAATTAGATTATCCAAATTGCATAAAGAAGGGCTCTTAAAGCTATCTGATTATGAATCATATAGAACTTGTGAATCTTTTCTCATGGGTAAGATGACTAAATCTCCTTTTAGTGGAAAAGGAGAAAGTGTTATAGAGTTGTTAGTGTTGGTTCACACAGACGTTTGTGGACCTATGACAACGATTGCACGGGGAGGGTATTCTTATTTTATTACTTTCACTGATGATCACTCAAGATACGGATATATGTATTTAATGAAATACAAATCTGAATCGTTTGAAAATTTCAAAGAGTTCAAAAGTGAAGTAGAGAAGCAAACACGTAAGAGTATTAAGATTCTTCGATCAGATCGAGGAGGTGAATACTTAAGCAGTGAGTTTCTCAATTATATCAAAGAAAATGGTATAATCTCACAATGGACTCCACCAGGGACACCACAATTAAATGGTATATCTGAAAAGAGAAATTGAACATTATTGGACATTGTTCGATTCGTGATGAGTTTTACCGATCTTCCAGTTTCTTTCTGAGGCTATGCCTTAGAATCGGCTGCATACCTACTTAACAAGGTACCTATCAAATCTGTCCCAAAGACTCCATATGAGATGTAACATTCCAGAATTTTAAATTATAATATTAAATATTTATTGAATTATATAAGTATTTAATGGATATGTTTATTGTTGAATAAATAATTGTTCAATTTGATTTGATTTGATCTAGTTAATTATTTGTTAAGTAAATAATTAAGAAGTTAAGAAAATTAATTGTTATGAGATTATATACTAATTTAATTTAATAATTAAGTTAGAGAGCTTATAATGATTAAATGAATAATAATATTTTAATTGGAATTTGTAATTAAAATAAGGTGTTGGTTAAATAAAATTATAATTATAAAAGAAATTATAATTATGTGGTAGTGATTTATGTGTTAAAGTAATTTAATAGATTAGTATTTGAATTGATTAAATTGATTATTTAATTAAATAGAAGTGTGACAAAAGAACCTTGCTATAAAGGAGTTATTAAAATAAATTAAAGAAGTTTAATTAGTTTTGTCAAACAAGTCTTAATGCATATTAAGTCTTTAATCTAATAATATTTTTCCAAACAAGGTATAGGGATTAATTGATTTATTTTAATTAGGTTTACCAAACAAGGTATATGAGTTAATGGGTTATTTTATTATGTTAGCCAAACAAGCCTTATGGCTTTTGATTTTTAAAACTTACATAACTGATATCAGTTATATCTATATTTATATTATATAATTAATATATATTATTACTATTATACGTTATATGTTAGTACGTAAGATAGAGTAGGAGATGAAAGACTCATAAGAAAGAAAAAGATGAAAAGAAGAAACTAAGAGAGGATTAGAGAGAATTCTTGAGAGGTTTTGAGAGGAGATTTGGGAAAAGAAGGTTCTTGATCAAAACGGAAGGGTATCATCTTCTTAAACAAAGGTAGGATCTTAATCCTTATATTTTTAAAGTTTAGTTTTTCCTCTTCTAAAATTCTTTGTAAAAATCTTCATGAAGGATAAATTGTATGTGGTATATGGTTTTATATGATAAATTATTGGTTATAAGATGGTTTCATGAGTTTATATATGATTATAGAGAAACTAGTTCATGTATGTATGTGTTTTATGAAGAAACTATATTACGTTGTTTATATGAAAATATATGAATATGGTTTAGTTTAAAATAAAATTAAGGTTGGATTAATTGTTAATATATATATATATATATATATATATATATATATTGACTATTGATTTTGAAAGTAGATGAATAAACATAAACGTGATAGTTTGAATTAATGGTTTTGGTTGAAAAACAAAGTTACAGTGATAAGTTTCATTAAAAATGTCAAAAATGGAGTTTTTACCAAAAACAATGAAATTGGGTGTTATAAAGTTGATGTTTATGTTATTATATGTGTAAAAACATGTTAAGAGTATTGAAATTATGTTTATATGAAGTCTATATATGTATTACATGTTAATTAGTTTGTTAGATTGGAGCTTATAGGCCAATTTGGAATTTTGTTCATGTTGCTTAGCCGAGGTCAAGGCGCCAAAGTCTGGAGTTTAGGCCGCAATGATATCAACCCGATATATATATTCTCTCAAGACCACCTTGGGGTAGATCATCCTGTCATGACCAATCGCTAGCTTTGAGTCTCATGTGCATGGCTATTTCAATATCAATAAGCGCCAACCAGCACAAGAAATCGTTAGCCATGCAAATATGAAAGTTAGCGTAATGGTCTCGACAGCTTTTTTTTAATTATACAAAGTCCGAAAATAAAAGTTATGTGGATCATTAAATTATGATTTCAGTAGTACTAAACAAAGAACGAGGATGTTATCAAGGGTTAACTAGTATTAGTATTAACGTAATTCGATTATATGAATTGATAATTAAACCTACATGATGTATATACTTGTTTATATATATAAAATGTTGGTAGTGACTAATTATGACATGATGACATATATATAGGGTATTGAGATTCAAGTTGTAAGGTTTAGCTTGTGCTCAAGGCAAGTTCTCTAACCTTAAAACTTCGTTGTGCAAGTTTAATTTCATTAAGTACGTTATTGCTTTTAAATTCAATTACAATTTCGCAAGTTGCTACCTCTACACTTTCGTAGAGCTAGATTGTTTATTATTGAGAAAGTTCTTGTATCTATTGTTCACGAGGATGTAAGTATTCTAAATCTTATATTTTAATATTGAGCAAGTTTCTTTAATATGTAACTTGTTATTTAGCATGCGAGTCGCAATATTTTATTATTCTAGTGTTGAACAACTTTATCGTTCAAATTACTATTCACTATGCATGTTTAGCATCCAATTTTCAATAACCTTGACTTAATATTGTTCAAGCAAATTATGTTATGATTATTCAATGTTTATGCTATTAGATTATTCCTAAAGTATGATGTTAATTTACAAATATCGATTCAATTATGATTATGCCATAGCATATAGTTAGTTCTTTTGTATTCAACTAATCCTTAGTTGATGACCGTTGAACTCTAAATTTTTCTTGTAATGTATCCAAACCAAACCTACTTTGGTGCGGACTTGTATTTTAAATACTGAGATAAACAACTCTTTTATTAGAGGTTTACGCTTAGCGTTGAAATGGTTGTGCACAATACATTGTACGAAGGGCGGATCCCCCTAAGTACGTGGAGTCCTTATAGTCTTATGACTGTTAAAGTTAATGTTGAAAGATTACTTATAACTGTGGACATGATTCGTGGTCATTAGACCCTCAGTAGTATGTTTCAGAATGTTAATAGAATATATCATTCAGTTCTATTGAGCCTATTTCGGGCAATTGTTGTAATGTTGTAAATTTATTCATTCTTCTTTAAGTGAGCTTTGTTTGCTCACTCTTGCATATTTATACACCTATTGCAACTAAGGTTGAGAAGTTCAATGAACCTACCACTAGCAAAGGAAAGGGAAAATGTACAAGTGATGAAGACTTGTAATTTTATTTTTATCATTATGATAATAGACTTTTAAATATGATGTGACGTAATAAATTTTAATTTCCGCATTTGAATGATTGTAATTAAAGGTTAGATAACCTGAGAGATTTTTAGTATTCAATTTTATTATGATTGGGTAGTTAGTAATGAATGTTTCAATTAAGTGAACACCAAATCTTGAGGATATGAAGTACCAAGATTTGGGGGTGTCACAAGTTGGTATCAAAGCCTTAGGTTATTAACCTTTAGGTGGGGAAAAGCCTTGGGAAGTAACCTTTGAAAAGATAGTGGTGATTAGCTCTTATCGAGTTTTAAGGAAGAAGTAATAAAACACTTATGGGCTTATGTGTTTATAACTTATGTGCTCATGAGAGTCGAGTAGTAATGATTAATAATTAAAACTTAAAATTTTGTTGTCAGGATGACTAATGTCGGAGAATCCAGTCAGGCTAGGGGGGGAGGACCTCAGATGCCTATAGAGGAGGAGCCTCGCGACATTCAGGTAGTTTGGGAATAACTACTGCCACGGGAGTCAGCCCACTTGGTCACAGTAGTTGAAGATGAGGATGACGAAGTGGAGACGGGTGAGGAGGATCCCGTTGAGTTACCACAGGAGGATGAGGATGACGAGGAAGAGGAGGAAAAGACTCCATTAACCTCAATGGTTGCCCGTATGTACGATGAAGTCTACGACCGTAATGTGGAACTTCAGGATCTGATTGAGGAGTTGCGAGGAGATAGTAACAACAATGCAATCGCAATGATGACACAAAAGATGGCGATATCTAGGATGTGACACCCCCAAAACAGGTATACATCACCCATCTTGGGTTTCCAGATACAAGGTACTGAATACAAATACAAACTTAATTATATAACCATCGTGTAATATACGACAATACATAAACTGAGAGTTTTAATAGAAATATTGTCATCTAGACAATATCCACACTAAATTGAGTCCTCATTATATTTATTATCACACTATTTCACATAATAGTGAGGACTACTAATGCACCATCTAGGACCATCACTCTATTCCCCGACTAGTCCCAGCTACGTTCTCATTTCCTGAAGAGAACAGTGAAAGAAAGGGTGAGCTCAACTAGCCTAGTAAGAAATATTATGACTAAGATAATGCAGAATAAATTATCATTAGCCTTCAACAATGTTAAACTGATAGAATATAATAGACAACAAGTTTAACTGCAGCGGATCAAGCAATCCATTAGAAGAGTCAACTAAGGTATAAAATCTACTATCTTCTATGATTTAAAAGTTTTTCATCAACTTTATCACGAGACTCGACAATAAATAAAATCGAATCATCCTCGCTCCCGCGGTCAAGGATATTCATGTAATCATCAATGGTCATGACTATACCGAATAATCCCTGGTCATAATCATACCAACAACTGTCCACCAATGAACTACAGGCCAATGAGGACTTTTACCACATCATTCATCACATTACGGTCATGATTATACCGAATAATCCCTGGTCATAATCATACCAAGTCCATCTATGCACGTAAGCCAAAGATGACTTTCATCACAATATAAGCATGAGGATGATGACAATAACATAATAATTCAATAAAATAAGTTCAAAAAAATTTATAAAGATTTATAAATTAATTTATCCAGGAACCAATAACTTCCAATTTGTCAACATGATACTGCTTTGTAGAGTAAAATTCAAGAATGCTCAGAAGAATATTTCCATGAAAAGATACTGGATAAAGCGCAAATATCAAGGAAATTCCACTGATTTCATGGAGTATAGAAGCCAAAGCTTTAACCAACTGAGTATAATAGAATATATGAAACTGCAAATGGATTTTCGCCCGCCATGCGGTAATCCACGTAGACAGATCATTTCCACAATTTAATAAGGAATGAATACGAAGGATCATTCACCATGCATGTTGTAAGACCCCGAATTTTATGAAATAAAAGTTTTCAATTTTTCTATTCAGTAATTGGTTAAATTGATAAAAGTTAAAGTTAAGGGTGATATATGAAATTTTTTTCAAAATAAGCGAGGGGTATAAAGTATTCATTATTGTTTGGGAATATTCGTTTGGTCGTGGAATATTCTTTACGTCATTTAGAATATTCGTATGCACCGGCAGCAGACCATGTGTGGGGCCCATATGAGAATAGCTCATCGGATGAAGAAAAACGATAAGATTAAGTTTTTATAAATAACGACGTAATCGTTACTGCTTAACACTTGTTGGAATACCGGTTGGTAAAATAAAGTAATACGCGTTGTTGCACAAAGAGTAGCTACGGTATTACACATGATTTTTGAATTATTGATTCTTACGTAAGAAGACACTACTCAATAATTGTTACGATAATTACTGCTCAATATTTTATTTTATTGATTCAATAATTGATGCGTTGATATTTTATATTATTGTTGTTCAATAATTGTCATCGCACACAAGATCTCCATTATCGGATCAATAATTCATATTATTTGAATAATATTATTAGATAACATTATTGGCAATGTCTAGAAAGTTACATCAAGGAGAGGTTTGGTCACCTAATTGCGCGCCAAGAAGGAGAAATCTTATCGAAAAGCCCCTCTTTCCTGGGAACTACTGGTTGTCATAAATGTGATTACGTAATATTATTTGTGAATAATTAATTATTGATTCATATGATAAGAAAATATTTATTTGATGTGGATATAAATGATGGATTTATTTATGTGGTTATAAGTGAAGGAATTAATGATGAGGTGTTTTATCGGATTTGTCGAAATGGAGAACAAAATATGGGATTTTCAGAAAAATTAGTTTATTACTTGATTTTGTAAAATCCATAACTCTTTGTGTATAATGAGTTAAGAGATGAGCCATATATCAAAAGAAAGCCCTAGAAGTAAACTAACTGTAGAAATTTGAATCACCCAAAATTTCTTTGTAGATATTTCGTGGTGAAATTTTGAATGAAATCGATACGAAGGACTAATAGTCCAGAAAAATCGTTGTTCTTCACTATATTAAATGAGTTATAAATTTTGATCCGACCGTTGGATCGTTGTAATTTTTGGATATGTTATACATATATAAGTTGAGTATATGTCCACAAATTTTGAACCGTTAAAATGAACGTATGATTTGTTATGAATTTTAAGAGGTAACCGATTCTAAATTAGGTTTTGGTGGAAAATTCTAGAATTGAGTGGGCCCCACTCTTGGTTGTTGGGGAAGATGGCTGATTTTTGGTGGGTGGAATAGTAGCGAGTAAAGCCATCGTGTAGCAGTCAAGTCTTCTTGAGGCGTGCTAACATTTTCCTATAAATAGAGGGCTAAGTTAGAATTGAAAATCACACCGTAAACAAGTTTTCTCTCTTTCTCTCTATATTATCGAGCGTATTCTTGTGAGTATTTTGAGTATACTTTGAGTATTGTTAGATTCAAGCAAGTTCCTTCAAAGACTATATCCTGTTTTCAACTAAAGTCTTGTCTTTCGAGGTAAGGGATGTTATTTTCTTCTCAAATGATATTATTTCTTCAATATCATTATCTTTGAAATATTAGTTGGAACTTTTTATCAAATTTGGAACTTTTTCATGCTCTGGGTTTACTATTCATGAGTTACTATTCACGAGTTACTATTCATGAGTTACTATTCACGAAGTTACTATTCACGAGTACTATTATTCATGAAGCGTGAAGATGTTTTTTTGGAATTTCTATCTTTTGGTGTCTGAGTTACTATTCACGTGTCTGCACTATTCACGATATCTGCACTATTCACGAATCTGGCACTATTCAATAGAAAAATGAAAATTTTTCTTTTTCGTCTAAAATGTCTATTCGGATACTAGCTTTGATTGTATCCATGTTTTGATCATTCTTGAATTTTACACCACTATGATTATTTTTGAGGTATTTTTGGGCGGGATAAAACCAATGCAAAGATGAATGATTTACAAGAATATCTTTGGCACAGAGTGCAAAGATGAACAGTGTTTAAATGAACATGACCAATCGATGAATATCTTTAATTCTAGAAGTGCAAAGATGAATTATTGATGAATATCTTTTTGCTCGTAATGCAAAGATGACTGTTGTTGAATATCTTTAGCTTTGTAGTGCAAAGATGAATTATTGATGAATATCTTTGGCTTGTAATGCAAAGATGACTGTTGTTGAATATCTTTAGCTTTGTAGTGCAAAGATGAATTATTGATGAATATCTTTGGCTTGTAATGCAAAGATGACTGTTGTTGAATATCTTTGCTTTGTAGTGCAAAGATGAATTATTGATGAATATCTTTGGCTTGTAATGCAAAGATGACCCGTTGTTGAATATCTTTAGCATGTAGTGTAAAGATGAACTGTTGATGAATATCTTTGGCCCGTGGTGCAAAGATGAATTTATTAGTATGATTATGAGCAGAACTGTGATTTGGTATAACCATGATCTTTGATGTTTCGGTAAAGACAAGTGATGAAAATTATCTTTGTCTTGGATGAGGAAAGGAATTTAGAACTACAATTACGATTATGAGTTATACACGTGATTGTGGGCGAAATTGTTGATTGATGTTACGAGGATAAAACATTGTTGGTGGATTTTTAACATGGAGAAGACAATAGACTTTATAGTCTATTCGACTCTTCTAATGGATTGCTCATTCACGCAACTATGGTTGAAAAGTTTTATCATCTACCATATGTTCTAAATCTCTGATTTATTACTGATGAAGACTATTGATAATTTATTTATCTTTAGTCATAATATTCTTTACTGAGCTAGTTGTGCTCACCCTTTTGTTTCACAATTCCTTTCGTGTAATAATAAAAGTGTAGTATTTGGGTCGAGCGGGGATAGCGAGGGAATAGAGTGGTGGTCTATAGATGTTGAGGGTGAGGTGAATTTAACTTGGAAGGGTGTTTTGTCACTATCATACAAGATGTCTAATGACATACAAACTCGTGTTATCATAAGACATGGTTGTGCTCATCCACTTGCTGAGTATATTTACAAGCACTACCTATATAATCTTGGTGTTTGTTTGGAGTATAATACCCAATTAGAGACAGTGGAGATAATGATATGTCAAGAGAAGACTCACCATTGGGAAGAATACGATAGTAATCTTCTTGTTTTTCTTTGGGGTCTATTAGGTCAACCAAGGATAATTACGCAGGCCATATGATATCTACCATAACCTAAAAGCATGGCCTCCCATGTATGCGAAGGTTTTCTTGAGCACTTCCCAAAGTTTCTAATTTCTAAAACAGTTTTTGACCGCACCTTTATGTAAGGTGTCATGGTGACGTGTTATCCAAGTTGGTGTCCGAGTTACATTTGGTATATATTGGTATCCAAACTCACAAAGATATGTGTTGTTTTATTTTGCACGACAATTGTTGTAATAAAGTTGTAGTTATTTCTGTACCATATATTTAACGACTCAGAATAGGTTGGATGGAATGGACCTATTTTGGGGTTGTTACACATGTGGTAATCCATATAGACAGATTATTCCAACAGAATAATAAAGAATGGAATAACAAAAGGATTCACCATGCGTGCGCGATAGACGCATGATAGGTTATTCCCAAATGTAATAATAAATAATGGAACCCGGTCCCACGTAACGCACGTATGTGGATATTACGACGAATAATAAATAATGGAACCAGGTCCGACGTAAACACACAGACAGGATATTCCGACAGAATAATAAATAATGGAACCAGGTCCGGCGTAAATGCACAGACAGGATATTCCGATAGAATAATAAAGAACGGAATATTAGAAGAATTTCACCATGTATGCGGTACTTCGAATAAAAAGGTTATTCCAACAGAATAATAAGAATGGAATAACAGAAGAATTTCACCATGTATGCGATACTTCACATATACAGGTTATTCCAACAGAATAATAAGAATGGAATAATAGAAGAATTTCACCATATATGTGGTACTTCGCATAAATAGGTTATTCCAACATAATAATAAAGAATGGAATAACAGAAGTTCTCTTCATGAATAAGAAAGAAATAATACCCCTTACGTGTACAACAAATAATATCCGTTACCTTAGAAGAAACTGGATAATGGAAAAATTAAGTAGCAAAATACTTTTCTTCTTTCTCTATAGTTTCTCTCTCTAGAGTTTCAGTAAATTCATAAGAAATAATGAAAGAATGAGCTTTTATTTATAGAAGAAGTGAAAGTGGCTCTTGGTCTTAACGAAGGGTCAAAATAACTCTTGGTAAAATTGAAGAGACAACTACTATTTGCGAAGGGGCAATTAACTCTTGAAACACCAAAGGGGCAAATAACTCTTGGAAAACTGAAGGGACAAGTTACTATTAAAACTTTAAATCAACGATCCATATTGATTTACTATTATAATTTCAACCAACGGTCTGAAAAATTAGCACATCTCCACATGGAATAATATTGTACCCAAGAATTATTTGGACCGAAAAGAAATATATTTTACGGGTGAACAGTATCCCATAAATAGTAACTCGTGAATAGTAACTCATGAATAGTAACTCATGAATAGTAACTTATGAATAGTAACTCGTGAATAGTAACTCCGACACAAAAAATGCCCCGAATACCCGATTGAACAATATAACCTCCAGACATCAATTATTATCGAAACAAATATCGATTTCCACTAACACTAATAATCCCAACACAATGGAACTATAAAATTCATCTCTAATCAACACGAACTTATGCATCATTAATATTATAACTCACAATATTTAACAACCAGGTCATTCCCAGGAAAGAGGGGGCTTTCCAATAAGGATTTCTCCCAATTGGCGCGCAATTTGGTGACAAAACTTCTCCTTGACAGAACTTCTAGACATTGTCAATATTGCAAATAATAATATGAATAACTTTGCCGTCTCAATTATTGATTTAATAATATAACATATTATACGAGGATGATCTTGTGACAATAATTGAATCAATAATATGAGAGATTTGATGCAAAGAATTACTATAGCAATAATTGACTATAATCGGTGACTTCTCACGTAAGCATCAATAATCAATACCGTGCTACTACGCAACCACGCCAGACATTCTTTTACTTTTACTACCGGGTAGTTCAACAGTTTTAACGGTAATACTTTCGCCGTTATTTTTATAAAAATATTTTTGTCGTTTTCTCAATCCGAAAATAATTCCGTTGTGGGATCCACCAATGATTGTACCGTCATACGGATATTCCCTGATAAAAAGAATATTCTCGGACCAAACGAATATTATACAACAACTTGCATACTTTACAAAATTTATAAATATTACCCACAACTATAACATTATATTAAATCCACACTATAATATTTAAAAAAATATTTCGAGAAATTTAAATCTTTATTCATAAAATTTGGGGTCTCACAATCTCCCCTCCTTATGAAATTTCGCCCTCGAAATTTACGTATGTACCTAGTAAGCCTAAGAGATGAGGATACCTTGACTTCATTTCAGATTCTAACTCTTGAGGTATAACCTTTGAGTGTCGAATATAATCCTTCTTATCCAAGATTTTAACACGTATCTCCTCATACGTTAAATCTTCTGCTATATCGTTTAGTTCTAATTTAATAATGTGGTTCGGGTCGTTCACATATTTATGTAACATCAATACGTAAAAAAACATTCTGAACACGCAACATACTTGGCGGTAAACGAGTCTATAGGCCACAGTTCCTACTCGATCAAGGATTTCAAATGGGCCAATAAAATCGAGGGTTGATATTTCCTCTCATCATCGATTCTTACTTCTAGCATAACGCCCTCTTGAACCTTCTTCTTCACATTCATCAGCTATGAGTATGTATGTAACACCCCGAACCCGATATAGGCCCAAAGTACGACACCCCGCAAGCCCATAGGCCCGCAAGGCAACAATATCAATAACGCGCAGCCCAAACAAAATAACTTAACATTAATCTTAACTTAAAATCCAACAATAAATATACTTTAAATCAATCCAAATGAAATACTAATAAATACCCCATTGAAATAATGGAGACGCAGCTCCTCGAAACTAAGAGTTTTATCAAAATTCATCAACAAAAGAATAACATCTAAAACTAAACTCCAGCTATTCCAAGCGTATCAAATAAGTGCTTAGCTTTCAACGATGGGACCTGTAAAAATCTGTAAGGGGGTGAGCGATGAAGTCCAACAAGTAGCAATCCTCTCTATCTAGCCGAATCAAGTACAATTTGCAAAATACTTTTTCGAAATAACTTTTTTTTTCAATAACAATAGTACAAAAACTTTTTAAAACTAAAACAATTTAAAAATAATTTCAATGTATATTATATCTCTTTTAATCCACAGCCTTAGCGACTAAGGTTACAATAGCCATGTAACACGGCCCAAAAGTTTGATAACGTTATGATACGCACCCTACTAAGGTATCTATAAAAATGCACGCTCTCCAGAAGAATCTCTAAAAAAGGTGTGCGCCTTAGTAGGTCCTATATTAGCTCCGGAACTAAACGTAATCAATAACGGGTTTTATACATAGTCAGACTGAGAATTTCAAAAAAACTTATCTCAATATTATCGATAATATAAACGATACTTTTTCACAGTTCAAAATCATATAATCTCATTCACAGTTCGAAAATAAATACTTGATCCGAATTTTGAAATAAAAGAACATAACAATTTAATTTAAATGGAAGCCTTAAATAAAAAATTAACGAATTTTGAAACTGTACATTTAGGCATCCGAATAATTAATAAGACATACTTAAAAGTAACGATAATCTTAAAAATACTAAATAGTTCAGAAAACCACTTACCTCGATATTGCAAAACACGAAATTAAAAACGAACAAATCCTAAATATAAAATTAAGACAAATAGAATTATTAGAATACAATATTATAACACAATCATACTCTTTATTCGAATATTATGCACATAGATCTTAAGTTTTAAATAAATTAAGTAGTTAATTATTATAAAATTTATTACAAAATTAACCACATATATATAAAGGCAAATATCATCTCATAATAATAATAATAAAAAAAAGTTTAAGTTTTACCTTTTTGAATTTTCTTCTTTTCTTCTTCACTTTACTCACTTTTGTACTCCAAAGCCAAATAAATTTTTACGTTCTTCTCTCTCTAGTTGTTTAAATATATGTAAATCCTTTGCAAAATAGGTTACTAGGTAAAAGAGTCCATTTTAAAATTAAGAATTTGTTAAACTTGAATGACTTTTCTTATCCTTATAGGTTTTAGATATGTATAAATAATTATTAGTTACACTTCTATTATCTAATTATATTATTTTATTATCTTTTATTTTTATTTTTTATTTTTTTTAAAACCAGGTATTACATTCTACCCACCTTAAAAGAATTTGGTCCTCCAAATTTCAAAAATAACATCTAAAGAAAAATATAATTTGACATAATCAAGAAATTCATTATCTAATTACTAAATGCAATTAATAAAAGAGTTTCATACCTTAATTTTGGTTGCCTGAAAGCTGAAACACACGTCCTCGATTTGGTCCTAGGCTTACCAATGTTATTTCTTCCTCTTTTTCATCTCTTTTCGATGGAGGGTTCTTGGGGCATTGTGCAATCCTATGACCGAAATCTCCATAATGAAAACATGCTCCCGTATTCCAACGACATTCCTTATCTAGGTGGTTTCTACCACACCTCGAACACTTCAGTTTGTTCTCTTGATTCCATTGGTTTCCTCTAAACTTAGTGGTTTGCGTATTCAACTTCTTTGTAGGTCCTCCATGGCTGGACTCTTCCCCAGATGGTTCGTCCCTCTTATTGTTATTCCCTTTCTCCATTTCTGCTAAGCCAAAGTAGTATGCACATCCTCCAACCTTCACACCAATCATGTTTGATGATAAAGCATATACTTTGTAACAATCTTATTCATTTATTAATAAAAAAGTATTAATTTATTAAAGGCTTTTAATTATCTACATGATCTTTGTTTTATAATATGTGATAAACCCATAGTTTTAAGCAATGCTTTTAGAATAATGATGATGATCATTCTAATGAGATCTAAATTCTTAGAAAGCTTAAAACTAAAATAGTTCCCAATCATTGGATTACTAAATTGGGGATTAGTGAATCCGGGATAGATTGGTACATCGTTGCTTGCTCATTGATGAGGATGATTGATCTCATGATCATTTGTGTGGAACACACTAAAGCAAGTATGTAGGTGCTTATTAGAGAATAAGTTCAACGAGCATTGGCTCGCTAAGGAATACCTAATGGAGTTTTATTTGCTGTCGATAGGAATTCTGTAGTGATAGTAGTACAAGTAATCCTTGGACTTGAGATCATCATAGTATCTTGTGTATGATGAGTTATACTTTGACTTATTCCTTAAGACCCTTAGGGTATATCAAAGGGTATGCTTGGGTATAATAAGTTGTACATGGAGATAATGTATGATCGATAAAGAATCTACCACTTCTAATAAAAAAGAGAAATGTCCTATGTGATTCGATAAATGACAACCCGGTAGTCCTTGGCGGCGAGAATGAAATTAGAAAGGAGTTTCTAATTTGCATTATTTGGAGTTGTGCATTTAAGGATCGAAATACATATAATTAAATAAAATAAGACTTGTGATAATTCCATGTCTTATATTTAATTGGGACATTGTATGGTGGAAGGATTGAATTGTCTGCGGTAACTATTTACTCAAAAGGTTCTTTTATGATTAATGTTGAAATCTATATTATCTGGAAAGTCGTTGATCATTGGGGAGGCTTATCCTATTGTAGAATAAATATTATTTATTTAAATAAATTAATTGTTTAATTTATTTATTTAAATAAGATTAAATTATTCTAATTGATTTATTCACAACCGGTTTAATATGGAGAACCTAAAGGGTCACACCATAAAAGGAAGAATAATTATTTAAGAAGTTAATGGCATAATCGTAATAATATATTATGTATATTTAATTTAATCTATGGTGATAGAATAAATTAAATAGCTTAATATTATTATTTAATATTTTAGAAATATTAAATATAAATTAATAAGAGGAGTCTTATTAATATTATTACAATTATTATTATTTTAATTTCTAAAAGAGTTTAGGAATTAATTTAATATAAGTACTCTCATTTATTCCTAATAAGGATTAGGAGGGAAAATTAATTAAAGGAGTTTAATTAATTATCCCTAATAAGATTAGGGAGCTTAATTAATTAAAAGAATTTAATTAATTAAATAAAACCCAATTCCTTAATTGTTAAGGTGGGTTGCCCACATCATAAATAAGAGGAGTCTTATTATGGGTGGTATGGGTTGTTGACTTTTTCAACATACGTAATAATTCCAATTGTTGGGAGAGTACACCTTTTACATAGAGATAGAAAAACTAGGGTTTGAGCCAACCACCCCCTTCTTGAATTTTATTCTTCCTTGGTGGATCACCTCTGAGGCCCAACATTTGGGTGGCTAACGTTGATCGAAGGAAGGAACCAAACCCGGTGGATTCAAGATTGAGCGAAAAGGATTTGGAGGTGAACTTGTACACGAGGAAGCTCGATCTTGAAGGTATGATTTTATTCTTTATCTTTTCGTTTAATTAATAATTATGCATAAAGGATGATCCGGGTTATATGGTTTGTAAATTTTTTAAACTCGATTTTACACGCTTAGCTTTTTTTATGCAATTTGATTGCGTTATGAATATTACAAACCTAACGATGGCATCGAGCCAAACCTTTATCACAAATTATTAATTGTTTTAATTTATATGTATATTGATATGTGTTTAGAACAATTTAATTGGGCATAATTTTATTGTATAAAATTTAAAAAAAAAAAAAAAAAAAAAATTTAATGAAAATATTCTTTCTTAATATGGAGATGCACGGTAAATCGAGAATCAATTTTTTTTATTATTACATTTGTTAATTAATGATAAAAATGATGAAAATCAATTTGACGAATCATGTTATGGATTAAACGGAAATATGTATTAATACATGATATTTAAAAAAAAAAAATATTAATAATTAAATGAGTGGTTTTAAATCACGTGATACGCATATTCATGGAAATAAAAAGTAAATGAAAATTTTTTTTTGTTTGATATGGCATAATCGAAATACGTGTTTTTTTTCAAGCATACGCGGTTTATAAAATTAAAAGAAAAATATATATATATATATATATATATATATATAATATATATATATATATATATATATATATATATATATATATATATATATATTAATTAATTATTATATAATTAAAATAAAAAGTTTATTTTAATTTTAAAATAAAAGTTTATTTTAATATTAAAATATAAAGTTTTTTTTATTTTAATTTTAATAATTTTATAATTAAAATAAAATAAAAAGTTTATTTTAATTTTAAAATAAAAGGTTTATTTTAATATTAAAATAAAAGATTTATTTTAATTTTAAAATTAAATTTCATGCTAACTAATTAGAGTTGGAATTGGATTCCATGATAACTAATTGGAGTTGAAATTGGATTTTTATTTTTCCTAAAATAAAGGAGTTTATTTGTGAATAGGAAGTAAATCCATCTTTCCTTAAATAAAGGAGTTTGTTTAGATATGAAATAAGATTTCATATTATTCAAAATAAAAGAGTTTATTTGTGAATAGGAAAGAGAATCCATATTTCCTTAAATAAAGGAGTTTATTTAAATATGAAATAAGATTTCATATTATTCAAAATAAAAGAGTTTATTTGTGAATAGGAAAGAAATCCATGTTTCCTTAAATAAAGGAGTTTATTTAAATATGAAATAAGATTTCATATTATTCAAAATAAAGGAGTTTATTTGTGAATAGGAAAGAATATCCGTGTTTCCTTTAATATTTTTTTTTTTATGGAATTGGATTCCATAATTAATTAAAATAAAAGTTTATTTTAATTAAAGATTTTTTTTATATATATATACATGGAATTGGATTCCATAATTAATTAAAATAAAGGAGTTTATTTTGATTAAAATTTTGATTAAAATAAAATAGTTTATTTTATTCAAAATAGGATAAATTAAAATAAAATAGTTTTATTTTGATTTAAATTTGGATTAAAATAAAGGAGTTTATTTTGATTCAAAATAGATTTTATACTAACTAAATTTGCCCATTAAATGATATCAATATATATATTAAATGTTTATTATTCATGAGATGAATGTTATTTATTGATGCGTATGGTGATGTGTATGATAATAAATGGGATTGATTATGGACTATTGACCCGATGCGATTGGATTTTATTTTAGTTGGATGCATGAATGTATGGGTTTTTATTAAATGGGGTTACATGCGTACCTCGTCTTCTCTAATTTTTTCTTAATGTAAATTCTATCTCCCTCCTATGTACTTCCCTTGACTGCTGATCAAGGTTTCTATTTATTTTAAATAGTTTTGTAATAGGAATAGTTAGAATTAATTTTGAAAAATTGGAGATCGAAAGACAAGGCGCTTGAAGACCGGTTTGTAATGAGCAGGGTTTAAATGTAATAGTTATATTTAAATATTATTTCTTGCACCCCTAGGGTTTGACCTTTTGGTTCACTTGGTGGCTCTAGTGAACCAAACTAGAATAAAAGTCCATAATCAATCCGGGTAGAATATAGTATTCTATATGTGCATGCTTATACTATATATATTATATATTATGCAAACATGCTTCGCATGTTCATTAATATAACGCGTATTTTATATATATATAATGCATGCTTGGCTAAACAAGATGAGACAAATTAATAACAAACCCCTCAATTTTTATATTAAGTCCTAAGCGTTCAAAGATATTTGGAATATCGAGCGTTAAGCCTTCTAGCATGATAAAATTAATAGAGTATTAAATATTTAATATGAGTTTGTTGTGTCACCACAAAAGGCAAGTATTAAGTATTTAAGATGTTAATTATCACATTTGATGCTTATAAAGAAAATTGAACAATATTGTTTTGTTGTGTCACCACAAGGATGATATTTTCTTTTTGAATATATGGAGTGCTAGGTCGGACTTAACTTGGATAATTTTGATTCGGATGTGCCACCACTTGATCAAAATAATCTAAGAGGCAAAATCTGAGGAGTTGCATAGTTGATGTAATTGACAAAAGTTGTCTACCTATTTATTTATATATAGTTTGTTGTGTCACCACAAGGCTATATACATTTGAAATGGGATCCTTATTCTCACTAGCAAATCTTTAATTAGATTTTGCTTAACTATATAAGTGAGGGTAATATAGTTTGAAGAAAATAGTGGGAGATACCAATTTAAAACAAGACCTAATTTATTTTGGTAATTAATAAAAGAATGTATGTTAAAATGTTGTTAATTACAAATTCATTTACGAAATTTTACAATGTCTAAAATTACTATCATTTGCGAAGCATATTAGATGCTAAATTAATGGGGCCAAATTAAGCGGATTGGTTAAGGAATTTGAGAATAGTTCTCATGGTGAAAAGCTATCTTATGTCATTAATCGCCTATCCTGCAATGGTTGCGAATGATGCCTCTGAGGAAGACATTGCTACTTTTAGAAAGTGGCAAGATGATGCACAGATTGGCTCGATGCATCATGCTGCGCATCCATGAGTAACAAGCTTGGCGTCGGCATGAAACTATGGATGCTCCTACTATATTCCTGCACATCAAGTAGTTGATGGTGAGGAAAGTAGGGCCGATAGATATCGAGATATCTAAGGAGCTCTTCCGATCTAGAATGGCCAATGGCACTATAATCTGCGAGATAAAAGTCCTTAACATTATCAATTTGATTGATCGATTAGGACAACGAGTTTTTGTCATGGATGGAGAGTTGAGCGAAGATTTGATCTTGCACTCACTCCGGACTCCTTTCACAATTGTTGTGAATTTTTCATATGAACAAGCTAGATATCGACTTTCATTGATTTGCTTAACATATTGAAAAATGTTGAGAGTCACTTTCAACCAAGAAAGATCAAGTCTTCTTGGTAGGGGCCAAAGGATCTTCTGAAAGAAGAACGATTCAAAGAAGGTAAATAGAAAGGCATAAACAAAGGATAATAAGAACAAAAGCGTCATCACGGATAGCAAAGGTTTGCTTCCACTTGCAATAAGCTTTGGACCTTTGGAAAGAAAGCTGCGAAGAAGCATCTTGCGAGAGGCTAACGAAAGAAGCTTAGTGAAGTTTGATTCTGTCTGATTTTGTTCATGATTGAAATAAATTTTTCTTTAAGTCGAGGTTCTACTTGGGTATTGGATCTGACCGACTTTGGTTATCATAAATATAGATTTATGAAGGACCAAGCGAGTAGAAAGCTAAACAAATATAAGTAATCCTATGTGTGGAAAATGAAGCAAAGGTTCTTTGCATTAGCCATAGAAACTTATAGTTTAGCAATGCCTACGAACAAATCTATTAAGTCGATAAGTTGTTATTGTATTCGATTCTTGTTAAAAATATTATTTCCATTTTATTGTTGGACAATGAAATCTTTGGTATTATAATTAAGAACAATTGTTGTTCTATTTATAATAATAATGTTTTGTATAGAATGGAATATTACTTAATAAATTTTGTATACTTGACTTACATGAAAATATTTTTGCATATTGAACAAATTAGTATAAGAAAAAAAGAGATGATCATTCAAAGAGTTGAATGTGTGTATTTGTTGAAATACAAGTGTGAATTATTTGAAAGGTTCAAAAAATTGAAGTGAAACAAATTGGCAAAGTATTAAGATTCTTTGATTAGATCGAGGAATAAATACTTGTGCAATAAGTTTCTAGATCATCTCAAATGGTTTTCTCATAATGGACACATCCTCGATCATGAATAATTGATTGATGTATCGAAAATGAAAAATCATACCTTGTTGGACATAGTGCGGTCCATAATGATTTTCTGAGACATTCGATTATCCTCTAGGGATCATGTCCTAGAAATGGCTACATATCTCTGAAAAAAGGTAACCTCAAAATCCATTTAAGACTCCATAAAAGTTATGGACGGGGAGGATTCTAATCTTAAGTATGTTAAGATAAGGGTTGTCGACTTATGTGAAAAGGTTTCAAAGGATAAGCTTGGGACAAGATTTGACAAGTGTCGATTTGTGGGACATCCTAAAGTAAGTTTAGGGTATATGTTCTATAATCCTACTTAGCAAAAGGTGTTTGTTGTAAAACACACTTGCCTTCTAAGATAAAGGTGTTTATCATTGAAGGGGCTAGTGGGAGGATAATAGATCTTGAAGAGTTCAAGAACCACAAAACACTATAAGTCGAATAAGAGGAACACATAGATGAACCTATTATACCACAATAAGATCGTAAAATGCGGAATAGTACCAAAGATACCTAGGAGGTATGGATTCATCATGGATGATGATGATGAGGTACACATCATAGAAGATGATGATCGATTACATACGATGAGGTAAGTGAGTTAGAAATGGATTGACAAGTCTCTCAAATATGGAACATTCGTTTTGATGAAATGATCAAAAGAGTTTGATTTTATCAAAATAAGAATGAACCTAGTGTGTACAAAAGGGTCGATTAGAGCGTCGTGAAATTTCTAGTATTATATGTTGATATACTACGGATGAGGAATGACATACCAATGCTACAATCGGTAAAGATAAAGTTGTCTAAACATTCCTCCATGAATGATTTGGGAAGAGTATCTTAATTGGGGATATAAATCTATATAGATAGATTTAAGAGGATGCTCGACTTAACCCAAGAGCGTATATTCATTTGATGCTAAAGTCGTTTAGCATGGCAAACTCAAGAGATGTCTCATGTTGATGAGCCATGGGTGTATCTCTTTAATAGTCCCCATAGACTCCAAAGAGAGATCGCATGAGTGACAATCATGTATGCAATGAAATATCGAGACACGATGTTGATCGGTCATATTACGGAGAAGTTCACTATAAGTCGGTGAAAAACATCTTAAAGTTTAACTTAAGCACTAAGGATGTGATCATATTCATGGTGGGTCTGAATTAAAACTAGAGGGCTTTACAGACTCAAGTTTTTCAGACAGACCAAGATGACAGAAAAATCCACTTTAAGGTAAAGGGTTACCTTGAACAGTGGTGCAGTGAATTGGAAAGGTTCCAAACAGCAAAGAGTTGTTGGTTTAGTGATAAAAAGACAAAGTATATAGCTATAAATGAAGGCTGCAAGTTGATTGTTTGGATTAAAAGTTCATTCTGAGAACTAGGAATAGTTCTAAGTCTCATCTTGGATCTAAACATGTGTTGTGGCACTTTCATTTGATTATTAGAATCATTGAAGATGGGAAATCACTATAGAGATAGTGGACTCTCATGAAACAACATTTACATATCCATTAACTAAAGCTTATCCAACAATGGGATAATCGTCACTTAGAGAAGAAGAGTATGAGATACCATGACGATTGGCTTTAGTGCAAGTGGGAGATTGAAAGTAGTATGCACACAAGCCAATCATGTTTGATGATAAAGCATATACTTTGTAACAATCTTATTCATTTATTAATAAAAAGTATTAATTTATTAAAGGCTTTTAATTATCTACGTGATCTTTGTTTTATAATATGTGATAAACCCATAGTTTTAAGCAATGCTTTTAGAATAATGATGATGATCATTCTAATGAGATCTAAATTCTTAGAAAGCTTAAAACTAAAATAGTTCCCAATCATTGGATTACTAAATTGGGGATTAGTGAATCCGGATAGATTGGTACATCGTTCTTGCTCATTGGATGAGGATGATTGATCTCATGATCATTTGTGTGGAACACTAAAGCAAGTATGTAGGTGCTTATTAGAGAATAAGTTCATTTGAGCATGGCTCGCTAAGGAATACCTAATGGAGTTTTATTTGCTGTCGATAGGAATTCTGTAGTGATAGTAGTCTGAAGTAATCCTTGGACTTGAGATCATCATAGTATCTTGTGTATGATGAGTTATACTTTGACTTATTCCTTAAGACCCTTAGGGTATATCAAAGGGTATGCTTGGGTATAATAAGTTGTACATGGAGATAATGTATGATCGATAAAGAATCTACCACTTCTAATAAAAGAAGAGAAATGTCTATGTGATTCGATAAATGACAACCCAGTGAGTCCTTGGCCAAAAGCGAGAATGAAATTAGAAAGGAGTTTCTAATTTGCATTATTTGAGTTATGCATTTAAGGATCGAAATACATATAATTAAATAAAATAAGACTTGTGATAATTCCATGTCTT
The DNA here is from genome assembly GCA_020205615.1 of Panax quinquefolius. NCBI lineage: Eukaryota > Viridiplantae > Streptophyta > Magnoliopsida > Apiales > Araliaceae > Panax > Panax quinquefolius. The sequence continues at coordinate 120,982,655 of CM035160.1, read as the reverse complement.
ATATTTAATTGGGACATTGTATGGTGGAAGGATTGAATTGTCACGTAACTATTTACTCAAAGGTTCTTTTATGATTAATGTTGAAATCTATATTATCTCTGGAAAGTGCGTTGATCATTAGGGAGGCTTATCCTATTGTAGAATAAATATTATTTATTTAAATAAATTAATTGTTTAATTTATTTATTTAAATAAGATTAGAATTGTTCTAATTGATTTATTCACTGTAGGTTTAATATGGAGAACCTAAAGGGTCACACCATAAAAGGAAGAATAATTATTTAAGAAGTTAATGGCATAATCGTAATAATATGTTATGTATATTTAATTTAATCTATGGTGATAGAATAAATTAAATAGCTTAATATTATTATTTAATATTTTAGAAATATTAAATATAAATTAATAAGAGGAGTCTTATTAATATTATTACAATTATTATTATTTTAATTTCTAAAAGAGTTTAGGAATTAATTTAATATAAGTACTCTCATTTATTCCTAATAAGATTAGGAGGAAAATTAATTAAAGAGTTTAATTAATTATCCTAATAAGATTAGGGAGCTTAATTAATTAAAAGAATTTAATTAATTAAATAAAACCCAATTCTTAATTGTTAAGGAGGGGGTTGCCCACATCATAAATAAGAGGAGTCTTATTATGGGTGGTATGGGTTGTTGATTTTTTCAACATACGTAATAATTCAATTGTTGGGAGAGTACACCTTTTCATAGAGATAGAAAAACTAGGGTTTAGCCAACCACCCATCTTCTTGAATTTTATTCTTCCTTGGTGGATCACCTCTGAGGCCAAACATTTGGGTGGCTAACGTTGATCGAAGGAAGGAACCAAACCGGTGGATTCAAGATTGAGCGAAAGGATTTGGAGGTGAACTTGTACCTGAGGAAGCTCGATCTTCAGGGTATGATTTTATTCTTTATCTTTTCGTTTAATTAATAATTATGCATAAAGGATGATCCGGGTATATGGTTTGTAAATTTTTTTAAACTCTGATTTTACACGCTTCCGCACTTTTTATGCAATTTGATTGCGTTATGAATATTACAAACCTAACACCACCAAGGTCGGTGCATACTTGGCAAGCTTCGCGAATTCAGCTTCATATTGAGCAACTGTCTTGCTCCCTTGTTCGAGCCTAATAAATTCTCTCTCCTTTTGTGCCTGAATTGTTCTAGGAAAGTATTTGTTAGTAAATGTCTCCTTGAACATGGTCCATGTGTAGGGTTCAGAATTCCCTTCATGCTTTCTTTTCTCCATAAGCCACCAATCATACGCTCCACCCTAAAGCTGGTAAACTGCCAAATTCACCTTATTAGCCTCACTACTCCCTAGCAAATCAAACGCCTTCTCCATTTCTTGAATCCACTTCTCAACTATGGAAGGGTCCGTAGCCCCTTCAAAGATTGGCGGATTCAGTCGCTTGAATTCCGCTACCATGCCACGTTGCCCAGGTTGTTGGTTCTGCACTAGCTGAGCTAAAGTAGTAGCCAGCTGAGTGAGACCATTAGCGCTAAAATTGGTGTTAGTAGGGTTGCTTCTTCTAGGCGGCATTTTCCCTACAAAAAGAAATCCCCACTCAACAACACTATACAAAACTAATAACGAATAAAATAAAATACCCAATTAGCCTCGAGTACCAAATGTCAAAAAAACATAGATTTCTTACCTTATTCTCTATTTAATTTTAAAATCATTAAATTTAGTCAATACTCTTACCCACAACTAACTCCCAAAATCACTCCCCAAGAAATATGTAGGTTTTTCAAACTAACACATTGCGAGGAACCTGGCTTTGATACCACCTCTGTAACACCCCGAACCCGATATAGGCCCAAAGTGCTACATGCCGCAAGCCCATAGGCCCGCAAGGCAACAATATCAATAACGCGCAGCCCAAACAAAATAACTTAACATTAATCTTAACTTAAAACCCAACAATAAATATACTTTAAATCAATCCAAATGAAATACTAATAAATACCCCATTCAAATAATGGAGACGCAGCTCCTTGAAACGAGTTTTTATCAAAATTCATCAATAAAAGAATAACATCTAAAACTAAAATCCAGTTATTCCAAGCGTATCAAATAAGTGTTCAGCTTTCAACAATGGGACCTGTAAAAATCTGTAAGGGGGTGAGTGATGAAGCCCAGCAAGTAGCAATCCTCTCTATCTAGCTGAATCAAGTACAATTTGCAAAATACTTTTTCGAAATAACTTTTTTTTTTCAATAGCAATAGTACAAAAACTTTTTAAAACTAAAACAATTTAAAAATAATTTCAATGTATATTATATCTCTTTTAATCCACAGCCTTAGCGACTAAGGTTACAATAGCCCTGTAACACGGCCCAAAAGTTCGATAACGTTATGATACGCACCCTACTAAGGTATCTATAAAAATGCACGCTCCCCGAAGGGCATCTAAAAGGTGTGCGCCTTAGTAGGTCCTATATTAGCTCCGGAACTAAACGTAATCAATAACGGGTTCTATACATAGTCAGACTGAGGATTTCAAAAAAACTTATCTCAATATTATCGATAATATAAACGATACTTTTTCATAGTTCAAAATCATATAATCTCATTCACAGTTCGAAAATAAATACTTGATCCGAATTTTGAAATAAAAGAACATAACAATTTAATTTAAATGGAAGCCTTAAATAAAAAAGTAACGAATTTTGAAACTATACATTTAGGCATCCGAATAATTAATAAGACATACTTAAAAGTAATGATAATCTTAAAAATACTAAATAGTTCAGAAAACCACTTACCTCGATATTGCAAAACACGAAATTAAAAACGAACAAATCCTAAATATAAAATTAAGACAAATAGAATTATTAGAATACAATATTATAACACAATCATACTCTTTATTCGAATATTATGCACATAGATCTTAAGTTTTAAATAAATTCGTAGTTAATTATTATAAAAATTTATTACAAAATTAACCACATATATATAAGGCAAATATCATCTCATAATAATAATAATAAAAAAAAGGTTTAAGTTTTACCTTTTTGAATTTTCTTCTTTTCTTCTTCACTGTTCTGCTGTACTCCAAAGCCAAATAAATTTTTACGTTCTTCTCTCTCTAGTTGTTTAAATATATGTAAATCCTTTGCAAAATAGGTTACTAGGTAAAAGAGTCCTTTTTAAAATTAAGAATTTGTTAAACTTGAATGACTTTTCTTATCCTTATAGGTTTTAGATATGTATAAATAATTATTAGTTACACTTCTATTATCTAATTATATTATTTTATTATCTTTTATTTTTATTTTTATTTTTTTTTAAACCGGGTATTACAATGTAGCTTAAGCAGCTTTAACTTTATTGATTAAAGTCGATTCTAATCGTGTATTCGTTATCTTCATGTGGGTTCGTATATTCGTACTCGTAAATGCATACGAAATTTTACTCAACGCGTTAGCTACCACGTTCACTTTTCCACGATGGTATTGAATGGTACGATTATAATCTTCAACAGCTCGAGTCAACGTCTTTGGCGCATATTACGTTCATTTTAGTTGAAGAAATATTTGAGGGTTTAAGAAATGGGTTTTGTACTGGGGTCAATACAAAATTCGATTTCACGCTCTAGGGGTAGGCTAAGAAGTCTTCAAGAATACGTCAGGAAATTTATTAACAATAGAAATATCATTCAAAACTATGACTCTCATCCAAGACTTGGATAGCACATGTAATGAAGGTTTCTCCTAACGAAGCTTCAACAGATAAGTCAAAGTCTAACTTCTCCGGAGTTAAATTTAAATGTTGAGTGCAAACAAGAGAGATAAAAGAGTGGGTAGAATCGGTATCTAATAAGGTATAGACTTCGCAAGAATTAATAATTAACTAACCCGTGCTAACTTCGTTCGGGTTACTTGCTTTTTGAGAAGTCACGAAAAACGCTCTCCCTAAAACCACCGGCTTTGTTTTGTTCGTATCCGCCTTTGGTGCCACCGTCCCAGCTGGACTAGACTTCACTATACGACAAGATCGAGCTAAATGACATTCTCTTCTTGAAATTTCCACTTCTATTATCTTGGCCATGACTACCACCGAAGTTGTTACCATTCTTGGCATGTCTCCCACGATGGTTATCATTGTTCCGATGGTCGTTGCCATCGGTATGATTATTATTGTGTTGTTGGTCGTTACCTTTTGGTTGATCTAACTCAACGGTCTCATGTGCTTCATTGCTTATCTCAGCATTTTCAGATGCCATTTTCAAACACTGTCACAAAACAAGGGTTAATTAACATATCACATATTATCCCTATACTCTGACCAACCAATTAAATACAAAATAAACTTAGGTAGGTCATACTAGCGAAGGAATTCCCCGTCTTTCCCCTCCTAGTCTTTGTCTCACATCTCAACCAGGGACCATATCCCTAAGCTTTGATACCAACTGTGACACCCCCAAAACAGGTACCCATCTTGGGTCGCCAGATACAAGGTACTAAATACAAATACAAATTTAATTATACAACCGTCGTGTAATATACGACAATACATAAACTGAGAGTTTTATTAGGAATATTGTCATCTAGACAATATCCACACTCAATGGAGTCCTCATTACATTTATTATCACACTATTTCACATAATAGTGAGGACTACTAATGCACCATCTAGGACCATCACTCTGTTCCCCGACTAGTCCCAACTACGTTCTCATTTCCCGAAGAGAACAGTGAAAGAAAGGGTGAGCTCAACTAGCCTAGTAAGAAATATTATGACTAAGATAATGCAGAATAAATTATCATTAGCCTTCAACAATGTTACATTGATAGAATATAATAGACAACAAGTTTAACTACAGCGGATCAAGCAATCCATTAGAAGAGTCAAATAAGGTATAAAATCTACTATCTTCTATGATTTAAAAGTTTTCATCAACTTTATCATTTGAGACTCGACAATAAATAAAATCAAATCATCCTGCTCCACGGCCAAGGATATTCATGTAATCATCAATGGTTATGACTATCTTAGAAATAATCCTGGTCATAATCATACCAACAATCGTCCACCAATGAACTACAGAATGATGAGGACTTTTACCACATCATTACGTCACATTACGGTCATGATTATACCGAATAATCCTCAGTCATAATCATACCAAGTCCATCTATGCACGTAAGCCAAAGATGACTTTCATCACAATATAAGCATGAGGATGATGACAATGACATAATAATTCAATAAAACAAGTTCAAGAATAAATTTTAAAGATTTATAAATTAATTTATCCAGGAACCAATAACGTCTAATTTGTCAACATGATACTGCTTTGTAGAGTAAAATTCAAGAATGCTCAGAAAAATATTTCCATGAAATGATACTAGAAAAAGTGCAAATATCAAGGATATTCCACTAATTTCATGGAGTATAGAAGCCAAAGCTTTAACCAACTGAGTATAATAGAATATATGAAACTTCAAATGGATTTTAACCGCCATGAGGTAATCCACGTGAGCAGATCATTTCCATAATTTAATAAGGAATGAATACGAAGGATCATTCACCATGCATGTATGTAATCCACATGAGGCAGAGTTATTCAACGAGAATAATAAAGAATGGAATAACGTATGATTCACCATGCGTGTGATAGATCGCATGCATGTGAGTTATTCCCAACAAAATAATAAATAATGGAACCGGTCCCAAGATAAACGCGCCAAACATGATATTACGAGCGAGAATAATAAATAATGGAACCAGTGCGGCGTAAACACACGAGACGGGATATTCAACGAGAATAATAAATAATGGAACCAGGTCCGGCGTAAACGCACAGACATGATATTCTGACAGAATAATAAAGAACGGAATATTAGAAGAGTTTCACCATGTATGAGGTACTTCGCATAAATAGGTTATTCCAACAGAATAATAAGAATGGAATAACAGAAGAATTTCACCATGTATGCGATACTTCGCATATACAGGTTATTCCAATAGAATAATAAGAATGGAATAACAGAAGAATTTCATTATGTATGTGGTACTTCGCAGAAACAGGTTATTCCAACATTATAATAAAGAATGGAATAATAGAAGTTCTCTTCATGAATAAGAAAGAAATAATACCCCTTACGAGTACAACAAATAATATCCCTTACGAGTACAACAAAAAATATCCCTTACCTTAGAAGAAACTGGATATTGGAAAAATGAAGTAGCAAAATACTTTTCTTCTTTCTCTCTATAGTTTCTCTCTCTAGAGTTTTAGTAAATTCGTAAGAAATAATGAAGGAATGATCTTTTATTTATAGAAGAACTGAAAGTGGCTCTTGGTCTTAACGAAGGGTCAAAATGACTCTTGGTAATATTGAAGAGACAACTACTATTTGCGAAGGGGCAATTAACTCTTGAAACACCGAAGGGGAAAATAACTCTTGAAACACCGAAGGGGCAAATAACTCTTAGAAAACTGAATTGACAAGTTACTATTAAAACCTTAAATCAACAATCCATATTGATTTACTATTATAATTTCAACCAATGGTCTAAAAAATTAGCACATCTCCACAAGGAATAATATTGTACCCAAAAATGATTTGGACCGAAAAGAAATATATTTTACGGGTGAATAGTACCCCGTGAATAGTAACTCGTGAATAGTAACTCCGACACAAAAAGTGCCCAAATAATTCGATTGAACAATATAACCTCCAGACATCAATTATTATCGAAACAAATGTCGATTTCCACTAACACTAATAATCCCAACACAATGGAACTATAAAATTCATCTCTAATCAACACGAACTTATTTATCATTAATATTATAACTCACAATATTTAACAACCAGGTCGTTCCCAGGAAAGAGGGGGCTTTCCAATAAGGATTTCTCCCTATTGGCGTGCAATTAGGTGACCAAACCTCTCCTTGATAGAACTTCTAGACATTGTCAATATTGCAAATAATAATATGAATAACTTTGTCGTCTCAATTATTGATTTAATGATATAACATATTATACAGATGATACTGTGACAATAATTGAATCAATAATATGAGAGATTTGATGCAGCAATTACTATAGCAATAATTAAGTATAACTGAGTGACTTCTCACGTAAGCATCAATAATCAATACTGGTAGTGCTACTCTTATGCAACCACGCCAGCACATTCTTTATACTTTTACTACCGGGTAGTTCAACAATTTTAATGGTAATACTTTCGCTGTTATTTTTATAAAAATATTTTTGTCGTTTTCTCAATCCGACAATAATTCCGTTGTGGGGTCCACCAATGATTGTACCGTCGTACAGATATTCCCCGACAAAAAGAATATTCCCCGAGCAATCGAATATTATATAACAACTTGCATACTTTGTAAAATTTATAAATATTACCAACAACTATAACATTATATCAAATCCACACCATAATATTTAAAAATATATTGTGAGAAATTTAAATCTTTATTCATAAAATTTGGGGTCTCACAATCTCCCCTCCTTATGAAATTTCACCCTCAAAATTTACGTACGTACCTGGTATGCCGAAGAGATGAGGATACCTTGACTTCATTTCAGATTCTAACTCTTGAGGTATAACCTTTGAGTGTCGAATATAATCTTTCTTATCCAAGATTTTAACACGTATCTCCTCATACGTTAAATCTTCTGTTATATCGTTTAATTCTAATTTAATGATGTGGTTCGGGTCGTCCACATATTGATGTAACATCGATACTTAAAAAAAACATTCTGAACACGCAACATACTTGGCGGTAAACGAGTCTATAGGCCACAGTTCCTACTCGACCAAGGATTTTAAATGGGCCAATAAAATCGAGGGTTGAGATTTCCTCTCTTCATCGATTCTTGCTTCTAGAATAACGCCCTCTTGAACCTTCTTCTTCACATTCATCAGCTTTGAGTATGTAGCTTGAGCAGCCTTAACTTTATCGATTAAAGTCGATTCTAATCGTGTATTCGTTATCTTCACGTGGGTTCATATATTCGCACTCGTAAACGCATACGAAATTTTACTCAATGCGTCAGCTACCACGTTCATTTTTCCATGATGGTATTGAATGGTACGATCGTAATCTTCAACAGCTTGAGTCAACATCTTTGGCGCATGTTACGTTCATTTTAGTTAAAGAAATATTTGAGGGTTTAAGAAATGGGTTTTGTACTGGGGTCAATACAAAATTCAATTTCACGCTCTAGGGGTAGGCTAAGAAGTCTTCAAGAATACGTCAGGAAATTTATTAACAATAGAAGTATCATTTAAAACTGTGACTCTCATCCAAGACTTGGATACCACATGTAATGAAGGTTTCTCCTAACGAAGCTTCAACAGATAAGTCGAAGTCTAACTTCTCTAGAGTTAAATTTAAATGTTTAGCGCAATCAAGAGAGATAAAAGAGTGGGTAGAATCGGTATCTAATAAGGTATAAACTTCGCAAGAATTTATAATTAACTAACCTGTGCTAACTTCGTTCGGGTTACTCACTTTTTGAGAAGTCACGAAAAATGCTCTCCCTGAAACCACTGACTTTGTTTTATCCGTATCCGCCTTTGGTTCCACCGTCCCAACTGGACTTAACTTCACTATACGACAAAATTGAGCTAAATGACCTTCTCTTCTAGAAATTTCCACTTCTATTATCTTGGCCATGACTACCACCGAAGTGGTTACCATTCTTGGCATGATAATTTCTCCCACAATGGTTATCATTGTTCCGATGGCCGTTGCCGCCGGTATGATTATTATTGTGTTGTTGGTCGTTACCTTTTGGTTGAATTAACTCAACGGTCTCATGTGCTTCATTGCTTATCTCAGCATTTTCATATGCCATTTTCAAACACTGTCACAAAACAAGGGTTAATTAACATATCACATATTATCCCTATACTCTGACCGGCCAATTAAATACAAAATAAACTTAGGTAGGTCATACTAACGAAGGAATTCCCCATCTCTCCCCTCCTAGTCTTTGTCTCACATCTCAGCCAGGGATCATATCCCTAAGCTTTGATACCAACTGTGACACCCCCAAAACAGGTATACATCACCCATCTTGGGTTGCCAGATATAAGGTAGTGAATACAAATACAAACTTAATTATACAACCGTCGTGTAATATACGACAATACATAAATTGAGAGTTTTAATAGGAATATTATCATCTAGACAATATCCACACTCAATGGAGTCCTCATTACATTTATTATCACACTATTTCACATAATAATGAGAACTACTAATGAACCATCTAGGACCATCACTCTGTTCCCCGACTAGTCCCAGCTACGTTCTCATTTCATGAAGAGAACAGTGAAAGAAAGGGTGAGCTCAACTAGCCTAGTAAGAAATATTATGACTAAGATAATGCAGAATAAATTATCATTAGTCTTCAACAATGTTAAACTGATAGAATATAATAGACAACAAGTTTAACTGCAGCGGATCAAGCAATCCATTAGAAGAGTCAAGTAAGGTATAAAATCTATTATCTTCTATGATTTAAAAAGTTTTTCATCAACTTTATCGCTGAGACTCAGCTTAATAAATAAAATCGAATCATCCCTTCTCCACGGTCAAGGATATTCATGTAATCATCAATGGTCATGACTATACCGAATAATCCCTGGTCATAATTATACCAACAACTGTCCACCAATGAACTACAGGCCAATGAGGACTTTACCACATCATTCGTCACATTACGGTCATGATTATACCGAATAATCCCTGGTCATAATCATACCAAGTCCATCTATGCACGTAAGCCAAAGATGACTTTCATCACAATATAAGTATGAGGATGATGACAATGACATAATAATTTAATAAAATAAATTCAAGAATAAATTTTAAAGATTTATAAATTAATTTATCCAGGAACCAATAACGTCCAATTTATCAACATTATATTGCTTTGTAGAGTAAAATCAAAGAATGCTCAGAAGAATATTTTCATGAAAAGATACTGGATTAAGTGTAAATATCAAGGATATTCCACTAATTTCATGGAGTATAGAAGCCAAAGCTTTAACCAACTGAGTATAATAGAATATATGAAACTGCAAATGGATTTTCGCCCGCCATGCGGTAATCCACGTTGACAGATCATTTCCATAATTTAATAAGGAATGAATATGAAGGATCATTCACCATGCATGTGGTAATCCACATGATGCGAGTTATTCCAATGAATAATAAAGAATGGAATAACGAAGGATTCACCATGCGTGCGATAGGCTCGCATGCAGTGTTATTCCCAGCGAATAATAAATAATGGAACCAAGACCAGCGTAAACGCACAGACAGGATATTCTGACAGAATAATAAATAATGGAACTAGGTCCAGCGTAAACACACAGATAGGATATTTGTTGGTTGATTTAGCAATTGATAAACACGCGCAAATATACGCGGTCCACAAGTAATACAGTGATAATGAGAGTGTCGTACCCATGAGGAACTATGACTAATATTTACCAAATACCGACTATGTATCGCTAAAGTCTTATTTGAACAACAGTAAGTGGAAGTGTGATTTATCTAGTTAACTAATTAACAAAGCAAGTAAATGGATAACGAATGGTAATCTAAGGAAATACAAGCTAAGGTCACAACTTCACCCCCACACAGGCATTACATCAAAACACAGGCGTGTTATGTTTCATCAAACTAGCTACCCTTCTCTCTTTGGTCTTAATGGTCACGACAATTCGTCGACCGAGAACTAATAGGTGCCTATGCACCTCTGTCGAGGTATGCACAAACATATCATCTCCAGATCTAACCAAAAAGGAATAAAATAGAAAGGAACGTCCAAGCTAGATGCAATTCTACATATGTCTATGCGAATCTGTTGATCGATTTCGCAATCAATGAATACGTGCAAGTATACACGGTCAACAAGTAATAAAGTGAAAATAGAGTATCGTTCCTACGAGGAATTATTTAATAAAAATCACCAAGTACTAATTCTTAACCAAACTAATTTTATTTAAACAATCTCAAATCGTGATTTTTCTAATTAATAAAACTAAATTAATCAATTAAAACTATGTTACTTTATAAATGAATTCAAATAAATAAAGGCTAAGACTCCAATATCCCCAATTATAAACTATAAACCAATTATCCAATTATCCCAATTATTATGTCTCTTTGAATTGTTAATGTGAATTCTCAAATGCCAAAAGCCCTCTCTCGAGTGATCAATTGCCTTCTATTTAACCCAGATTAATTTCGCTACATCTCTATGCAAAACAATTGAATTAAACTCGTTACAATCCCAATTCCTTATGTGTTACATGCGGTAAATAGATATTCTCATTCTATTCACAAACCTAATTATTCACTGTGCAAATAACTAAGTCACATGTCACCATGCCCAGTTCTAACCCTAGAATTCCTTTCTCAATTCCTTCTAGAGTAACAAGCTAATTACTGATCAGATAATTAATCAATAAGCACAAAGCAAGATGAACAATTCACTTCAACATAAATAATTAGAATAAATCAAATAATCAATTCATAATCATAAAAAGTTCAATTGAAATCTTAATGAAAGAGTTAGTTCATAATTAATGAATTAAAATCAAGAATCCACAATTGAATAGACATTAAAAGATAAAAGTAAGATGAGAGAAGAGAATAGAATTTGTTGTCAGCAAATCTGATGCTCCCCTCTTGCTTTTGCTCTTGATCTTCAATGGTCTCCAAGTTGCTTCAATCTCCAAAATTAATAAGAACTAGGGTTATGTTCTAATCTAAAAGAGTGTTTAATCTAGTCTAATCTATGTAATCTCCTTTTATTTTATGCCTTACATCAAGTATTTATAGATTACAAGTCTAATTTTGAGCTTAGGAACAAACCCAATCTAATTTGGAGTCAAAAAGGTGTCAAAATTCGCCCAAAACGCGTCCAGGCCACACCCAACTACTTTCCCAGTGCCCCAGCACTGGGCTTGATGCTCAGACTCTACCTTATAGCGCCTCGGCGCTGCAAATAGGCTTAAAATTAGCGCCCCGGCGCTACCCCATTTTCTGACATTTTCTGCTCCGACGTCCTTTGGGAAAATGACCATAACTTCTTCGTCCGAACTCCGATTTAGATGATTCAAGATGATTCGGAAAGAGGAAAAGTAGATATACAACTTTCGTTCTTTAAGATTTTCGAAATAAGGTCTGTAGAAATACTCAAATTGGATCTGAAGTGACTGTTGTGTAAATGGCAAGCCGAAAACGCGAATCTAGCCACCCCGAATGTCGATCCATGTAACTTTTGTCCCAAATCCTACAAAACAACGTAAAACATGCATGAATAGACACAAACACTTAAAAACATCCAAAAGATTAAGCTCAAACGCACTCAATTATGGGTATAAAACTCACTCATCAGAATCATTCATAACAAGGATTTAAGCAAAGGTTCTCAATTAGGTCGCACGTGGCGCACAGAGAAATGTCTATTCTACGCACAACTTATGCAGTCAAAACCCACAATCACGTGCCAATATATTTAGGTGTAAATCTATAATTCTTCTGTCGATATTATATAAATTACCAAAATCATCACTAATATCTTAGTGAGAATCATTAAGCATAAATATATCGAACCAAATCATATGGTGCCAACCAAAGAGATAAGACAGTTAATTTAAATAACAAATGGTTCCATTATAACCTTAGAGCAAATATTCAGTTCATAGCCATTGAACAAAATACAAATAGCAATAAAGACAACATTTATGGATTACAAAATCAAAGAAAATAAATAGATAAGAAGAAACTCTGTCAAGGCCCTTCAATCTCTAAGCATTCTGCTCAAATCAAGTTCTCCAGTCCGTGTAGCTCATTGCTCTTGATACTTTAAGGAAATACCAAAACTTCTCCCTAATCTAAGTTAACTATATTTACAAACATTTATCTAAGAGAGGAAGAGAAATTTCCTAAGCTAAGCTATTCTATGCTTTTTGTTGTGAGAGAGATCAATTGCAGAGGCTGGGTTCTCTGATATATATGCTTGCCTCTCTTGTCTAGGTCAAAACAAGCCTTTCTCTATCTGGGCACCGGAGGTCGCATTGCGGCGCAGCCAATAGACTTAAGGGTGGCCGCAGCTTATTTCACGTGGCAACAGGCTTTGGAGCTTTCGCCGCTGTGCAAGCCCAAGAAGGAAATGGGCAGCCCCACCGAAGATGATGTCGTGAAGGGCGGGAGTGGTCTTTGTGGCTTGCGAATATGTTGGCATTAGGCATGCATGTACATGACTATACATAAAATGCCCATTTTTGCCCCTGAATGCTAGAAAACACCTGATAAGCCCTGCAATATGTCAATTAAGCACAACAACACTATAATCATATAAAAACATATAAACTCTACGAGAACAGACAACTATTTACGTCATAAAGTATCTGATTCGCGGGTATAAATCTCACTCATCAAATACCCCCAAACTTAAGTCTTTGCTTGTCCTCGAACAAACTAACTAAGACAACACTACTAATAAAACACACGCGAATGAAAACTAAAATTGTAAATTACTATCATGGCTTCAAAGCTCGATCATAGCCACTCCAGAGAATAGGGCAAACACATAGATGAATAAGGGTTCATTCAATTTCACGCATAAGACTGTATTCGATCCATTCTATGTGTGTGTGTGGAGACCAACCGTCCTAACTAATCATAACTCAAATAAGCTCGCACAGTCGATTGCTAAAATTAATAAGCAAACTTCGCAACTTAAACATTTAACAAGCATTAAGAATATAACGCAAATGCAGGAAAAGATCAAAAGACTCTAGCATGACGACAATAAAATCTAACTCGGACAATACTTAATTACCTTAGGCTATTTAGAACTACCCATGAATGAGCTTTTGATCAGTGACTCCCAAGCCAGACGACTTTAGGGCACCAGGTGTAGAACACCCCTATGAATCTAATAACTCGAGCAGTAAAGGCCACGTAATCAACATAGGCCATTGAGATTTTACAACAAAAACGAACTTTATTAAGCGAGTGCATTTTATGCTCCATCTCGATATCGGTCCTGCGTTTATGGGCGAGTGCGTTTTACGCTCCATCTCGACCCACCGCAAAACTATTGATATAACTCTCCTTTTCTATTCTTATTTCGTTTCATTCATTTTTTTATCTATGACAACTTGCCAGAAACCAAGATCCAAAACTGTATAAACATCTAAGTCTTTTATTACCTTGTAAAAATGAAAGTTTATAAAAGTGAACAAACTCTCAAAGCAATAAACAAGCGAACTAAATTTGAAAAATAACGAGTTAACATAGTTGGTCGGTGCTTGCTAAGGACGACGGATCAATAACAGTCTAAACTTATCAATAGAACAACCCCTAGCTCATGCATGCTTGACACGACTCTAAGAGATAGGCATAAATACTTGACGCTTGTCATCAGCCACAATCAAAAATTAATGATAACTATAACCCTTGCTAAATAGCAGCTCAAAATAGGGTAAAAAGGCCATTCACATGGCACAAGCATCAAATCTGTAAAAGCCCCAAAAAGATGGTCATAAACCACAATCATGCTGATAATAATCAAATCATTAATAAAATGAAAACCAAAATAGTTCATGGCATAATAATAGAAATCCAAACATAATCCCGCAGTTCAAAATGACTGCACCACAATACTGATGATAAAAACATAATAAAGTCTAAAGTATGCAATCCTATCATGGTAGTAGAGAAGTAAAACAGATAATAGCTAAAAACACCCCCAAACTTGAGATGAGCAATGCCCTCATTGCTAAACATAAAGCAATCGATACAAGAGGGCTTCCCTGAAGTTCGCCACTCACTCACAGCTCGTCCTCATCAAATCCTCGTCGGCCTCGGCGGTGGTGATGGGGGAGGGTAGGGTGGGAAAACTGGAGGCTCCGAGAACTAGAATGGCGTGAACTCATCATTCTCACCACCATGCTGCACGTGTAGATGCACTCGCATAGTGTTTACCACCACTTCGATCTGTCTTTGCGCTATCTCTTGCCTCTAAGCCACTGCAGCTATGTGCCTCCGCTGTCTCTGCGCCTCGGCATCCTATTTTTGGTGCAGCAGAGTGAGGGACGCCATAATGTTAGTCAATAGGCCCTGTCTAGCTGGGCCGGCGTCTGAAGTATATGCCTGCTCTGGCTCTGCTGTAGGAGGCGGCGCTGTAGGAGGTCCGTAGCCTTGGCCTCTACTATTCGACTCTGCCCCGTCCCACACAACAAAGCGTGAGATCGTCTGATGGTCAGTGACTGACATGGGTGACAGAGTTATTTCTTCAGGCCCCCACTGGATACCTGCCCTCTTGCATAGCCAGGTGATCATGGATGGATGAGGGAGTCCCGAAACCACTGTGCTCTTGATCACTTTTATGATGGAGTCGTGTATGAGGACCCCGGTGTCCACTTTCATGCCCGTGACAATAGCAAATAACAAGATCGCTCTATCCTTCGTCACGTCGCTCAGGTGACGGGTCGAAATCATATTAGCACAGATGAAGCTAAACCACGCCTTCTCATAGCGACTGAGCGTTGAAGACGGGAAACTAGTCTTTTCCCCCGTGTAGTCGTTCTGTTTCCATGAAGTCCCGGGCTTGCAGAGCCTCTTGATAATATCCTCTAAATCATAGCTGCGGAGCCCCGGCTCCATATAGTCCTTGCCCTCATAGTTGGTCATAGCAAACAGTTCGTTAATCGCTAGGCTTCCAAAATCCACTGCTTTCCCCCTGACTTGGACAACCGTCAGACCTTCAGCACTAGCATTGGCGTAGAACTCCCAAACCACAGATCTAACAATGGATTCGGGCGACCTCGTGAAGTGGATCCACCGACGTCCAGAGATCATGGTCACCAACTCGCCATCATTTTTGCTTGGCCTCAAACCCCACTCGGGAATCAAGTTTCGCGCGGCAAAAGAGCTTTTATACCTTTTCCAGGCCTCCTCGCTCACAAATTTCGCTCTGTCACATGCCGCTGGTGGTGCCGCAGACGATGATCCTCCCATACTCAGTCTTTGTCTCTTTTGTGCCATGTCAGAATTTTAGTTGGTTTGATGCAAAAGCAGTCCTTAAGCAGTGCCACACGTCCCCCAAATTTAGGCCAAATAAATCCGGTGCAATAGCAATGCCAAATCAGCCCCAAATCAGTCAACTTTTCTCTCAGGCAATTCGTCGAACACCTTGTGTGCATTCTTCAAATCAAACTTTGGCAACCTTCGTTTGTAAAGGCTCAATCCAGAATTCCAGCAGAGGAATTCACACCAAATAATAGATGGAACTAATCCCACACAAGGGAGTCATAGAAGAAAAAACTAAATTCTGAGAATCGGCCCACTTTACCTTTAAATTCCAAACCATAGGTTAGAACAGTCTTGGGATAAAGCACGCTCTGACAGGCAATTGATGGCACTCGGTTGGTTGAAGGATTTCACTTTGTTGAAGACTCTCGTTTGTGATGCGCTCAACTGGCAAGGCCTCTTGGGGTTTAGAAAACTGTTGGCGTGTGTGGGTGGCTGGCTGCTTAATATGTCGAGAGGAATGAGAGGTATGGCACACACAGCTGGCTAAAAACTGTAATTAAGAGTCAAAATCTCGCTGCCGGCGTCGCGGCGCGGGATGCCCTTTGTTACTCGGCGCTGCGGCGCGAGTTAATAAGAGGTGATGCTGACTTTGGCGCTGCAGCGCAAGTGAGTCTTTGTTACCCGGCGCTGCAGCGCGGATGAGAGAGGTTAGGAAAATTAGCAATGAGCGTTGCAATTACTGAAGTATGTACGTGAAGCGCTAAGACGCAATGGCCAAATGTTGAGAGCCATGTATATATAGGTAATATGCATGAGAAGCCATTTCTGTAAAAAAAATTAACTGTTATCTGTACATGCCAAGATCAGTATACCAGAAAAACACTTGAAGCAAAAAAAAGTTATTACATACAATATAATAACTAACTACAAAGTAAACTAGATTCAACTACAGGAAAACATATAAATTTTATACCAAGATGGGGGTGCCTCCCCACCATGCGCCTGTTTTAAAGTCGTCGGCTTGACTATACCGACGCCGTTCAATCCGGCTCATAAGCGAAGATGGCCTTTTCATGCCGCCCATTCGTCAATTTCTTTGGATTCTTGGCAGACATGGATGATTGGTCATTCATGCTTTCTTCATCCTTCGGCACAAAGAATCTTTTACCACTGGAATTATCCACTAATTCCCCTTGTTCATTAATTTGAAAACGTTCTTTGTGCGCTATTAGGCCCTCACAGATTTCCACAGTCGGGAGCGTGGTTTCTGATTGAAGATCAGTATGGACTATACAACCACTGTTTATCCTCGTGTCTCCAACTTCAGACTCCACCGGTTGGCCAGTCTGTACTATGATGTCTCCCTCAACAACTGTGTGAGACTCATTGCATTTTCCTTGCGTATCCTCCGTGCGATACTCAAATGCTTCATTGTCGAGATCAATTATAACCTGTAGATGGCATTTTGGAGGATTTGTGATGGCATTGACGAGTTGCCCCAATTGATTCTCAAGACTGTGTAATGCGGCTTCTTGGCTTGCCATCCGAACCTCATTTCTCTCAATAAAGTCAGCGATAAGCACTTCAAGCCTGTTCTCTTCTTCTTGTGTTGAGTACTCAGAAAATCTATCATTGGGTTGAGACGTCAACTCATAATGCGGCGGAGCCTGATAGTCAAACTGAAAGGCATGATTCGGATCATGATATGGCTCTTGACTGTAGTCCCATGAGTTTGGATAACCCTAGCAGTTTGGATGATAGGAGATCGGTTCAAAGTCAGCTTGATTATGACAGTAGGCATTCTGAGTGGACTGACACTCAAGATTGTCAGAAAAACTCAAGGCATTAACAATTTGAAGTTGTAATCTCTCGAGTCCTTCTTCCAAGCTTGGTTGTGTTGTCCCCTCGTAAGGCCATTGATAACATTGATCGTCCATAATCTGTAAACTTAAAAACAAAATGAAAGGAAGATCAAACAAATAAAAGAAAACAATATATACAAGTTCAAAGTAAGACTAAATTGATTTAAATCAATATTGGACAATATTAGAATAATAGTTCCCCGGCAACGGCGCCAATAACTTGTTGGTTGATTTAGCAATCGATAAACAAGCGCAAGTATACGCGGTCCACAAGTAATACAGTGATAATGAGAGTGTCGTACCCATGAGGAACTATGACTAATATTTACCAAATACCGACTATGTATCGCTAAAGTCTTATTCGAACAACAGTAAGTGGAAGTGTGATTTATCTAGTTAACTAATTAACAAAGCAAGTAAATGGACAACGAATGGTAATCTAAGGAAATACAAGCTAAGGTCACAACTTCACCCCCACACAGGCATTCTGTCGAACACCTGGCGTGTTATGTTTCATCAAAATAGCTACCCTTCTCTCTTTGGTCTTAATGGTCACGACAATTCGTCGACCGAGAACTAATAGGTCCCTATGCACCTCTGTCGAGGTATGCACAAACATATCATCTCCAGATCTAGCCAAAAGGGAATAGAACAGAAAGGAACGTCCAAGCTAGATGCAATCCTACATATGTCTATGCGAATCATTCATAACAAGGATTTAAGCAAAGGTTCTCAATTAGGTCGCACGTGGCGCACAGAGATATGTCTATTCTACGCACAACTTATGCAGTCGAAACCCACAATCACGTGCCAATATATTTAGGTGTAAATCTACAATTCTTCTGTCGATATCATGTAAATTACTAAAATCATCACCAATATCTTAGTGAGAATCATTAAGCATAAATATATCGAACCAAATCATATGGTGCCAACCAAAGAGATAAGACAGTCAATTTAAATAACAAATGGTTCCATTATAACCTTAGAGCAAATATTCAGTTCATAGCCATTGAACAAAATACAAGTAGCAATAAAGACAACAGTTATGGATTACAAAATCAGAGAAAATAAGTAGATAAGAAGAAACTTTGTCAAGGCCCTTCAATCTCTAAGCATTCTGCTCAAATCAAGCTCTCCGGTCCGTGTAGCTCATTGCTTTTGATGCTCCAAGGAAATACCAAAACTTCTCCCTAGTCTAAGCTAACTATATTTACAAACATTTATCTAAGAGAGGAAGAGAAATTTCCTAAGCTAAGCTATTCTATGCTTTTTGTTGTGAGAGAGATCAATTGCAGAGGCTGGGTTCTCTGATATATATGTTTGCCTCTCTTTTCTAGGTCAAAATAAGCCTTTCTCTATCTGGGCACCGGAGGTCGCCGCAGCATGCTAAAACTAATAGACTTAAGGGTGGTATACAGCATTTCGTATGGCAACAAGGAACCGGAGCTCACGCTGCAGCGCGAGCCCAAGAAGGAACAGTGGCGCCACGACGCGAAGATGATGTCAGCAAGGGCCAGGGAGTGGCGTTGCGACGTGGCCAATATGCTTGGCATTGGCACCGCGGCGCGGCTATACATAAAATGCCTGTTTTTGCCCCTGAATGCTAGAAAACACCTGATAAGCCCTGCAATATGTCAATTAAGCACAACAACACTATAATCATATAAAAATATATAAACTCTACGAGAACATGCAACTATTTAAGTCATAAAGTATCCGATTCGCAGTTATAAATCCCACTCATCAATATTCCGACAGAATAATAAATAATGGAACCAGGTCCGGCGTAAAAACACAGACAGGATATTCCGGCAGAATAATAAAGAACGGAATATTAGAAGAATTTCACCATGTATGCGGTACTTCGCATAAATAGGTTATTCCAACAGAATAATAATAATGGAATAACAGAAGAATTTCACCACGTATGCGATACTTCGCATATACAGGTTATTCCAACAGAATAATAAGAATGGAATAACATAAAAATTTCACCATGTATGCGGTACTTTGCATAAACAGGTTATTCCAACATAATAATAAAGAGTGAAATAATAGAAGTTCTCTTCATGAATAAGAAAGAAATATTACCCCTTACGAGTACAACAAATAATATCCCTTACGAGTACAACAAATAATATCCCTTACCTTAGAAGAAACTGGATATTGGAAAAATGAAGTAGCAAAATACTTTTCTTCTTTCTCTCTATAGTTTCTCTCTCTAGAGTTTCAGTGAATTCGTAAGAAATAATGAAGAAATGAGCTTTTATTTATAGAAGAACTGAAAGTGGCTCTTGGTCTTAACGAAGGGTCAAAATGACTCTTGGTAATATTAAAGAGACAACTACTATTTGTGAAGGGGCAATAAACTCTTGAAACACCGAAGGGGTAAATAACTCTTGAAACACCGAAGGGGCAATTAACTCTTGGAAAACTGAAGGGACAAGTTACTATTAAAACTTTAAATCAACGATCCATATTGATTTACTATTATAATTTCAACCAACGGTCTGAAAAATTAGCACATCTCCACATGGAATAATATTGTACCCAAAAATGATTTGGACCGAAAAGAAATATATTTTACGGGTGAATAGTACCTCATGAATAGTAACTCATGAATAGTAACTCCGACACGAAAAGTGCCCCGAATACCCAATTGAACAATATAACCTCCAGACATCAATTATTATCGAAACAAATGTCGATTTCCACTAACACCAATAATTCCAACACAATGGAACTATAAAATTCATCTCTAATCAACACGAACTTATTCATCATTAATAATATAACTCACAATATTTAACAATCAGGTCGTTCCCAGGAAAGAGGGGGCATTCCAATAAGGATTTCTCCCTATTGGCGCGCAATTAGGTGACCAAACCTCTCCTTGACAGAACTTCTAGACATTGTCAATATTGCAAATAATAATATGAATAACTTTGTCATCTCAATTATTGATTTAATAATATAACATATTATACAGATGATACTGTGACAATAATTGAATCAATAAAATGAGAGATTTGATGCATCAATTACTATAGCAATAATTGAGTATAACTGAGTGACTTCTCACGTAAGCATCACTAATCAATCTGGTGTGCTACTTATGCAACCACGCCAGATTCTTGTGTTTTACTACTACCGTAGTTCAACAGCTTTTAACGGTAATACTTTCACCAAGTTATTTTTATAAAAATATTTTTGTCATTTTCTCAATCTAACAATAATTCCGTTGTGGGGTCCACCAATGATTGTACCATCGTACGGATATTCCCCGATAAAAAGAATATTCCCAGACCAATCGAATATTATACAACAACTTGCATACTTTGCAAAATTTATAAATATTACCCACAACTATAACATTATATCAAATCCACACCATAATATTTAAAAAAATATTTCGAGAAATTTAAATCTTTATTCATAAAATTTGGGGTCTCACACAGGATCGTGAGGAACAACTGAAAAATGTCGAGGAGAAACTAGTGCAGACTGAAGGAGAAAAAGAACAACTGATCGAAGTGGTCGCTGAACTAAAGAACAAGCTGAGAGAAGATGCTACTAAAAGAGCAAGAGCTGAAGGTGCCTACGAGGAAGCCTATCAACGAACCAGAATAGCAGTGAGAGACACGCAGTCAAAGAGGATGAAGATGGAAGAGATGGATAAAGTATTTAACACCACGATTAATCGAGCTCAAGATCGGGTCATGGGATATCCTATCCAGTTCGAGACGCTGCCATCATACGTATTAGATCGTTGAACAATGTTCTGGGAAATGGAGGAAGAACATAGTAAGGCTAAGCAGTATCTTAGTATAACATCGTAGTTGTTGTACGATGAATAAAATATTAAGAAAATTGTAAATCCCAAGTGTTATGCAACCTATGGGATATGACGGTGATGTTGTCCTGAAACTTTTGTAGTTCAGGAAAGTAATGTAAATAGCAGTGATGCTATTGTTTTATGTTTTCAAAAAGGTTATGATTAAATAAAAGTTGTTACTTTATTCAAAGTGCTATGTGTTATGTGGATATTTCTTTTTGGAGGCAAGTTAAGTAGAAATTACTTAAAAGAGTTGAATAATAATCTAATGAGTGTACTTTTAACAGAAAATGCCTCCCAGACGTCAACCACCACGACAGAGAACCATTAAAGGAACCAATAACGACAATGTTGATGGTAATCCTGTTCAACAGCTAGTGACGCTACTGACAGGAGCGTTGCAGAATCAACCACAGAACCAAGGAACAACGTTTAAGGATTTCAAGGCGGTTGGACCACCTGAATTCCGTGGGACCATAAATCCAGTCGAAGCACAGACCTGGGTTATGGAGATAGAAAAGGTGTTCGATGTCTCTAGGGTAAGGGAAGATCAGAAGACTGCTTTCGCAATATTCATGTTGAAAGCAGAAGATAGTTATTGGTGCCAGGCCAATAAAACTCATGAAGGGCCAGGGGTGATGACCTGGGATAGGTTTAAGGAAATATTCTTCGAGACCTATTTCCCGAAGAGTTCGAAGAGTCAGCTAGAAGTGCAATTTCTGGAACTAAAGCAAGGAACGATGATTGTATCTGAGTATGACACTAAATTCAACAAATTGGCAAGGTTTGCGCCATATCAAGTCAGTATGGACGAACGCAAGGCAAAGAGGTTTGAACAGGACCCAAGCCCCGGTTGTATGCAATGGGTTTCCTGTTTGATTAAAGACTTTCGCATAAAGAATGGAGAAAGCAATACTCGCTGAAGGTGGAGACGAGGCAGTGACAAAGTTCAATCAGGAACAGAAGAAAAAAATGAATGAGGTGTAGATCAAGAATGGAAATGGTAGTAGTGGAAACGGCAACAACAACAACAACAACAACAACAATTTAAAGAGGAAGTGGAATGGGAGCATGGGTGCTGGAAACCAACAGGGTAACCAGCAAAACAAAAAGTTTAAAGCATGTGCGATATGCGAGAAATTTCACAAGGGTACGTGCTTGATGGGGAAACGAGTATGCTTCAATTGTGGCCAGGAGGGTCACATCGCCCCAAATTGCACTCAACCTAAGAAGAACGTTTGCTTCACGTGCGGATCCAAGGATCACTTTGCTCGTGAATGCCCTAAGAAAAAGGATGAAGTGATAACCAAAAGCAATGGAGGTAACAGTGGAGGTACTTAGGCCATTGCTGGACCTACAGCATCAAACACACCCACAGCTAGAACCTTCAACATGACTGTGCAAGATGCTGTGCAATCAAAATATGTCGTGTCAGGTATTATCCCAAACAATAATATAAATGATTATGTATTATTTGATTCGGGTGCTACTTGTTCGTTTATATCTGATGAATTTGCTAAGAGGTTAGGAGTGCCTAGTGAAGAACTAAATTTACCTCTGAACATAGAAATTGCGAATAAGGAAGTAATCCCTGTTAGATTTGTATACAAGAACTGTAGGGTGAACATTAAGGAAAATATCTTTATGGTAGATTGGATTCCGATTAGACTTGGATAGTTTGATGTTATTTTGGGAATGGATTGGTTGTTCAAGTATGGAGCGGTAATTGAGTGCCAAAAAAAGTGTGTAAACCTTATGACTCCGTCAAAGGTAGTATTCTATGGTAGCAAGTCGCCTAGACAAATGAAATGTCTGACGATTATGCAGGCCAAGAAATTGTTGAGTCAAGGCTGTGTGGGCTATTTAGCTTACATAGTCGATACTCAGAAGAAGAAGGTAAAACTAGAAGAAATACCAGTGGTGAGGGAATTCGAGGACGTGTTTCCAGAGGATTTTCCAGGACTTCCGCCTGACAGAGAAATTGAGTTCGTGATCAACTTGGCTCCGGGAACAGCACCAATATCAAAGGCCCCGTACATAATGGCTCAGGTAGAAATGAAGGAACTGATGGTACAGTTACAAGAGTTGCTAGACAAGAAGTATATTCAACCAAGCGTATCGTCGTGGGGAGCACCGGTATTATTCGTGAAAAAGAAGGATGGGTCGAACGTCTTTGCATCAATTATAGAGAGTTGAACAAAGTCACTATTAAAAACAAATACCCGTTGCCAAGAATAGATGATTTTTTTTGATCAGTTGAAGGGTACTAAATACTTCTCGAAAATTGATTTGAGAAGTGGGTATCACCAATTGAAAGTGAGGAAGGAGGATATACCTAGAACGGCATTCAGAACTCGGTATGGACATTACGAGTTTCTGGTGATGTCTTTTGGTTTGACCAATGCCCCTGCTACATTCATGGATTTGATGAACAGGGTGTTTAAACCATTTTTAGACAAGTTTATGGTGGTATTTATCGATGACATTCTGGTGTATTCCAAAACTCAAGAAGAACACGTAGAACATTTACGTTTGACATTGGAGACACAAAGAAAGGAAAAATTGTATGCAAAATTCTCTAAGTGCGAATTTTGGCTAGATCGTGTACAATTTCTTGGGCACGTGATTGACAAGGATGGGATTTCAGTGGATCCATCAAAAGTGAAAGCTGTAATCAATTGGGAATAACCAAGAACACCGTCAGAAGTGAGGAGTTTTGAAATGCTTGGCCGATTATTATAGAAGATTTATTCAAGATTTTTCTAAGATAGCCACTCCGCTAACAAATTTGACAAGGAAGGCTGTAAAATTTGTTTGGACAGAAAAGTGTGAAGAAAGTTTTCAAGATTTGAAGAAAAAGTTAAGTATGGCACCTGTGTCGACATTACTAGATAATACAGGAAACTTTGTGGTGTATAGTGATGCCTCACACAAAGGGTTGGGTTATGTTCTTATGAATAACGGCAAAGTAATTGTGTATGCATCAAGACAACTGAAGGATTATGAGAAAGGTTATCCGACTCATGATTTGGAATTGGCTGCAGTAGTATTTGCTCTCAAGATATGGAGACACTATCTCTATGGAGAGAAATGTGAGATTTACACAGATCATAAGAGTCTAAATATATTTTCACTCAAAAGGACATGAACATATGTCAGAGAAGATGGATGGAATTGATAAAAGATTACGATTGTGAGATCTTTTTATCACCCGGGCAAAGCGAATGTGGTTGCAGATGCTTTAAGCAGGAAAGGTCGGGAGAAGTTGATGCTGATAACTACTCAGGAGGAGCTTATTTCAGCAATGATGAAGCTAGAGTTGGAAATCAAATTTCCAAAGGAATCCGATGAACAACTATTCCAAATAGATACCAGTCCAACTTTGGTGGACAAAGTGAAGAGTGCTCAACTACAAGATAAAGAATGTGAAACGATCAAAGAGAAAGTGGTTGAGGGTAGCGATGTAAAATACAAGATCGACACCGAAGGACTACTACGATTCGAGGAAAGAATTTGGGTTCCAGTAGTGCCAGAGCTTAAAGATGAAATTTTGACTAAAGCACACAACACAAGGTATTCGATTCATCCAGGAAGTACAAAGATGTATCAAGATTTACGGCGACATTTTTGGTGGCCAAATATGAAAAGGGATGTTGCCGAATGTGTGGCCAAATGTTTGACATGTCAAAGAGTCAAGGCTGAACATCAAAGACCAAGCGGATTACTTCAACCATTGGAAATACCAGAATGGAAGTGGGAACACATCACAATGGATTTTGTGGTGGATCTTCCAACTACTCAGAGATGATACGATGCGATATGGATAATAGTGGACAGATTAACAAAATTTGCACACTTTTTGCCAATAAAGATTAGATTTGATCTTAATCAACTAGCGAAGCTGTACGTTAAAGAAGTCGTGTCAAGACATGGAGTTCCAGTGTCAATTGTGTCAGATAGAGATCCAAGATTCACGTCTAACTTCTGGAAGAGACTACAAGAATGTATGGGAACACAGTTATGAATGAGTACAGCATACCATCCGCAAACCGACGGGCAAAGCGAACTAACAATCCAAACATTGGAAGATATGCTGAGAGCATGCGTCATAGATTTCAAAAGAAACTGGGAAGAACATTTACCGTTGGTGGAATTCGCCTACAACAATAGTTACTACGCAAGCATTGGCATGCCGCCTTACGAGGCATTATACGGCAAAAAGTGCAGAACTCCACTATGTTGGGATGAAGTCGGTGAACGCTAGCTGTTAGGACCAAAACTGGTACAACAAACTGCTGAGATTGTCAAACTCATCATAACAA